>JXTB01000163.1:595138-608653 GCA_002914805.1 Parasponia andersonii
AAGAAAGGTTAGTTCATTTCTTCTCTCTTATTATTCTTCGTCTGCTCTCGGAAAAACAATTTCAATTTTTAGGAATAGAAACACATCCCATATTAGAACGAATTGAAATGGGATTTATTTTTCTCCTCTTTCCGGTTTATAGAGTATACTTCACTAGATAATGGTCAGAGAAACTCGAGAAGAATTTCTAGGGTCTGATACCCTATTTTATTTTCTGACGAACTGCTCGAACATTTATTTTCTGAATTCGTAGACCTTTTAGGAAAAATCGATGAACTTGCTTGTTAGTGCACTCCTAGGATGAATTCCCAAAGTATACTGGCATAGTGAGAATCCTCAATGCTCGCATAGGACTAAACCCATCCGTATTTCTTTTCAGATGTCTAGTTGTGAGGAATTTAGGGAAGGGAATGCGTTTTCTGGAGAATCTGACTCGAGTGTTAGCTCCATTAACCTTGAAGCCTACCTTGAGCCGGAACCCGAGGTAGAAATAACAGGGTCAGGCAAAGTAGTTCTCGCATAGGCGATCTCCCCCAGGACCAGTGGCCCCAACATATCAGGGATGCCCCTACATTTTCATCGGGCTATCAATACGTAGAGGGGAATTGGTCATGCATCAATATAACGACAAGCTGCACATCAAACAAACTCAGCAAAATCGCGAGCAGCTATAAGATCGCCATACCCCTTCGCCTACCTATGGAATTCAACCGACCACACACTCCACCACATGGACTCGCTTCTTTTTCTGAAGCAGTTCTCAAGTGTGGCGTCCATCTCCCACTTCATCCGTATATAAAATCGATCATTGACTACTATGGGGTCGTCCCTTTTCAACTGACTCCTAATACCTATAGATATATGGTAGGTTTGTATATACTGTACCATAAATTAGGTTTAGAGACCCATTCTCCTGAAGAATTCGCTTGGTTTTACCAAGTGAAATCAAACCCGTCAGATCTTGGCTTCTTCTGTGCGAGCAAATGGTCGAACCAGGCAATAAAAACGATCTACAGGGTTCGCAACAACATAGGAAAATAGAAAAATCCATTTTTCCACTTTGACTATGCAGCTAGTGGCTTCTTTCAAAATCCCGGTAGGTAGTCTTCCAATTTATCATTTTTTCAATTGTTACCTTTATACTGATCGTATTCAAATGTGATCGCAGATAACAGGGATCGACCCGGACTTTATAGGGAACAGCTCGCAAGGGTATATAAAATCAACGACCTTCCAATTAAGGAATTCAATTGGAAGGTACTAGGTACCTCAAATAACCTGGTCGCTTGTGGTCTGCTTCCGAAGGGAGCCGCGTTCCCAGACCCCCCGGTCCTTCCGTCTAGACCATCGAGCTCGAAGAAGAAGCCAAGAAAAAGGACGGATTTAGGTGCCTCGTCTTCCAGAACCAGGAAACAAAAGGCACCAGCCACCCTTCCAACCTCAGAACCTTCTTCTCCAGAGACAGCGTCACCATCAGCTCCTCAACCGGCTCCACAAGAAGAAGGTAATCATATATACACATTCTAATTACCTTTATATTATATCTCCTCACTCACTGATATCTATGCAGAGATAGTTATCGGTAGCGGCCTGCGAGCACCACCCTCGACTTTCGGGTCCATGGCAAAAACCAAGACACCCGAGAGCATTCCATCAAAAGGGAAAGAGAAGGTTGACGGCGCCAAGAAAAGAAAAGTTGCCTTCGAGGACTTCCCAGTAAGCTCGCCTCCACTACAGCCTCAGCCAACGAGCAGTCAACCCGAACCACCTAAAGAGGCTGCCACTTCTTCGGAACCGATCCTGGCAGATAAGGACGAAATTTTTGCGCTCCTCGACCAATTACCAGAGAAGGCTGGTATGAGCGCAGCCTTTATTGACCTCTTCACATCCGAGGAAGGTTGGGAGAGGATGAAGTGACGATCTGCCAAGGTCGCTTTTGGTTCCGCAATGAAGATGCTGGCTACCGTAAGTATTTTTCCTATTCTCTCCTCGAGTGTATTCTCCTGGTACTAATGACTAGATTTTTTAGACCACGGCTGCTACTGTCCTGATGCACGACCCGGTTCTCAAATGCTTGGAAAAGGCAGAAAAAGTTGATGAAATAACCCAAACATTCGAGAATTCGGAGAAAGCTCGGGAGGAGGAGAAGACGGCCTTCAACTTGGAGAGGCAGCAGATGCTTGAAGACCTAGCCAAGGAGAAGCTCGAGAAGGAGAAGCTCGAGGAGAAAGTCATAGAGCTCGAGAAGACTATTTCTGAGCATCCGAATCGCATGAGAAAAGCGACTACTGAAGCGGTTCACAAAGCTATTAAAGAGTTCAAGGCGACTGAAGTCAAAGAGCTCGAAGATAAAGCTAGTGATATCACCTCGTCGACCATCATTTTAAATATTTTCTGCGAGCATCCGGATTTTGACTTCTCCATCCTTGGCGAGGACGTGGTCGAGCTCGTCCAAAGTTGGAGGGAGGATACTGCCAAGGCTAGAGATGGCGGTGCGAGCCCGTCCGCATAGCAACTGTATATTTTTTTTTTTTTTTAGAACAATACGGGCTTCGTCCCCCTTTTTATCTGTTGATGTACGGGTGACTTCTTTTAATAAATAGTATTATTTCCCTGTCAGATATTCCTGCAAAATAATGAAAACACAATAATAATTTTAACCAAGTAGTCAATCACCAAGTCACTGATCAGTACGCTTTTAGCGATTTGAATCCAACTAACTTAAAACGAGTTTTAAGTGTTAGGATAGGTTAGGTCGCTTAAGAAAACAGTCAATATGAGTGATGCAAACTCAACTGTTTCAAAAGTTCCATGTCAAAATAGGTTATAGCAATATATCACATCGAACAATGAATATTTGGCTTAGTTACTTTTTTGTTCGAGAAGGGAAATTGCGTAATACGACATGCTGAGGCATGAAGCGAGGAGAAAATCCTAGGATTTTAAGGAATTTCAGATACTTCGACGATCTAAAACTCTATCTCCTCTAAATGGACATTTGCATAGTCCCTTAGGAAATAAGTAGGAGATAACATTCTGATCCCACTGCCCCCCGAGTATTATGGTGTCCGAAAACTGCCATAAAACTATAAAAAGATGAACGGAAACAAGTAGGAGATAAAATTCTGATCTTACTGCCCCCCAAGTTTCATGGTGTCCAAAAACTGCCATGAAGATGAATCAAACAAAGTTGAAGTAATAGCCGAAGAAATATTATTGACGAATGACGATCAACGAATGACGAACAACGAATGACGATCAACGAATGACGATCAACGAATGACGATCAACGAATTACGATCAACGAATGACGAACAATGAATAAGTAATCTTTATTGATGAATGACGAAAACATGAAGATATTCATGAAAGTTAACTGATAAAAGCGACGAAGCTGTCCTACACTCCAGGCATGCTCGATCTTTTGTCCACCAGTTTGAGCTAACTTATATATCCCAGGTCGAATGATGGCAATAACATTCTCAAAAGTTCCAAAGAACGAGGTCTTGTCGAAGAACAAGTGCCAATAAATCTTCGTTCATCTTTAGGGTTATAACATCGAGCAGTGAACTGTTGATATGATGCGATTTGAAACTGAGGCTGCTCGCACCTTTCTTCTAAGAGATCGAGCTCCAGTGACATGATATTCGGATTAATCCCGAAGATTAGATTTCAGAAAAGTGACCAATGAAGATCGCACAGGTTCCTGAATCTCCGTTCCAATCTCGTCTTGGAGGACATGTCAAATAATAAATCCCCCAGATCTTCAATGGGTCCAGTTCTGATCGTCTATTTTTCGAGGATTGAAGTCTTCGCTGGTCGTATCGATTGACGCTTTAACTGATGGTTCAACTGACGTTGTCTGGTGACCCAACTGACGCTTTGCCCGCTGCCTCGACTGACACTTTGCTCGCTGCCTCGACTGACGCTTTGATCGCTTCCTCGACTGACACTTCTGGAGGTCGCTGTTGGTTCTCTTCTCGTCTTTCGTCAATCTGCCTGGTGTACTGCCACAGTCGCCCCTATTTAATCAGCCTTTCAATTTCATCTTTCAGGGCAAAGCAATCATTAGTATCATGCCCAATATCATTGTGATACCAGCAGAACTTGTTGGGGTCGCGCTTTGGCCTGTCCCGCTTCATCGGTTTCGGTTGACGGTATCGCTCCTTTTGATTTGTGACCGCATAGATATGATATATGGGAGCATTTAACTCGGTGTGATTGTCGAACCGCATGGGAGCTCTTGAAATCTCCTGTTTTTTAGGTCTAGGCTGATTCTCCGTCGGCTGTTCATTATTCCTTTTGTTTTTCTTATTACCGTTATTGTTGGTAATAACCGCGTCTTTCGTCGCATCTTTCCTTCCTTTTTTTTTTCTTCTTTTGAAGATTCTCGCGTAAAGATTCTACTCTCAGATGCCGACCAACCCTTCGATAGAAATCTTCTAGAAATCTACATTCTCGCTCAAGCAATTCCTCCCAAAGTTTGGTTTCTAGTCGCACCCCGGCCATCATGAGAGTTAGAACTCCTCCCTCAGGTGGGTTATTGACCTTTGCTAACTCTGAGGTGAATTGATTGAGATAAGATCGTAGAGTCTCCTCTGGATCTTGCCGGATTGCAGACATGCTAACAAGTGGAACTGTGAAATCCTTGGCAGCTTGAAACTGTCTCAAGAACGCCGTCTGAAGTTGTTGCCAGGACGAGATCGAGCTGGATTTGATTCCTCGGAACCACTTCTTTGCTGCTCCTGAGAGAGTTACAGCAAAACATCTGCAACGTGCATGATCACTGACACGATATAGTTCCATCAAGTCACTAAAGTGATCCATATGGTCCTGTGGATCAGTTTTCCCATCAAAAGTGTTAATGGTGGGAAGTCTGAATCCAGTGGGAAGGGCTGCAGCTCGAACCTCCTCGCTGAATGGCGATTGACGATACCCATCAGCGAGCTCATCGTCCCAACCAGCAAGCGCGTCTAATGCAATCCTTAGATTGTGAACATCGACGTTCGGAGGGAAAGCATTATCTCTTGCTGGCGGCAAGGGCGGTCTTTGATCGTTATCTCGATGCATGGGGAGTTGGTCAGGTAGAGTCTTCTGCGACCTGTGAGAGGAATTCAGCGAAATAGTGCTACGAGACTGGCTTTGGTCATTATGATGCGATATGGATCGATCATAGCTATGTCGTCGCTCCAAGAATTGTCTTAGATCCGCAGGATCTTGTCTCGACTCTCTGCTGATCCTTTCGAAGACACTTCTCGATAGTCTTTTTCGTTCGCTGCTCAAATGATCTTGACTATTAGTGGATCTACGAGAAGGTTGTCTGCGATCACGGTTAGTACTTGAACTCTCCGTACCAGATTCCGGAGGCAAGTTTGCGACCTGGCCTTTTCCTTTGGAGGTGCGGTCTTCATGACGCTCCTGCTGGGTTCTTAGCTGGTCGCGCCTTCTTGTCTCTAAGATCTGTATTCCTTTCTCAGGTAGAGCAAGACGTTCTTTGGGGCGTTCGTGCTGTGGTGGGGTCACCATCTGCCCTTCAGCAAGTCGTTGCAGGGTATCATTGATCTGGTTAGTGACTTGCTGAAGGTTCACCAGTGTCTCCTCCATGCGATCCTGTCTCTGGAAAAGGTTTTCTGCTGCAGTCATAGTAGGCTGATCCTGAGCGAGGTCTACCTGTGTCGCAGCAGTGCTCTAGGGTTAGTTTTGGCTAGTTCCGATGACTCTGGTAGTGTTTCTGGTATTTGCCATTATTAAAAGAATGAATTTGATAAACTGTTTTACCGGAATAGCCCTCCTTCTAGCGTCAATTGTTGATAGAGGTTTTGTCAACAATAAATTTAGAAAAAATTAAGAGATGTGGCTTGTGTGAATTGAGTTATTAATTAAAGCAAATAAAAAGACAGAGGATTTTATAGTGGTTCAGCCCCGAAAAAGATGAGCTTACGTCCACTGTTTTTCACTATTTTATGGAGAATTACAAGCACTCAGAGTTACAATTGTCTCGTCTGGAAATCTCTCTCAAATCGGAAGTTAGAGTTTTGAAATCAGAAAATCGGAATATCGTAATTCTAGGATCCCCGTCTGAAACATTGAGCTCCCTTTATATAGATGAGGGTAACTCCATGTTCCTAATTGTGAAAGCGGGTAACTATACAATCGGTTAATACAATTTGAGTAATAACATAATTGGGTATCCACTAAAAACGGGTAACTAGTCGATCATGAAAGAGAGACTTCTGTTTCCCTTTCCTTGCAGGTTACCTATTTGATGAAGCAGAGACTTGTTTCCTTTTCTTTCGGATCGCACACAACCTATTCGGAGGAGGTCGCTCGTAACTCCTGCGGTAGAGGTCGCACATAACTCTTATGGTGGAGGTCCCACAACCTATGCGGAGGAGGTCACACATAACCTATGCGGTGGAGATCGCACATAACCTATGCGGTGGAGGTCGCGCATAATCTTACACATGCGACCTGACATAGGATTTTAGACCGCATAACACTAAGTATGCCTAACAGCCTGCCTAACACCTAAGCCCATACCCGGAGGGGACACCAGTGTGTCGCCTACCAAACCTAGAGGGGCAACCGAATTGCCTACGCCTGCCAAATAGGGAGGTAATCAGAAGAACAAACCCCGCGTGAGTTTACGGACTTTCACCGACAGTGGGGCACGCAACGCCACACTGTAAAAACCACGATGCTAACACGGTGCTCATGTATGATCCTATGACACGTGCAATACAAAACTGAAGTGTAAAAACCACTGTACTCTGGTTTTTCAGTAAAACATGCATAATAGGGTTTTATAAAAAAACGGGCAGCATAACGGCTCTATTTTTAATATACCCAAAATAACCTGCACACAACAAATTCCCAGAGCAGTACAATATATATTGTACAACCAGATTCCATCACATATAATTCAAATCATTAAAAATACACTTGTTCTTATATGCTACAGAAAATAAGTTTTAAATCAAAAACGGTATAAAACGAAGGTAACTAAACCCCTACCTCACCGGAATAGCGATACCACGCTATTGAGTCCACAAGGTGTCGTTGACGATCGCCCGGAGGGTCGGGAACCAATTCTAAGCCCTCGATCGTCCTCTTACGAAAAGTTAACTTCTCACCGGAGCTTCAATTTCACAAACGGACTTCTTCACTGAATTCCTAGTACCCAAAATAGCTAGGTTAGACATATAATTTGTCTAATTCTAGTCCGGGCCCACACCGGACCGGTGGCATGCAAAACGAGACAAAATCCCGACCATCCGATCTCGATTTTCGTGCCAATCACCAAACAACACAATATATATATATCAAACTTCTCCATTTTCCGAGTATATTCCAAAAATGAACTCAAAAACACAATTTAATGGCCGGATCAAAAACAACAACCATAAACTCGAAATACCCAAAAATGGCAACTTTCAATCCGGGCAAAATGGAGATTATATATATATTTATCTTGATGATCCTTGAGACGAGACGAATCCAACGGGACCGGTTAGGGGTCGAATGGTGGCCGGAATCTTCGCCGGTGACGAAAAGCTTCAAACGGCCATTTTGTCTTCTTTGGCGACGGCGGCTGCTCCGGCGGCTTTTGGTGGCTGGCGACCGGCTCGTGGTGGTGCGGGGGAGGCTCGCCGGCAATCTGCTCAGCCGAACAGAGCTTGGACGGCGACTTGCGGTGGTTCCGGTCTTCGGCCGAAAGAGAGAGCAGGGAGAGCGAGAGAGATTCTGAGGGGGGGGATGAGACAGAGGAGAGAGAGAGAGAGAGGGGTTTTATAATCTGATTTTTTTTTTAAATCTGGTCAAAAGACCATTTTGCCCTTAAAAAAATTGGGTTTTTACAACCTGCATGTATTTATATATATATATATATAGGTTGTCAATCCAATAAGTATTTTTTTTAGCCATTAGATCATCCATTAGATCATCATCTAATAATGATCTAACGGCTATAATAAAGTGCATGAAAAGACATGAATTATTAATACTATTTCTCTCTTTTATTTTTTATTATAAAAAATATGCATAATAAATTTCTCTTAGCCAAAATGATACTTATATACAAGTTAAAAAAAAAATTATATACTAGATTGCCTATATATATATATATATATATAAAAGAGCACCAATCTAATAGTTATTTTTTTAATCTTTTTTTAAGTATTTTTAGTAGTTAAATTATTATTTAATGACTATAATGATATATATAAAATGATGTGTATTATTAATACTCTTTCTTTCTCTAACTTTTACTAGGAAAAAATGTCCATTTAATTAGCTAATACAACATCTATCTATAGGCTTAAAAAAAACTATTGAATTGGTGCTTTATATATAATATCTCTCTATGAATTAATAATATTAAAATGACAAAGCAGTGTTTTCTCAATAATATAGAACCACAAGTTAATTAAATGAACACGGAACTATATATATAACCATTCAAAACAGAGTCACCGGATAATTAAAGAAGCCTTTTCTAATTTTTCTTCTTGGAAGTTGGAATTATAGGTGGGAAGTACATATGTTGCCTACAACAAGTGCAAGCCTAGGTGTAGTTGTTATCAGGAAAACCAATTGTATTTAGTCAAATTTTCCATCAAAACTGGTATGCTTTTAATAATTTTGTCAAGTATCAATCCTCAAACTGAGGACTAGACACAATCGATCAGACCATATACTATATGTGTTCCACGATCATATAATATGCTCGTTGACACATTAACAATCTTGTATGTCTTTAGTCGAAATGTTTTTGTCCTCAAAATGTGTCGACACAAGTAGAGAGCACATCATTAATCATACAGAATATACCTCGATTTTTTTTTTAGTCAATGTGGGAGAGTACCATCGGTCAATTAACGAATCCAATCTTTGGTGTGCCTATATTATGTTGTGGATTTTTCAATCTCTACTGCCTTAATTGTGACAATGGGCATCAAGCTATAATCTGTTTTAGTACTTGGTGTACGTACTCGTTGAATATATTTGATGAAATTAATCCTCGAGAAAAATTGTGATTATGATAATACTATATAAAAGGTTTTTAATTTGGCATTAATTTTTCTGAACCTATATCAGCTTGACAACACTATGCCCAATATACGAAATTTGAATCCATCGATTTAAATTGCTTTCTATAGTTTTATGTTATAGAAACTTAAGCGTATGTATAAGAGAGCTATATTACAGACTAAAAAATCCTTTTGTTCCCCCTCGAAATCAATAACGGCACTAATACCAATTAAATGGGAAACAAAGTGAGGGGATATCTAGCGTTAGAATTGTGTCTCCTGGCCCTTCTAAATTACGTAAATTATGTAACGCTCACCCCAAAAAAAAAAAAAAGAAAAAAAAAAACTCAATTTCGTGGGTAAATATATTAATGAAAGGGGAAAAGAAACACTCTTCTTATTGAACTTCTTAATAAGAATAAGTTCTTTCATGCCACTAGCTGTAGAGACAGTAATCAAAAGAGAATACCACATATAAAATATAAATATAAAAATATATACATATACATGATGTTACGCCGTGGATGTTAATCAATAGATAGTCCTATGTAAATTGGACTCTAGGTGGCCTACGGGATTAGGAGGTTTTTTTCTTTCTTTTTTTTTTGTTTAAAAATATAGGAATTCAATTAAATAAAGATAAATATGTACTCTTTATTTAATTAGAAATCTCGGTTAGTAATGTGAAGGAATTCTATTGGGATTAGGATTAATCCTTCTGTTACTCTTCTATAAATAGGCCTTGTACAGATTCATAGTTTTGAGAGTGCCTGAGAGAGAATGCGGTTATAAAGACTTGTGGGAGTGGTATAATTCTCTGTAACATGGTGAAAGCGGGCTATTATAAAAAGTCCTGAACAATTAGGACTGTACTTATGCTAGTTACTCACGTGAATGTCAGTCTTTCACACAGGAGGGATATATAAGTGCATGGATTCTTAGTAGAATTGAAAATCTCGTATTTCCTTTATACAAACAAGGTCCGAAGAGTTGCATCGAGAATGAGCTAGGGAGAGTGAGCATCAATTAATGAAATTTGTTGGGGTTTCAGGGAAACTGAAAGCTAAAAGTATAATTATGAGTATAAGATTTTCGGGTAAGTGGAACTGAGAATGTGTACTTATAGGTTTTTTAGGTATATATGCGGGAGTTGTAGAGTATAAACTGTTATGTTTCTTAATGAAATGCTTGTTAGTGATCTCTTATGGACATAGGTTATATTTTATAGCCGAACTATTTTAAATACTGTTAGTGATCTCTTATGGAGATAGGTTACATTTTATAGCCGAATTATTTTAAATACGTGTATTTTTATTCTCATGCGTATGATTCTTTGAGTTTAAATTTACTCTAGAATTTAGATCGAAATTGTGCTCTTAATGGTATTTGGTATTAAGGTTTGATTAAGATTCACGAGTTCAACTATCAAAGGAGAAGATCAAAGTCTAAAGAACTCGGGAAGTGCAAAATATGGCTTCTACAAGGCACGAAATTCAACGACTCTACTGGTTATTGTGGAAAATTAAAAAAATCAGTGGGATTTTGGTTAGAGTTACCACTTTCATTCAAATACATAAAGGGACAAATTTATGCAATATAGAGAAGTTGATGGTACATGATTTTCATGGAAAGTGACAGAGTTAGTTGCATCACAATTATCAATTTTGGTTTGGTAAATAGTATTGAAATGAAATTATGAGAAGCAAAGGCTTGAAGTGAAATTCGAGAACCATGGGGGTACTTGATGCAGCATGGTAGAATTGCAAGATCACAGAAAATCTTGAAGTGTTGATGAAATTTTGGAATGTCATAGAGAGTATAAAGCTGGATGGCTTATAAGTAGTGCTTTAATTAACAAAGATCATAATGATGGAGAGGCTCGTGCAGAAAAATTCAAAGAATGATGAGACTAATCATAATAAATTCTTTGAGTGTTGAATTCAAGGGGAGCTATCAAACATAAATTAGGCGAAATAGACCTCTTAAAAGTGACTCTTTATATAAGGCCTATGTTATAAAATTCTTAGCAAGGTTCGAGTATGGTGTTGAGAGTATGGTGTTGAGTATAGTCGAGTATGAAATTGAATAGGATCGAGTATTTTCAAAAAAAGACTATTTTGTATAGAAATTAAAAATATAAACTTTTTTACAAATATGTATTTTAAAAGAAGTTCTTTTGCCAACTCACCCACTGTCAAATAGCAAGTTAGAAGCAATGAAGTCTTGGATGATTGATGCTGCAAATTGGTCATTCAAATGTAGTAAGCAAGAGCTTAATTGGATGATTGATGCTTCAAATTGGTCATCAAATGTAGTAAGCAAGAGCTAAGAAATTAAGTTCAACATCCAAGGAGAGAGAATTATTGCGTCCCTATTAATTAATAAGGAATCCTAAACAATTAGGACTATAGTTACTTACGTGAATGAGAGTCTTTAATATAGGACTCTAAGTGATAGATAATGGCCACCCGCCTATGGACTCCTAGTAGAATTGAAACTCTTGGATTTCCTTTACAAATACAAGCCCATGGGAATTCGTATGGAGACGAGATAGAGAGAGTGAGCAATAATGTAATTTAGTGAAAAATAAAAGCATAATTATTGCGTTGATCATGAGAATTTCTAGTTAGAAAAATAAGAGAGAATGTACTTATATAGGCTTTTGGGAATTTTAGGTAGAAGAAAATTATAAATTATAAATTATTTTTTTTTCTTAGTGAAATGTTTATTGGTGACATCTTGTGAACATATACTATATTTTTATGATTGAACCACATTAAATTTCTTGGTATGTACATGTTGCATTGAATTTAGATCAAGATCGTAGTCTTGATTGATTGAGTGTTTCATCAATAAATAAATATATATATATATATAGAGTTCGATATCAACCCTCAATTTGCAAAGTTACGTTTAAAAGAAGAGAAAAAAAAAAAAAAAAAAGGTAAACAAGGAGGAGCTACGTAATTGACCATATGGGATTTTGGACTCTTATGACTCCTGTTGATGATAACGATCCGAAAATGGTCTCAAGCCTATATTTCTAAAATATGTACATACTATATATATATATATATAATTATAATATATATAAATACGTATATTTAATATACTTTGATGAGTCATCATTTTCATAAATACTTTGAGAAGTCTTATTCATCTATAATAATGTTGTTTCTCAAGATCGAGAATTTGGCAATTGGGGCATTATAAGCCACTAGCTACTGGCCTGCTAGAAATATTTCTCCTATATTGATAGCTCTCGTTCAGACAATCTTAATTAATTAATTTACAGCAGAAATAGGAAGCCTCTGATGTAATCTACCTGCATATAGATATGTATAATATAAGATCAAAAGAAGGCTATAAATATGAGATCAAAAGAAGGCTATAAGACGTAACTCCCTCAACATTGTGGGATCATTTTGGCCTAATTGAAATGATCGACATATATAAATATATATATATATACATATACATATATATAGGGTATGTGTGTGTGTGCATAGTAATTAAGCTATCATATCCACACAACAATTAGTCCTGGTCAGACAGGTCAGTGTCTCCACTTGCTGGCTAGGAGGTAAGAAATACACTTGAAGTAGCTGAATAAATAAATAAATTTATAATTGACCTAGTCATATATATATATATATATATATATATTTATTATAGTGTCTGTGTTAATAAGTTCATTATGCGGAGCCATGTTTTATTAAAAATAAATACGGACTATATCAAATAATGGGGAGAAGAAACTTGATGATGATACCCAAGTTGCCATTTAAGGTTCAATCTGTATCCAAAACTGGATGTATATATACTGATCATGATTTAGCCATGAAGCATGCGCATTAATTTTTTAGCGCACTAGCTAATTTAATCCATTATCTGAGATCATGATGATGATCGATCGATATTCCAATATATACATATATACTACCCGTTTTTCTCATGATCAGCCAGCTAGCTAGCTTTAGCAGTAGTATAGATATACGTGGAAGAAAATGGCTTTTATTAATTAAATTTCTTATTTAAGCAGATTCTATATAACGTATATATTCAATTATACATATAGGAGCAGTGCTACAAATCCCAGAAAATTAAGCAAACTAATAATTAATTTCCGAAAAAAGATTCAATTAAGGTTAGCTAGCCTTCAAAATTATACTTGTGGATCCAAATCGAGGATTTAGATAGGATTATTAGGTCATGGTTCCTTAGTAGTGGCTCATGACGTGTATATATACGCCATATGGATATTAAACCCCACGAAAGGTCGTATATGATTAACTCCTTACAACCCATGATTATAATTATATATATCCACTAAAAAAGGAAGTCATGAGTGTATAGTCATACTTTCAAGGCACAAAAGATTTCTATAGTAGCGATTATGGGATCATATATTATGTGTTTCTATATATATATTTGAACTGGAGTGGTAGGACAGACACATTTTAGCTAAGTTGTCGCCTATCAATCC
>JXTB01000163.1:609314-665700 GCA_002914805.1 Parasponia andersonii
GGTTGAAAGAAATCCAAAACGCATACAAAGTTTCACCTACCAACAGTACAACTTGTCTTTCACTATAAGAGAATTATTAATTAAAATTATTAATTCTGTTTGCTTTAGTATTTGAAAGTGTCACAAATGTTTAAAAAAGGCAGATCATGAATTTTGAAAATTAAATAACATTATTTTCTATAGTCAGATTACAACTGACAATTTGGTTCTTCTTGCTATACTTTCCAATTATCTCAATGCCAGTGGTATCCCACAAATTAAATTGAGTGAATGGTGCCATGAAGTTGTAATTGGATTCATATGCTTCTTTTCCTTTATTTTAAATTTTTGTTTCTTTTCCCAAAGAAAGACACATATGTTAGGTCATGCTTAACAGTTGTGTTCCTTTTGATCGTCTTTAAAATCTTTGTAACTTTCTACATTTAAATGGTATATTTGATTAAGACCTAATGATTTCTTAAATGTGAAAGGTATTTTTAATTTTTCTCTCATCAACTGTTATAGTATATGTACCATACAATTAACTAAGTAGCTGCAGGGTCAAAAAATATCAATATTGATAGAAACCTCTGGCCCTTTGGGAAAGTACTTGTTTGAATGAATTAGCCGGTAGAACAATTTTATAAGAAACCATTATATATCCACGGTACGTAGAATTTGGATACTGAATTCTTTTTTCAAATGAGAGTTATATAATTAAAAAAAAATTAATTTTAGTTTCTATTTCAAAAAGAAAAAAAGTTGATTTTAATTTCCATTTAAACAAAAAAGAAAAAAGTTGATTTCAATTCTTTTTCATGAACAAAGCAAAAAAGAATAAAGAGGGTTAAAAAATGCGCCTATATAAATATAAGGCTATATTTGGTAGAATGAAATTGTGGGAAGATTGAAAGGAGCAGAGGGAGAGTTGAGTCTCTTGTTTAAATTGAGGGAGGGAGAGGAAAGATTGAGGGAGGAGTTCTCATCTCTAGCCCACCATTTTGAATCCTCTTATTAAGTTACGAAAAAAATAATATAATAATTTTATAAATAAATACTCTCTATTTATTTTATTTTATTTTTTCATCAAACAATTAACACTCTCGTCACTCTCTTTCACATTCCTCATCTTTCCTAGGCTCTTTGTCCTTTTCACTCCCCCTCCCTCTTATCAAAAGCAGTGTACAGTGTGTTAAATTTTTGTGTCATTTCAAAAGTACACATGTAGCTGGCTGGAATAATGAATGATAGGTATAACATCATAAAATTTTTTGAATTGCAATACATAGAGAAACTTTCACTCTATGCATGGTAGATAATGTATGAACTTAGTTTCTAATTCTCGTCAAACTGCAGTACATGGGAAATATTGCACGCAAAACGTATACGTAGTACATAATTAAAAGGATATACATACTATTATTACATGTATAAATCTACATATATCTATATGTATATATGCAGCATCTAGGATTTCAATCTAGTGCGGCCATAATGAGAACGAATTTCTAATAAAAACAATAACGTTAGAAGGAAAATTTAAACTACTTAGTAATAAAAAAGTACAAGCTATAAACTTTCAATGAACAAATTGCAATTATTCCCTGTGGATTTTCGTATTTTTTCTAGACATATTACTTCTCAGTTCATACTTTTCTTTGAAAATATCTTCCATAATTATTCAACAATAATTTCTTTTGAATAAAAAAACACTTTTTATAGTAAGATTTAATATTTCTACTATATATGTGGGCACCAATCTAGTAGGTATTTTTTATTTTATCTATACATAGGTATTATTTTGGTCAATTAAAATTTATCATGTAAATTTTTTTATATTAAAAAGTAAGACAAAGAAAGAATTAAAATTTATCATGCATATTTTATTATATTAAAAAATAAGAGAGAAAAATATTATTGATGATGCATGTCGTTTCATACACATCATTATAATTATTGGATCATTATTAGATAATAATCTAACAGCTAAAAAAAATATCTATACATAGGTTTAAAAAAAATATCTACTGGATTGGCAAGCTATATATATATATATTTATATATTCCTCAAAAATTATAGACATAATACATCTACATAAAATATCTAGATTTAATAAATACAAAAAAGATCATCAAATATAATATATATTCCAAGAAGTAAATGAAGAAGCTAAGTTCACATACAATTAAGAGATTATCACAAAATATATTCTTTCAAAACTTAATTAATTCTAATGAATTCTATAAAATTTTGAATGACAAAGATAAATTTACATTCCTCAATATACTAATTATTATTTGTTGAAAGTAAGGGAACTCAAAATCCCCGCATGACTGTGAAAGTCACCCAACCCACATTGCATTTCATGGTGCAGTAGAGGTTGGTGTCCATTTTCCTTGACCATCGTGGTATAGGTACAGTATGGTTTGGGATTTTGCCAAATATCGATATACCGTATTGCAATGTATATAGTTAATTTATACAAAATTTTAATAGAGTATATGGATGATGCTCTAACTTATATAATTTATAAATATTTATGCTATTTATGTACATTATATTCATGTTTATGTTTTTTTTTTTTAACGAAGAATAAATTTTATTTTTCTTATAGGAATCAACCCCATTGCACCACACCACATATTATCGTATGGTTAACTCCATAAACTTTAATGAGCGTAGTTAAGAAAAGTTTTTTAACCGCATATAAGGTCAATGAACTTCTTTTGCTTTTTTAACAAATTCACTGCACCTGTAAGATTCAACTGCATTGCGCACATCATACCAGATATGGTATGGTTAACTCTACGAACCTTAACAAGTATCGTTAAGAAAAGTTTTTTAAACACAAATTGCAGTCAGATGCCTAATTGAAACAAACAAAATTTGGAGAGCGTGCAAGTTTTCAAAAATATGAAAACATAAAATTATACAGAATTAAAGTGAAAGTAGAGAAAAATAAATTGATAGAGGCTAGGATTTTGAGAAGAGAAAAAAGAAAGAAAGAAAGGAAGAGGTAAGTACGTGAATATTAATTGGTGGCAATACTAGGAAACACAATAAATATACAATATTAATTGGTGGCAATACTAGGAAACACAATAAATATCCAGAGGTCTACTAATGACCTTGTGGTATAAAAGGATCTTATTCATAAATTTTGTTGAATTAACATTCAATGAATGATATGTCACATATCTCATATTATCAAAATACCCTAATTTAGGTGTCAAAATCCTCTTTAGTTCAAACCATGATCACTCAAAATTAATTTCTTCACAAATCTTATCTATGAATTTTCGTTGTAATCGGAGTCAGAAGAAGTGAATTGTCGTCATCATATTTGATTTTTTTCAATCTTAGATTTGAAACTTGTATCAAGTTTTTTCAAATATGTTATTTCTACCATGGTCGAAGCTTTTCCACCATATTTTTATTGGATGTTGGGAACATAAGGTAATTTCAAATTTCCGAATTTTCATGGGAAAAAAAATGTCTATTTTTGTAAATGAGTTATAATTTGTACCATATTTTATCATGGACTTCAAAGTATGGGAAAAATGGTTATGCCACAAATAAATGCATACTAAAACAAATGAGTAGAAGTATACTGTGGGATAGAAGATCCGCATCTGGCATGATTTATTAGGGGGAAAAAAAAAAAGAAAATATATATGTATGTATTGTATTTATATTATATATATATATATATATAAAACTGTGGTTGCAAAGTAAATGAAGTATATATATGCCATGACCAAAGAAAACGTGCAAATATAATTAATACTAGATATTAATCCTTTACTATCAAGCTGCCTCATCATGATCGGTTTTTGATTCCAATCTTAGTAAAGAATAGGTTTATGGAATCATATTTTTTTAAATGTGGAACTGAATAAAAATATTTAATTTTAATTTATGTCGACTTCCAAATTTTCGCTTCTCCTTTTTATGTTTTCCTTTGTTTTCAATTTTGATTTAAATTTAATTTATTTATAAGCATGAATTTTATTTGAATTTGATTATCGTTACCTTTTTTATTTCAAAATTTTTATTACCAATAATATTATAAAATTTTCTTCCATTTTTAGTAACATTTTAATTTAATTATTTTAATACCAATTAATTTTTTTTTGTTTTGAAATTTAACTACTAATAATTTTTTGGGCGTTTATGAGGAGGTGAAAATTTTCTTTTAAAAAAATAAAAAAGAAAAGAATTTGTTAGGTTTCATGTGAATCAAAATTTACTTTAGAATTCTATTAATTATCTAAGCAAGAATCAAAATTAATGAAACTTGGAGATTGGAATAGGAGAATAGAATGAGAATTAGAATAGTAATAATTAATTAACGAAATGCAAGAAGAGAGAATAAAAAAGAAAAAAAAATCTAACTCAACAGATAACAAACAAGTTACCCACGCACGAAATAATAAATCACCTTTTACATTTATATAAGTATTAAATACAAAATATATATTTTTTTACATTTAGTTAGCTCATGATGATAATCTAACGATTTAAATCAGAGTA
Source organism: Parasponia andersonii (assembly GCA_002914805.1). Classification (NCBI taxonomy): domain Eukaryota; kingdom Viridiplantae; phylum Streptophyta; class Magnoliopsida; order Rosales; family Cannabaceae; genus Trema; species Trema andersonii. The sequence goes on from JXTB01000163.1 coordinate 613,828, forward strand.
GCATCGATTAGTTAAATATTGCAATACAGATTGAAAAGTACTCATTTATATGTATAGTTGAAAGTGTCATGATATAGTTAAATCATATACAAAAGATAAATCATATGGAAATAACCGTTATTTACACTTTACTTTTTCGTTTTTATAAAAGTTTTTGCAGTAATTATATATTCAATATGTTTTTGTATTAATTATATATGCAATCTTTTTTTTTTTTTTTTTCAAGGGAAGTCCGTTTTCATATTCAATATATCATTACGATCAATTTGTGTACCGTCGAATATATGATTTGATATACATATTTATAAATAGATATGTATATATATACTCGTCAATTTGCTAAAGAATTTGAAAAACTAACGTTTATTTAAAGGGTCTAAAATTCAGCCGCTTCACTAAAAGCCCCAAAAGATATCTATATAGAGGGACCGAGAAAGAGTCATGAGTGGTACCTCTACGAAGTAATTAATGACGAAAAACGAAATAAATTGTAAAGAAGCAAAGATTGTATTAAATTTTCCAATGTATATTCATAGATGGAGCCACTTCGGGCCCAGGACCACATGCCTCCCTAAATTTTTTGAAATTTTCACTTTTATCTTATAAAAATTTAATAATGCCCCACATAGCCCCACTAGATTTTATTATTTTTAAACTTTATTTCTATTATTATTAAATAGCTAATTTTTTCCACACTTTTATGAATAATTTTTCTTTAGACCTCACTTTTAAATATCATTTAAATCATGTCCATATTAACTATTTGTGTTTCACTCATTTTTATATTACCCTAAATTATATTACTTAATTATAAAAAATATAAAGAGCAAAAAAGAAGAGAAAAAAAATTTAAATTTAACTTTAGATCCTGAAAAATTTTGCTGGCTCCAAGTGTATATTCATATTAATACGAAGAGAGAGATATATTACATATATTATAATAATTTAAAACATTAATTTTCCCATGAGTTAAAAGTAGCACAATAAACACGTGTGTTACAGCAACTTATTAATATATGACATATACCATGCATGATTACCACATGATGACTCACGTAATCTTTTATATATATATATATATATATATATATATATATAATATATATTCCATAGGCTTTGAAATATAGAATTTTGGTCTCGTTACATGATTTATGATTTAGCCAATATCAAATATATTTTTATAAAATGATATTAGACAAATATGTTTTTAGCTGGCTAAATCATTCAACGAGATTACGTCCTACTCATATTTTATATCTATATATATATATAGAGAGAGAGAGAGAGAGAGCTTTTTAAAGGTATAGGAACAGATTAAATTTATTATTGTAATGAGTATTTTACAAGTAGCAAGCAATTTAAAACACACTTTATTTGTCAAACAGCGGCTAATTTTGAGTTTTAATTAGAAGTACATAAAAGCCTCTATAAATTAATACTATTAGGATGATAAAAATTATTACTTTTGAGAGATTATTTATTTGTCTTCAAACTACTTCCTTTATATACCGGAATATATGTTTTTTAATCGTATAAAGGAAAACCAAGTTTAAAAAAATTTAAAAAAAAAAAGGAAAATATCACTATGTGTATTTGAGTGATAAAGTGTTTTTTTTTTTTTCAATCAAGGAAACCGTTATTAAAAAGGAATATCACGTACGTATTAGAAAAATTATCCAATAGTAATACTCGTGAGTTCTAAAATATGGACGAATATCTAATTCCCCCCCGATTAATTTGATATTAGAGAAATTACAATACTATCTCTTTTTTTTTTTTTTGCAAAATGCGCCATTTATTCATCTGATATTTTATAAAAAAACAAAATACTCCCTCAGAGTAGCAATTTGATGCAAATTCTACCCATCTATATATTTTGCTTAAATGATCAAGTAATAATCTTTTTAAAATGAGCAAGATGTCCTTATATGAACAACAATGGCATCAATTAACTAAAAAGAGGAAAAAGAAAACATAAAAGAGCATAAAATGTTTAATATTTTTTCTTCATTTAAATCTTTTTTTCCTTTTCCTTTTTTAATTTCACTACTCCTATTTGTCTTTTTGATTAGAATTTGTTTGATTACAAGCTAAACAGTTTAGAACAAGGGTAATTTCATCTTTTTGCATCCAAATTTTGACTAATTTTGTTATTTCTAGGACCTGAAAAAGACAAATTGTGTATTTAGCCTAATTACATAAGACATTTTTGTTATTTTTCTTTTACAATTTTATTTATTCCAAGTATATTGGAAGATAGCTACTTTGAACAAACAATATACATAATGAATGCTGCGAAACTGATATATATACATATATATATAGAGAGAGAGAGAGTATTTATAGATTTCAAGCAAAGCTCACAAGTTTTCTATATATATCCAAAATAAAAAAGTATAAAGCAATCTAATAAGTCAACTACATTAAAGCAATGCTCCTACAACAAAAACAAAAAATCATAAACAAACAATATGCAAATTCATGTTGCAATCAAAATTTTCTTATTTTTTTAAACGCTATGAAGGACAAGATATAAAAATTAAGAACGAGGGAAAGGAGACGGAAAAGGAGGAAAATTTATTTTTAAATTAAAAAACTGTTATTTTCAGTGTTTTGTTATAATTCTAAATTCTCCCAACTATATTCTTCCTCCCACGCTTTCACAAAGTATCTTTTCCCCTTCTTTGATAAAATACAAACACAAGTAAATGTTTTCCTTCCTCTAATCTCTTTTTTCCTAATATAATGTATAAGTTAACCGTAAATTGACTCCAAAAAATACCTCAGCTGACAAGCCATTAAATCAAGTAGCTAGGTTTATGGTTTTCCATTTCCACCTTCTATCGAAATTCATCCACTTAAAAACGAAAAGAAAAAAAAACTACTATTTTCTGCAAAAGGGGGAAAAAAAAAAAAGAAACCAAAAAAGCTAATTTATTTAGGGAAAAAAGAAGTAGAGGAACATAAAACCGTACTCTGCACTAAAGGGGAAAAGAAGTAAATTAAAAATGCTGCTATTTTAAAAAAAAAAACTATATTTCATACACTATATTAAGATAACAGGTTTAAATTATACTTTATATTTTGATTATTAATAATGTTCTTCAGATTTAATGTATAAGACAGAATTTATTTTTTATGGTCAGATGCTAATTTTGACTCATAAATTTACCAAAATACTTTTTTAAAACTTTAGACATATGTAATTAAAAAGTAATATAAAGTAAAGCCCGATTAATATTTTATTAAATAGATTTAAAATATTTTTTTTTTAAAAAAAAAAAACCCCATTTTATGTATTTTTGAGTGACCATTTTACCGGCCGTCCTTTATTGGGCACTCTTTGAGTAATTTGTAGGTGGAATAAAAAATGTGAACACAAGTCAAAACTTGGAGCGTTCGATCCACAATCCAAAAAGAATATCAACTTAAGAAGTCGACTGTCAATCCTCAAATTATAATATAATAAGTTCCGATCCAATCCAAACCTTTAAGCAATCTCATCTTTAAACTGGCGAGGGATCTTGTGTAGTTTATTATTATTTCTGATCCTATTATTTCATTATAGGGTCCAGAGTCAAATGCGACAATTGACCCATATGGCTATATTCTTATAGACAATATGAGTACAAAGAGAGATAGAACTAGTGGTTTCCTATTCAGAATACGATTGGGAGACAATGAGGATGGCCCAATACAAGTACAATTAAGAGATATGAAACTTGTGGTTTCCTCTTCAAAATATGGTTCGGAGACGGTTGTTCCTGATTTCAAGGCGAAAATATATTCTAATTATTCTGATTATATATTCAGCCTAGTGTTGGAAGGAAAACTTTTAAAGACCATGTTGTGCTTTCTTTTCTTATTTTTTTCCCTTATGTTTTGGTCTGGATTTTCTTTCTTTTTAATAAATTAACCTCATCTTCTGGTTTTGCTAGGAAAAAGAAAAGATTGAATATTTAGAATTTTTTGCTATTTATTACTCTAGTAATTTAGTTTTAATTTTAACTTTTTTTTAAATGCACATAATTAGGAAATTTAGCTGTCAAAATTGATAATATTGACCCACAGAGAGTATAAATTTTACAAATATTAAATTGGATAATAATATTGATAATAGCAAAAATATAAAATATAAATTAAACAAAAAGTCAAAATACAAGATACAAAAAATGCAATCATCTGTTTAAACAATAATAACAAGTAAGCATAATACACAAATTAACGTAACGTACTTACAAAAATATAGATAGCGAAATATTCACTAAAAATAATACTAAAATGTAAACAAATTAACGTTCATTTATGATGTATATTATACATAAACATGACTCATATTTACGAACAGTTCTAATTAAATCATACCTAATGTACTTAATTCTCTCACGAAATACTCACCGTCATAGTTTTCCAAATATTTTGGGCTTAATTTGTATAGATAGCGGAATATGTGAGCTTATTTGCTTGGTTTATTTCTTCGTTGCTTAAGTATATATAGGAACCTGACAAAACTTGAAGAGTTAATATCCTTTCATGCTAAAAACAAAGAAGGAAGAGAGGGTAAATTTGTGTTATTTGTCAATGTCTTCTTTTTAAGTACAAATGTATATGTATAACTCACAGCCCCAAACGACCAAAACACTCTAGCTAATTAAACTAAATTAAAAACATAAAGTTGGGATGGTACTTAATAGTTAATTCAAAATGCTTAAAAATTGTATATGATTATATTGTAAATATATAATACGTTTATTAGCCGAAAAATGATGGAGACTGATAAACTAGAAAACTTTTTCGGAGAATATTTAGGTATTTAGAAAGAATTTAAAACGAAATTTATAAAAAGGTATAGCAATTAAAGAAGGATAATGAAATAAATTCCAAGGAATATTGCTAGCTACATGTAAAGATCATTAGGCAATAGAAAAAAGGCACAATAATTATTAGCAATTAATTTTTTTCATGAGGCCCACCCTTAGTACTAGTACACAGGAGTCCTGTTGACAGATCCTATATTCTGTATACTAAAGAAAGGTATGTTGTCCCCTCAAAGTAGATTATGGAATGACAATAATTGACTTCATTTTTCCTTCTCTTCCCACTGATTCTGATTTCTACATCAAATTGTTGATATATGACTTGCCATTTTTTAATAGCCAAGAAAATTTAACAAAATAGTTAAAGTAAAACAAGAGACCAGCTCATGCATATACATATAGTTTTCTTTCTTCCTTTTTTTTTTTTTGTGTGTCTCTTGTGTGTGGTTTTATTTACGAAGCATATAGAATGACATAGCATATAAATATGTTGTTTGGGATTTGCATGGAAAATAATTCATCTTTGTTTGGGATTTGCATGGAAAATAATTCATCTTAGGCCATAGACATATATAGTGCAATTAATACATACGTATATGTTTGAATATATAGAAGATTTGAATACATATATATATATATATATATATAGAATATAAGGACCTTTTAGTGTAAGAGAAAATGGATTTATGATGTCGGCCACCCGTATATCTTTTTCCTTTACTTTTCTTTTTTATTTTTTTTCTTTCTGGGGTTAATGTACATATATAGTTTGTTGGCTAGGAGGATCATCGAGTATTTTTAATGAATAGAATGATCCCTAGACAAAGTTCCTTGTGTTCACATACGCTTAATTATTTGATTAAAAAAGTAAAGGCATATTAGAATGTGTTTGAGAATGTCTTAGCCACTTGAAGCATAAGGGTACATAAAGACATGCGTGTTATTTGTGTATAGAATTGAACATTCACTTAAAAAGTAAGATTTCATATATGCCACTCTATTCATTGTAGAAGATTTGCACGTTTAGCTCCCGCGCATCAAAACTAAATAATGGAGCATATATATGTGTATGACAATTATTAAGGAATCATATCTCTTGTGTAATAATTGAGCTGCAAAGTTAAAGATGTTAGATATATTTTATTTTTCAAATAAAAAGCACAGACATATAGTCCCATTTATTCGGTGAGATAACTTCAATTACTACTATAGAATCATCTTCATATCCCTTATAACAGGACTACTAGAAACTACAATTCTCAGACTGTATAACACACGCATGTATATATTTTAATTTGTAACGTCATGTGATCTGCATTGTGCGTATCCGATCATACAACTTCGAATACTGTGAAAAAATATATATTTAAATAAAAGACTATGCAAATGTAGATTTTTCTATTGCATAGTCATAATTTGAGCCATACATCGCTATATTCTTTTGATACTCTCTCTTACACTATATACAACTCTACCATTTATAAGAACAAATAAATATTCTAACTAGATTGCACTCAGATAATTATAATGGAGTAGAGCAATATGCTAAGACTTGTTCTCTATTTTTTTATTTTCAAGTCCGAATGACTGTATAACTCACACATTAATCCTTTTATTTCTCTAGCTTTAATTGCCAATCAAAGGAGAACAACATGAGAGATTAAATAAAAAGTACATGCTATCCTTATCTTTTTCATTTTGATAAATTTGGTTTAAAATTCACATATGATGTTAGACTGTGGTAACCGCCAACATAGTTTTTAGAATATGGCTTAGACTACCCAATATCTGCATGTTATTACTATACATTGTTTTGCTTGATATTACTATGGTTAATAAATTTTTCATCAGCATATTAGCTGGAAGAAACTATTGTGATCAACAACCACATAAGATTCAAGTTTTGTACCAAAACACTAAAGACTCTCGGATTGTACTGTCAAATCTGTCACTATCAAACAGATTACCCAATAAGAGACAATTTGGATATCAGATGCTACGGGGACCTCATTTTTATAAGTTTTCAAGCAATGCTCTTCACTAACAAAATCCAAAATAAATTCCAACAAAAAAAAAAAGGTCAAGAAAAAACCCCCACCTCTATCCATCTCTTTCTCAGTCCAGACAAATTGCACATTGCACAAATTTGGATGATTTAGCCATATGGGTGTCCCCACTTTTTCCCAATCAAATCTCAACCGTCCATGCCACCCTACCTTCCTCTATTTATATCACCACTCCCCCTCCCTTTCTTTCCTCAAGTTTCTATCTTTCTTTTGGCTAAACAAATTCACACCTTTATATTTCCTCTGCAAACTCCCTCTTCAAAACCCATCAATGGCTTGCTTAACTTTCTCCAAAGAGGTTAGCAAAGCTCTCATATGTGCTTATAATTAAGCTTCTCTCTCTAAACATATCGTGCCTCTCTAACACACTCTCTTTCACACTCGCACACAAATCATATCATTTTTACTTTCTGTCATATATGGTTTTGGCAAGGCTATTCCTCCAAACTGCCAATCTTATATTTGATCATGTCATTTTGTGTTTTTGTCTCTCCTTATTTCCCTTACAATTCCTTTTTGGGATCAAAAACAAAGCTAAATACATTGCTTCAGTTGGCAATACTATTCTTTGTGATTAAATATTAATGGAAAGTAGAATTTGTGGTGCTCCTATAAATAAATGTATGTGTGTATATATTCATTTGTGCACTATTTTTTGGGGAAATATAACTAACATACATATATATACATATATATTATACAGGGAAACTTCAGAGAAGAACAAGGAGAAGTATGCACTCTTGATGGCACAGTGGACTGGCGTGGCCGCCCTGCAATCAAAACCAAATCCGGTGGATGGGTTGCTGGGATTATCATACTCTGTAAGCTCCACATAACACCTTTTCATCATATCATATAATATCATATCATCAAAATAGTTTTAAAACAAAAAATCAACCAAAAATAAAAAGTCCTTAGTTTATTGCTCATATTAAGTCCTATGGATTAATAGTATAGTTGTTATACAAAATAAATACATAAAAATTCAAGCCAATCCTCTTCCCATTTAGTGGAATATCTTGAAACTGATATATATAACATTAAATGAGTTTTCAGTTTCAATTTCAACTTCCATTAATATACACGATACTACTACTTAAAGTCAAACATTAAAAGTCATCACTTTCAAATTAAAACTCCTCTGTTTTTCCATATATGGGTTCATAAATCATGTCTTTCCATGATGACTTCAAAATACCCATTTTTCTCTTTTCCTTTGGTTCTTCTACTATTCTAAGGCATGCATTTATATATATATATACATACAAACATCACATAGGCTCAAGGAGAAAAAAAAAAAAAAAAAGGAGGTATCTTTCTTGGGTTCTTCTTCTATATATCTCGGAACATTCATGAACTTGAGAGAGAGAGAGAGAGAGAGAGAGAGAGTTTATCCAAAATGAGTAACTTTTTTAATGTTAGATAAGTAGTTAGGAAGTGGCTGTGTAAGAGGGTGTGGTTTTCAACTTAAGGACAAGATAACTGAAAAATGTAACATCTGGCTCTGGGAGCGAAACCCCAAGTGCTTTGTGTATATATAAGGACAAGTACATTTTTTTTTTTTTTTTGCTCGTTTGGCTTGAAATTAATTAGACTTGGTTTCATGCACAAATATATAACTCAGGCTTTTAGCATTCTCTAATAAATACAACAACATTCACCGCCATCTAGCATGTTAAAAGACAGAGAAGAAAGAGAGAGAGAGAGAGAGAGGGAGAGAGAATAGCTCGTTTGGTAGGCAACAAGGCATCTTATATAGTGTAGTCTAGTTTTGGTTATCAGAACTTAGATAGGAAGAGGTAAGGAAAGCATGCATTGAATGTTGTACGTACCAGCCACGTAATACCACTCCTTGATTTTGCATGACGTGGCCGTCTGCCACCTGTCATTAGAAGAAATATAAAATATATCTTAAGATTGCATTTAGTAATAAGTTGTGTGGTCCAGCTTAGAAGTTTTTCATCCAATCAAAGTGATTCTTTTTTTTCTTTTTCCTTTCTTTTTTGGGTTCACAAATCACATTTTGTTTAGGTCTCAAGTCTCACCATTTATAGAGTTTATACGTGATTGGATAACTATATGATTCTTTGCCATGTTCTTTTAACTATTTAATATTCTTCCCCCTTATTTTCACAATACATATATATATATATATATGCTTATATATATATATATCTATATATATATATTTGCTTTTGGTCTCGACTCTTGTTTTGGGCTTCTTTCTTTTCTTCTACCTTTTCGTTTTAGATCCTGTTATTACTTAATAACGAAACCATACGAAAATTTGAAAATAGTTTATATGTGAAGAACAAGAGGTGTAATAGGTAAACATGCATTACTGAGCGTGCGTGTGTCTTAATTATTTTATAAAAAAAAAAAAGAGAGCAGAAGCAAAACTAATATATTAAAAAATAGTTCTCAGCAAAAAAATAAATGTATATTAAAAATAATTATTCAAAAAAATATTATAAAACAATATATTGTTAGGACTCAAAAAGTTGCTTCTTTGTGGGCGAGGTTTATTCAGGCTCAGAATACATGGTGTCCAAATTTTGTTGTCATCCCCAAAGATGGCCAATCATATCATGAAATAGAGCTTGACCTAAAACTCAAATAACTTTGTCGCACCTCCAAAAGTTTTTGTTTTTGTTTTGTTTTCTATTAAAAAAAAAAAAGGAAAAAAGCAATGGTAATATGCAAGAACATTGGTCCTTGTCTCTTTAAAAGGCCAAAACTCTCTAGCTTTTCTAGTATTAGTAATTATAATTTAATCTCTACAGAAAGAAAGAAAACAAACAAAAGAAAGAGGCAAGGAGTTTTTTTTTTTTCTCTTCACAGTCACACCCATCAAATGTGTCAATCCAAAACTTAGATAATAAAAATAAAGACAGCCTTTTCACTTTGATAGTGAAAGAATTAGTTAAAGGTCCTTATGTGGCCTGAGTTGGTCTATAGGTCACATAAATATTATTGTGCAGCAAAATTGGAATGATATCATTGCTAAAGTGGCATCGGTTTTGGGGTGTTCTTTAATCTCCACTAGTTTTGGTTTCAAAGACACGGTTGAAAAACCTTTGATCTTTAAGAAGAGAGAGCACATGACAAGATCGTAGTATCAATCCATAATAATAATAATAATAATAATAATAATAGAGCATTTATTTTTCTTTGATGAGTATAGTGTAGTCACGATTCATGAACTTATTTTTAACTTTTTGCTCTTTAATGAGGTTTGACAAACTTGCTCTCTTTTCTTCAAGATTTTGGTGCCTTAAATGCTTGTAGTTTTATGCTTAAAAGCAACTTTGAAAATGATCCTGCTGATCTTACATGGCTATTTGGTTGTTTACATTTTCTGGGATTCTTCCATTAAAAAAAATTAGAATTCAACACTTACAAACATTCCCTTGCCAATTATAAAACATTTTTCAACCTTGCTTTAGCTTCCTAGACTACAAGAAACTAGATAAAATTCACTTTACTTACAAAAAGAATCATTGAAGAAGCATAGTATAGAATTACTTTTATTTGAATCTAAATCAAGTTTCTTAAACATTTGTTACGTATCAAAATCATGCTCTTTTAATAATTCATCTAAACTTATTTACTTTCCCTCTAATGAATCAACCAGTGAACCAAGGCCTTGTTACGCTGGCATTCTTCGGAGTCGGAGTGAATCTAGTGCTGTTTTTGACTAGGGTTTTGCAGCAGGACAATGCCAGTGCTGCTAACAATGTTAGCAAATGGACTGGAACTGTATACATTTTCTCTCTGTTTGGTGCTTTCCTCAGTGACTCCTACTGGGGAAGATTCAAAACTTGTGCAATCTTTCAGGCTATCTTTGTCATAGTAAGTCCATCCTGATATTGATGTCTTTATATTTTATTCTCTTACAGAGAGAATGACTCACTTTCTTAGCAACGTCTTGACAAGAACGACGAAAATTTTCTTAAGCAAACATATCAAGAACATCTCAACCTCTAAGAACAAGACCGATGTTCTGTAATCTTCGAAAATGCATTCTTGTGATATTTACACCAGTCTGCATTTCATGACAGGGTTTGGTATCATTGTCACTGTCAACCAGCCTCTTCTTGCTAAGACCTAAAGGCTGTGGTGACCAAACAACTCCATGTGAGAAACATTCAAGCTTGGATATGGGGTTTTTTTACCTTGCAATCTACTTGGTTGCCCTAGGATATGGTGGGTACCAACCCAATATCTGTACATTTGGGGCTGACCAGTTTGATGAAGAGGACCTCAGGGAGGGGCGCTCTAAGGTGGCATTTTTTAGCTACTTCTACCTGGCTTTGAACCTCGGTTCACTCTTCTCAAACACCATTTTGGGCTACTTTGAGGATGTAGGGATGTGGGCAATTGGGTTCTGGGCATCTGCAGCTTCTGCATTTTCAGCATTAGGGTTGTTCCTTTTTGGAACCCTTAGGTACCGGCACTTCAGGCCAAGCGGCAACCCTCTATCGAGGTTTTGCCAAGTTTTTACTGCTGCACTGAAGAAGTGGAGAGTGAAGATGCCACCAAACGGAGAAGAATTGTATGAGGAAGATGTCAAGGAGTCTTCCATGAACGGCAACAGAAAGATACTCTATACCGATGGTTTCAAGTAAGCACATCTAAAGCCTGTACAGCTCATTATACCAGGCTGAATCCATCATTTTCAATTAACTTCATTTATGAGTTTGGTTTGATATGGCCAAGGGTGCTAAGTTTTACATCTAACTAAACAAACATCACCAATCCTAAGCTATAAGGAATAGACAGAAAGTCGTACAATTTTAGATAAACCTGGCAACCAAAAGGCTGACATTAACTATCAAATGAAAATGCTAATTTGTTTTTTGTCTGTCAATGTTTAGGTTTTTGGACAGGGCAGCCTATATCTCATCCAGGGAATTAGATGCCCAGCATAAGGTCTGCCAAAACCCATGGCGTCTCTGCCCTGTTTCCCAAGTCGAGGAAGTTAAATGCATTCTGAGACTTCTCCCCATTTGGCTCTGCACCATAATCTACTCCGTGGTCTTCACTCAAATGGCCTCTCTCTTTGTGGAGCAAGGCGCCGCCATGAAAACCACTATTTCCAACTTCCGAATCCCACCAGCGAGCATGTCTAGCTTTGACATCCTCAGCGTGGCAGTTTTCATCTTCCTCAATCGAAGAGTTCTCGACCCACTGGTGGGAAGACTTAAATCAAGTTCTAAGGGCCTTACCGAGCTCCAAAGAATGGGAGTTGGCCTTGTCATAGCAGTATTGGCAATGGTTTCAGCTGGGATTGTGGAATGCTACAGACTCAAGTATGCCAACAAGGACTGCACTCGCTGTGAAGGATCAAGTTCCCTGAGCATCTTTTGGCAAGTCCCTCAATATGCATTCATAGGAGCGTCTGAAGTCTTCATGTATGTCGGCCAACTTGAGTTTTTTAATGCTCAGACTCCGGATGGATTGAAGAGCTTTGGAAGTGCACTGTGCATGACATCTATTTCTCTAGGCAATTATGTCAGCAGTTTGCTTGTGAGTATGGTTATGAAGATCTCAACAGAGGACCACATGCCGGGATGGATCCCTGGAAATCTGAATAAAGGTCACCTAGACAGGTTTTACTTCCTCCTAGCAGCCTTGACATCTATAGATTTGGTTGTCTATATTGCCTGTGCCAAGTGGTATAAGTGTATCAAGTTGGAAGGAAAATGTGGAGAGAATGATGACGATGACAACAACGAAAAGAAGAAGGAACCTGAGAACCTCAAACTCTAATGACAAGACCACAACAGGCATGTTAAGACCTATGGTAGCAAAATAGCCTTAATACTTAAATAAGAGAAACGGGGGAGGGACAAACAGCGGAGAGAAAGCTTCATGTTCTGAAGAAAATATTTTGGGGGTAGTGGGCCCCCCGGGGGGGGGGGGGGGGGGGGGTGTGGTTTGGGGAACACCCAAGAGAAACCCCTTGTGCAGAGAGATTCTCTGTTTCTATATCATCTGACAGTCAAATTTTTTTCGGAGTGAACTGGGTTGAGCTTGTAAGTGTGTTTGAAGAGATAGGTGACTTTGGTTTTATGTCTCTGATGTTGCCACCTCATTCTCAATTGTTGATTCTGCTAGCCATAGGGTTAACATGTGCTCCATTGCACATATTTATGTACGAGATTTACTGTGCTCAACATTAATAGAAATAGCCCTTTCTAATGCTCTACTATCAGCTGATATATCTCTTGTTCAGTGGACTAATGTTTTGGAAAGATACCATCCTAAAATTGAATTATAATAACTTATTTTCACTGTAACTTGCCTTTTAGTTTTAAACAGAGGAAGACTAGCGGAAAGATGGACAACACCTATGGTTTTTCAAATATGGATGTTCCCCAAAGGAGATTCCTTACCTGCAAGCAAACTTCTACGTGTAGACTCAGAAAACAGTCTTCTGAATTGCTATGCATAGACACCAATGCGTACCTTAGCCAGTATGTACAAGCGACTTTGCTTGCTAGGGTAAACAAGAGCTTTGAAGCTCAGTCCGCACCTATGCCTTTGGTGCACGTCACTGTATGCCAGATGATGCCACCTGGATGCATATCATGACATGCCCTGTCTTGTCATGCCTTTTAAGCAAACATTCGATGCCATGACAAGCTCAATTATCAACATAGCTTACTGTGCAGAATGGCCCCGAGCAACCTTAGATGCTGCTCAAGCCCATAACAGGTCCGTTCTCATATTTAGATATTAAACTTGCTCTTAAACTTCAAATAAGATGTCAAAGGATAACAATTTCAACAGTTAGCTGATTAGAATTTTAAAGCAAGAGAATAATGCGAGTACGGAATTTAAACAAACATAAGTTAAACGTCTCATCATCCTATTAGGAATCAAAATAAATGATCTCCCAACACAAAAACCCCTCATCAACTTCACGCTATATCAGGCATATCGCAAGACAAATATCATGTGCTAAACCACATTGCCCATAAGCAGCAGCCATTAGACAATCTCACCAAAAAGGCAAGCAGATACCACAATGTTTCCCAATTAATAAAGGGAGCAGCTGACAAGCAGACCAGAATAGATTGGTCATAAGTGTAAAAACATGTGTGACAAGTAAAAAGAAAAAATTGTTAGAACAGACAGAAGTATGGGAACATGTTCCATGCAGTCTGACTCCATAAAACTTGGAAGTACCAGAAAATTATGAAAATTCTACACAACAAGAAGGAAAAAAGAAACGTTGAGAATTTTATGGCCCACACTTGAGAGATCTAAATCTTAAGCAACAAATAATTGTTACAAATTATAAAGCTTCTACTAAGAAAACTCGAAACACTAAGACATCACTCGTATAATCTTTATACCAAACTATGAAAACAAAATCACAGAAGTCTTTACAATTCAAAACTAGGAATAACATTTTGTTTAGTATTGACCACTAAAGACAATCTATTTTTTCTTTTAAAGAAAGAAAAGAAAGATGACTCTTCTCAACTGTAAAATCAACTCTGGACCTTACGGACTTGAATGTGATGTGTAGATTCTGAACGCCAGATTGGTTGTGCACCACTTTGGACGAGGGTGACATGCTCTCCCGCTTTCAAATGACCCCTATCCTGGAATTGGAAACATTTTAACTAAATAAGATGTGGATCCAAATAAATATATAAATATATAGAGTTAAAAATCCCCTAACCAGTAAGAGCTTGAGTGCTCTTGAGAAGGTTTCCTCTGCATCATTTGAGAACTCCATATATATAGGCAGGACACCATGATAAAGGACCAGCCTCTGCTTAATCCTTTCTCTGCTAAGCATAAGTCGTCGTATCAGATAAAATATTTCGCACTTGCAGAACTATTTTAATCTCACATTAGATAATAAGCAACTATGAGAATTTTGAGTGTGGATATATGTATGCAATCGGCATATGGTGAAGCAAACACCACAAGAGAATATGAATGACAAATTTAATAGCTAATGGAAACAATAGCAAAAACATTCTTCTATCACAGTTTGGTTGAAATATTTTATCTAGCAACTTCACTTTAGCTAAGTTCAAATCTCAAAGAATGCAGCTCGATCAAGCAAACTTTTAACCTCAAAAAGAAAAAAGACAAGGCGGAACAAAAGCAGAGTTTCAGTTTAAAAAAGACTATAGCCTCCGGTGTATACTTTCTGCCCTAAGCAAATATGCCTCAAGTTTTGTTTGTCTTAAGCAAACTTTTCTCAAACTGAACCCAGACTAAAACTTTCTGCTCTATGAACAAAGTATGCCTTAAGTTTTTTGCAGTCAAAACCTCTGGAAGTCGTTGATCCCGAAGAAAGTTTCACATGACAAGATTACAAATTAAAAAAAAAAAGACATGCACGAGCCTTTTAGGAGGAATGGGCTGAAAAAATGGTGGTTAATGTCGGTATCCAGTAAGGAAGCAATGCATTCAGAGATAAACTGTTAGATGATTCTTTTTCATCAACATCATGACATTCTCTAAATGTTTGGTGAACCCAAAGTTGTTTCCCCAAAAATATGTTGTCTTCTCAAACTTTGCTGACCTGATGAAATGTCCATAGAGCAAAATATAGTTTGAACATCAGGTAAAAGAATTAAAATAACTCCCAAGTGAGTAACTTATCAGGAAAACCTTCCCTAATACAGAACCTCCAGTCAATCATCTTGGTATATACGATATGCATGCTCATCTGCCTAATGTGTTCTTCAAACTACTAGCCTAATATTGTAGTCATAATAGAAGCACTAGGATATTAGTACGTCAATCATTGAAAAGTAAAATTCTGTAGCACTAGATTCACCAAGATAATTGAGACATGCCACGAAATAAAAATATCTGAAAAGAACAATGTATCTTTCCTCGTTACAGACTCACTCATTTGTGAAGGCAAAGATTGTTGAGGAAGGCCGATAATGACTTAAAAGTACAGCCATAGATCCTGTTCGTGTGAAAACGATAATAGGTGTACTAAGAGTGTTTGACATTGTTGTAGCATGGAACGCAAACATTTCTCCCATATGGCTCTGCAGAAGTGTTAATTAAAGTAATCAGAAAGAATACAGTAAGCAGTACTCAGAGCAGCTTCAATGCGGGCAATAAGAATTTCCTTCAGGCCTCACATCACTTGAATTTAAGGACCAACATCTGTCAACAGAAAAGGCATCTAGCCCCACATACCTTTACCAGCACATGTTGCAACATGGTACTGTCTAGGGCCCTGCTCTAACATGCAGCAGTATGTTGCAAAGGGGCCAATTGCAAGTGGTGCAAAGGTGCAGAGCGCCAGTAGTGATATTTAACATAATCAACAACAAAATACATGGAACTTATATGCAGAGTGATGATCTGTGCATACCTTATATGCACTCAATTGATTTGGAGGAGCAGTACTAATTGGTAGACTTGACTCGGTCCTCAAAGCCACCGTATGCATTACTTTGACAGCTTTCAATGGATACCTTGGTTATAATCATAAAATAAGAGAATCAATACATGAATAAATAAAAGAAAGGAAGATATGAAAAGGAAAGAGATAATTTGCATGACACCAGAAGAAAAAGTCATGCATAACACAAACACAAGTGTTTAAGAACCATTCACTTTTTTTTTCAGCTAGAGAGTACCATTACAATCATTTTCGTAGGATCATCTGTACGTTAAAAACCAAAAAGTTTAGATACAGAAAGATAACCAAATTCTGTTAAAAATGTTTTTTTGAATTTCTAATGAAATATATAAGGGAAATAAATAAAGAGGCCACTTAGGGCCAAATTTGAAGTAATAAACGTACTTTCCATGGGCAGTTTCTCCAGAAAGCATGACAGCATCAGCACCTTCTCGCACTGCAATTGCAATATCCGAGACTTCTGCCCTTGTTGGTGTTGGATGATTGATCATGCTCTCCAGCATATTTGTTGCTACAATAACTGGTTTCTGCATACTGTGACACCTTCTAATTATGTCCTCCTGTATAAAACAAAGAAATTTCATTCATGTCAGAATCTGAGACGAATTAAAAATTCTAACTTCAGTATTTTAAGTTGTAATCATTTGAAAACATGAAGAATGAAATCAAATATATATATGCACATACACATCTGTGCAAAAATGTGAACAGGAGATAAGTTGGCACTGAGCAGCCATGGAAATTCAATCTTCATAATCATTGCTATGGTAATGAATAACCGGTGTTATCAACATCGCTAGAGCATGCAGATACATCAGTTCCAAAGAGAAATAATATTACTTCAATATTTGTCAATATAAAAATGGTTTTTACTTCTTTAATTACTCTAATTATACATGTCATGAAGTTCCTCTATAAAGTATAGAGTGGAGTAGGTTAAGTGGCAAGATACAATAAAAATAACTAAAATCCATGGCTTACCTGTAATAGAGGGACTTCCTCAATTGGAAGTTCGGCTCCAAGGTCCCCACGAGCAACCATTGCCTATAAAGTAATGGACTTGTTACTAAAATAAATAAATAAAGGTATGAACTCTTTTGTTCTTTTCCAATTTGCAGAACTGGACCTGTGGTTTAGTTCCCTTTTGTAATTACTTGTCTGTCTCAATATTTGAGAGAGACAGAGAGATAAGGTACAAACAATGAATAGTAGTACTGAACATCCACAAAATATGGTGCATATGAATAACTCTATACCCAACTCAAACATACATGATAAAAAAAAAAATCTTCATGATTCAAAACTAGCCAGACATACTTTAAAAGTTCAGCATCACTCTTTTGACTATTGCAACTTTGAAATTGGAGTGAAAGATCACAATAGAGTAGAGTGGATGGGCATCCATCTCTCCATATTAATTTCCAAGACTAAAGATATAATACATGAATAATTTAGTGACCCATACAGAAACAATGAAACTAACCCCATCAGATGCTGAAATTATTGAATGAAGATTTGGGATTGAGTCAGCACTTTCAATTTTTACAATTACATGAATGTCTGCATTGCCACCTGCAAAAGAGGATTTCAATAATTTAGTTCTAAACAATAAAACTATAGTTGTCACTTGATTCATAAACTTCCCTCAACCCAATTCATTTCTTTTTTCGACTATTATTGAACAAACTGATAATTGATCTCAAAAACCAAGAATTAATAATTTACTTTTGAGATAATCTTTCAACTCATGAACCACTCTAGCATCTTTTACAAACGAGACAGCATAGAAATCAACTTGGTTGTCCACTCCGAACTTGATATCCTCCCAGTCTTTATCTGTTCAAAAGACAGGTACATCAGACCACGTATTGAATTTATTAACATCTTTAGGCATACCGAAAGAAAGTTGATTAAAATCTTCATATCAGCACCATTAGCAGGAATACCTGTTATTGAAGGAAGAGTTGCACTTTTTCCACGCACATTTAAATGACGCCTTGATTTAAGTTCACCACCATCAACTACCACACATTTAACTAAATCACCTGTCTTTGATTTAACAGCTAAAGACATCATTCCACCTAACATGTAAAATGATGAAAATTTATCAAGTATCCAAAACCAATAAGAGAAAAAATTCTGAATAAACTCTGCTTTCAAGATAGTTTAACTTTACTTTCATTTAAGAAACAAACAGGTCCCTAGGTGAAAAAATGGATGCACAAGCAAAAAGAAAAACACATGGGAATAAAAGATACAAATAGAAGTCACACGCTAAAGGTAAAAATACAAGGTATTCTTCAGGTTGCGGTAACTCGATCAAATACTTAAGAATAAGGCTAACTAACTAGGTCAAGATTGATGTATGGTACACATCTACAAATCAATAAATCAAAACATGCAACCATTTGGAAGGAAAGTACAGTAATTGCACTGAAACAATTACTTCTTTCCATCTTACGCCTGAACAGTTCAACAGTTACTTTATATGACATGACAACTAACAAGTAACAGGAAAACTCAATGGAATTACGGCAACCTGGTAAATGATGGAGCTTGGTTCTTGCCAAAGTAACCCTTGTTCTGAACAACTTGAGCATGAGAATACAAGCTCATTATGAAAACTAGTCAAATTCTCTAGTACAACTTCTTCTTATTTAAGTTAAAACAGAAGAGGATAACTCAAACAGAAACCCAAATACTGGATAACTCAAGGACCAATTTAGCACCTAGAGCTAGAGGCATTAATTACCATCAACCAGTAGTATGTCTCCAACCTCCACGTCATTCACAAAGTCATCATAATTTACACTAACAGTGTCTTCTGTGCTGACTCCTCTTTTAGTTGTAAAATTAAACTCTTGTCCCTCTTGAAGCATTATTGGTTTAGGTACATCTCCACTCCGAACCTCAGGGCCCTGCAAGAAGAAATTGAAGGTCTCATTTATTCATTACAACTTCAAGATCATGTAGAAAAAAAAATACTGAGGGTAGACATGAGAAACAGTAGACTAGAATATTACGGTATTTGGTCCCAATAATGAACTTTGTACATAGTGAAGACAAGTGAGTAACTGAAAACCCAATTCAAATAAAAGAAAAGCAAATTGTAAAACATTTGATGGTTTGAAATGTCACTTCAATTAGAGTCCCATATTTTAAGAAATTGTCCACTTTGTGAAAAGTGCAAAAAGGGGATAGTCCAGAGTGCAGACTTAGTATTAATACGAACTTCACACCAGAATTAAGGATTTGATTCAAAGGAGTAAAAGACATCATAGAAAACACAAAACAAAATACTTCTAATAAGTCACCACACTCTTGAATGTTTTTACAAAATAAATTAATAAATACAAGTGAAGACTATAGATCAGCTTTATCGGAACAAAAACTTCAACTTTAATGCACCAATGTCAATGGACTATGTTTCTACGTTTTTGACCAAAAATCATATAGATAGAGACTGGTGTAATAAAAGGAGGCAACTAACCTTGGTGTCCAGCATTATGGCCACGACCTTGTCATCAAACTGAGAGTTGTATTCTTTAACAAGATCAATGGTTTTCTGGTGTGATGAATGGTCCCCATGAGACATATTTAAACGTGCTACATTCATTCCAGCCTCCGCCAGTTTCCATATCATCTCACGCGTGCTTGTGGAGGGACCAATTGTGCACACTATCTTAGTTTTTCTTCGACTGTTTGAAGTCACCCTTGCCTGGCCCAGAGAGTAATCAATAGACTGGTTCTCAAAGGGAGATTTAAACTTGTCCTGAAAAGGGAAAACATAAAACAATATGAAACACGTTTGTTTATTCTTTTAATAAGAATAATAAAAAAAAAAGTTATTGTCATATCTTAAACAATGACGTTCTATCTAAGCATTACTGTATTATGCAATAAATAAAATGCACATTCCCTATAATTTCAACAATTCAACATGGCTAGCTTATCTGATAAGCGCGTAAAAAAAACCCCTTAAAATTTTTTAGTGACCATTTGGAGGCCTAAACATGTTTCAGAACAGACCATTGCCAAACCCCCAAAACTTAAAAGAGTGAATAAAACAACTCCAAATAAGAAACAAAATGACCAAAGTCGAAGAATCACCAAAACACTGGAACATTTCAAAAATGGGAAAAGAAACTCGCAATGTACTAAACCCATCCCCGTTTAAGTTATCAAACAGTGAACAAAAATTTCCCTTTCGATTATTACAAGGCTTCCCAACTTTCCCAGCAACCAAACAGTAGAAAAACACCAAAAACCAAACCAAACAAAACAAATAGGCACTCAAAATCAAAACCCAGAAAGGAAATCAAACATACAGCGGTACTACCCACAAGGCCGTTCGACGAGTTGAGCTGGCCTCTCTGTCTCTCCTCGGCAATCGTCATGGATCTAACAGTGAATGCATGCTTTTTCTGGGCATATTTCATTCTGGGTCTAGATTGAAACGCGAGAAAATCGCTTAGGCTCTTCGAGGAGGCTAGGCAATCAGGGGTTCTCTCCGGTTTGAGCAAGGACATTCTCGTTGAGATGTTAAGAGCCGCCATTGAAGACAGCTCCGAAGAAAAAAAAACTGAAGAAACCAACAGAATAATAAAACAGAACAGAGCTTCACCTGAGAGAGACAAGGAGAGAGAGAAGAAAGTATTTATGTGTGTGAGATTAGAGGAGAGAGACAGACTAGTGTCTTCCTCTTTGGCCTCCGCCTCTGAACTCAAATGTGGGTCTTTCTGTGATTTTTATTCTTTCGACAGACTCTTTTTATATTTTATTAATTAGAGAAAGTTTGCCAATTAGTCCCTTCAAAAGCGAAAATTGCAAATTAGTTTGACAGCTAACAACACAAATGCTCAGTCCAATCCCCAAAAATATCATTTTTCCTACTTTAATTCCTCTTTTTCCTCTCACATTTTTCCTAATTTAGAAAAATGTCTTTTCTGTTTTTTTTTCCTAAAAAAAATGTATCCTTTGTGTCCATATTGATTGCTGAAATATAACAAAATATAAAGTGACTACATTTAATCAGAGGAATATTTCTTAGAAAATTTTTTTAAAAAAAACAGAGTTTTATTTTTCATGTACTAATGTCTGAGTCCAGACATAAAATGTGGAATTTTTATTTCTTTTAGTATTATTCTAATCATAAATTGGGAAGGCCTAATAATGAAAACAAAACACAGTCTTATTGCTTTTAAACATGCAACAGTATTAAAATCTAGTGAGTAGAGGGAGATTTTAGAGGAAAAAGAAGAATTGCGACAGAGAGAGAAAAAATCTTCTCAGTTGGGCCCTCCTGACTCCTGAGTTTCAGTTTTCTGCCACGAGCGGACCCAAATGACCAAAACTCGGAGTGGGCCCCAGAGTACTCAGGTGTTACTTCGTCACTCCGTCACTTGTTTGTTTGACGATGTTGTCGAAGCTAACGACGTGTCGTTTCAGGAACTCTGACGATGTCATGCACTCATGCTAAAATATATGGTAGGCCACGTCTTTTTTTGTTGTTTGGGTGCCAATTTTTTATAAAAAGAATTAAAAAACAATAAACTTTGGAACATGCTATTGTGGCTTCCAAGCGTATCGTTTCGACGTTTCCAACAACAATAAGTCTAGTCTAGCAACAAAAAATAAAATAAAATAAAATTTCGAATAAAACACGTGACGCTGAGCACGAGCTTGCATTGGATGAATTGTACAGACAAATGGCAAGAGAAATTTCATTAAATATGTTCCAACTATGACCCAATTACAACCATATAATTCTCTCAAAATTTTTTTAGAAAATATGATTATTGGACAAAAATGCCCCTAAAAACATAGTTCGTGTAAGAAAAGAAAAAACAACTAAAAAAACTCTCAAAACAAAAGAAAAAATATAGTCAAAAATTTTAAGTCTCTCCCTAAAATCTCTCCCTCAATTCTTGTTCTACTCCTATTCTCTTTTTATAAATTTCTCTCATAACATATCTCTTGCTGTTAAAATCTTTCAACTTTTTCTCTCACTCAAATCTTTCTCATGGACAATAAAAGAATTTCTATATTTAAATATTATGAGCATAATTTAAAATAGTTTGTATTTGAGTTTCGAAATATTTTGCAGTAATTTTTGCATTAAAAATTAAATTTGGATCAATGTATAAAAATTTTCTAAAAATTTGGACTAGTTACCTCGATATATATCAAAAATTCTGATGCATTTCGATGAAATTCAATGCAATTTCGAAGAAATGTGTTTTCGTAAAGGAATCTGGTGAGATTCAATGAATTTCGATGATAATTCGATGTCATTTCGATAAATTATGTTTTTATAATATATACTGATAAAATTCGATGAAATTCGATACCATTTCGATAATCATATTCAATTTTTCAAATTTCATTATAAAAATATACTTCATCAAAATGTATCGAAAAGTTTTGATGTTCATCAGGAAAGCTAGTCCAAATTTCTAAAAATTCATAAAAATTGATCAAAATTTTATTTTTAATGTAGAATCCATTATAAAATATCTCGAAATTCAAATATCAACTATTTTAAACTATGCCCATTACGTTTCTTTAATGTTAATTAAACTTTGATTGTTAAGAAAATTATTTAGTTGAGAGAAGATTGAAGATTGAGAGGAAATATAGAAGAAGAGAAAGGGAAGAACATGAAAAAGTAAAAGAAAGCTAAGTCTAAACTCTAAAGCATAGATAAAAATTAGAATATTTTGAGGGTAGTTAAGTATTTTCAAGGGGGTCTAGTCATATTTTTTTGAAATTTTATTAAGATAGTCATACGGTTATAAATATGGCTTATTCAGAGCATACATTATGAAATTTCTCAATTACAATGTAGTGTCTATTGTCTAGATGTTATTTTATAAGGGTTTGTGGCACAAATGGTCCCTCAACTATTCAATTTGTGTCAATTTGATCCTTAAAGTTTTGATTGTGGTAATTAAATCCCTAAATTTTTTGATTTGCAGTAATTTGATCATACAATATCTAAATTATAATATGCTGACCAAAAACACATATGAGGAGTATGTTGTAATATCTGAAAAATATATACAAAGATTCTTAAAACTGCAAATTTAGAGAATTTTTCTATAATTATTTATTTTTATGCTTGAAATTCTCAAATTACTTTTCAAATATACTTTCAGATGTCACTACATGCTCCTTATGTATATTTGTTATCAAAACTTTAACAGCAAATTATAATTTAGAAAATCTAGAACCAAATTCCTATAATTTAGAAAGTTCAAATACTTAATTGCTACAATCAAAACTTTGAGAACTAAATTACTATAAGTTGGATAATTCAGAGACCATTTGTATCATTAACCTATTTATAAATGAATTGACAAATTATATGGTAGACAATGATTTTATTGAATGAAGAAAATTTCATCCACATCTTATTTACCGAGGTTCATTGAATGAAATTGATTTTCTAAAAATAGAAAAGAGAAATTAAATTAAATTGATAAACATTTAGCTTGTTTAGTAATATTTATTTAAATTATTTATTGTTTTTTTTTTCAATAAAGATAGTAGCTATATCTTTCTTTAGTAAAACTATTTCGTATTATGAATACATGTATACCTATTAAGTCCCACATCAAACAAGAACGAAATTGATGATTTTTGTACTTATATATATTTATAAATTAAAGCTTTCATTAATTTTGTATTTATCAAGAGAGAAAATAATTAAAATTATACTAAGTTTTTGGGTTTTGGACGTGATTACCCAACTTAAGCTTCGATCAATCTACTTCCTCATAATAATAAATCAATTAAGAAGCCTCCCTATTTCAAATTTCAGCAATCAAAATAAGGCCAATTAAGTAAAACAAGTCATATTTTCAAGGGAAAAAAAAGTCATATTCCAACAACTACAAACCTACAAATAAAATATTATAATTAGTGAAATATGTTTACTTGATTCAATATTTATTTAGGTTTCCATCTCTCATATAATTCTTTGATTGTATAATACCCTCGTATTAGTACCAGTTATAAATATTTTTTTTTTAATAATCATTGATCAATGATATGGGAGACATTACTAACTTAAACACTCAAAATACAATTATTTAAAAATTTTATATAAACATTATTAAAAATTTTATATAAACATTCTTTGTTATTTACAACGTATTCATGCAAAATAAGTTTCCAAAATAACTAGAGTTTAAACCACTATCAAAAAAAAAAAAAAATCGTTTTTCCATAATTGAGCTATACAAAATGTCTAGCAGGGCAAGACATACAACGTACTTACCCTCACTAGCCAAGCAATAACTTAATATGAGATCCATAGTATAACACATTGATAACTCTATTATGAAATAGAGTTATTTTGCCATTGATTTTGCATTAAGAATGACTAAGTCCTTGAGACTTTATTGTTATTCATTAAGTTTACTGTTGTTTTTTTTTTTAATCTAGTTTCAGTTATCTTAGAATATCTAATTTTTATTAAAATTTAGTTTCTTATTTTAATTTATCTATGTTATCAGTACAAA
This sequence comes from Parasponia andersonii, assembly GCA_002914805.1. Classification (NCBI taxonomy): domain Eukaryota; kingdom Viridiplantae; phylum Streptophyta; class Magnoliopsida; order Rosales; family Cannabaceae; genus Trema; species Trema andersonii. The sequence goes on from JXTB01000163.1 coordinate 638,654, forward strand.
ACGTGTAAAAGAGCAGAAAAAAAAAACGTGAAAAATGGAAATTTTGGAAAATTAGCGGGAAATCTGACTTAGAAAAAAACCAAAAAGTCCAAAGTTGCAGTGCTAGAATGTTAGCGTCACAACAACGGAACAGAATGCTCAGTATATGAAAACTTAGGAGTTCAGACCTGCAATGCTAGAATTTTGTAGTCATATTGCCGGCACGATAAAAAGAAAAAAAAAAAAAAAGAAACTGCTCTAATATTAATACGAAATAAAGAGCTATAAAAGTGGGTATTAGGGGCGTTAAAACGATTGTTTTCACATATTAAGAAAAAAGATTGAAGATGATCGTGGGACACTCATTGCATTCAAGATTCTTAGTTATTCTTCTCTTCTCTTCTAGTTATCTCTATTACTTAGTTTTGTACTTGATAATGAACATCATATTTAGGATGCTCTATTTTCTCTTTCAAGGAATTTGATTCTTTAAGAGTCTTTTTATTCATATTAATTGTTGATTTTACTGCACTAAATACTTTTAAATACTTGATCAATATGTGAATTGATTGAAAGACCTAGATTGAAACCCAAGAAGGAGATATCTAGGAATAGCTTTTAGTAAAAGAACCATAAGTTGTATGCAACATCTACCGATAATAACATGACTTGCGTGAACATATAAGAAAACCATAGAATATAATGAACCTTTAGGATGGCAAGATTCATATCGAGTGATATTGACTTTACATGTTAAAGATATTTTTGATATAATTGTTGGAGCGATTTTTACCAACTGTCCACGTGTCTCTGAACTGCTGGTGTTGTATCCTCCAACTGTCCACGTATCTTTGCTATCCCAAAGAGCTTTTGACTTCAGGCAGGGTCGGAGAGGCGGGGGTGGCCACCTGCAAAGACTCTCCGATACTTAAGTAAGATATTTACCCCTGAGATTGAGTAGCAAAGACTCAGTTTTTCTCTGTATGAGTATGTCTTTTTTCTTGCTTATGAACTTTTAAATATTTCTTTTGGTACGCGTACATGCCTCCTTTTTGGGGACGCATGGCTCATATATATATATATAGTCCTCAAATTGTGAACCTCCTAGTTCTCAATCTCAGGACCGAGTACCTTTTTCGTCCAGACTTTCTCCAGAGGTCACGAGCCGAGATTACCGTGATCCCCCCTGTACCGATGTAGCCTAGTTTCCGCCGTCCCCTATGGCTCGAGTCTAACAGGGGCGAGATTTGGACAAATCGTCGTTCTATCAGGACGCCTTGCCCCCCGCACACACTTGCTCGAGATCACATTAAATGCTCTGTCTGGGTCTGGAGCTGTAAGTTGTTTTCCATTGTAATCTGGTGGAAGACCCTCGGGGCTTCCGACCCCCAGCTGTCGAAGTAAGGATCGGACTAAGCCGAGTCCATCTAGGGTCTGGGATGGGCCCGGCCCTAACCTCGGACAGCCGAATGGCCGATGTGGTACCACGTGCGGTTCGCGTGGCCTTTAGCTAATCACTCTCGACACATGTCGGACAGTGGACCCTGTTTATGACCTGTTTTGTCACTTAATCGTCCACGTGGTGTGTGATTTGAGAACGGATCCCACAACTGCCCTCATTTCCCTACTTGATGGGTTCGTATCCATCAAGTGGGGAAATCGTTTCTCCGTTCTTCCAATTTGAGGGATACACGTGGCTCCTCCTTACCGATGTAGAGGCACGCCATCCCATGTCACAAAATTTTTAAATTTCGAAGTCCCGACTGTTCGGTCTCCCTTGCTTTTCCTTTTTCCAGAAAAACTCTTCTGCTCCTCCTTTATAAAAGCCACATTTACGCTCATTTGCTACTTTACTAAAATCTTCAATTATTCCAGCCTCATAAAATCTTAGGGTTTCCAACTTCTTCCTTTTCAGAGATTTTTGCTCTTTCGATCGTACCCAGAATGATGGCATCGAATCAAGATCAGGAATTGTGCCCCGTCGTGGACTCGAAGTTGGATTCGCTGAGGAGACAGCTCTGCCTCCCTGGCGGAGTCATGCTACAAAGGGTCAAGGGCCCCACGGATTGGTATCTGCATCCCTATGCCCCTGAAGGCTCTATTATTTTGGGAAGAAAACATCTGGAATGGCTGCGATTCCCTCTTCCTCCTCTGATCCACCAATTCTTCACTTTGACGGGGATCCACCCGATGCAGTTAAATGCAAACGGGGTCATGATTCTGATGGGGCTCTCCACCCTATCAGTTCTTTATAACCTGCATATCGACTTCGAAGTGGTGTTTTATGCTTACAAACTCACCCTCGTCCCTAATAAGGCCGGACCCGCTAGGGTTGTGGAGAAGACCTTGCAGATTATAGCTTCGTCCCTGGTTTCCAAGGCCATCTTTTGCTGGAAATAATATATGTGATCGAGGGGGTCAGTTTTCCCCTCGAACGGCCTGAAGGTTGGAGTAGTGAAGTCTCTCGGCTTGGGCTCCATCTGGATCTAATCGGCGAATACCGTTCAGCCGATCCCTCGCACAGTTTGCCCAACCAGGTCATCGGGGGTCTGGCTCTGATGGGCCCCAAGCCTCTTACTCAACTCTGCCATCATTTCTTGCTTCTAGTTGGGAAGCACACCTTCAAGGCTTTCTTAGTGTCTTCTAGCTTCTGCCGCTCCGGCTCGGAATGGCCTTATCCGGCTTTGTTGCTCTCCCTACATTCGTGATCGGGATGGGGCGGGCATTTCCCTCGGCGATTGGTCCTCGGTCTCTTGTTGGACCTCTGCGTCGAAATCTTCCCTTCGCTCGCTCTTGGCTTCGCTTGCCAGCAGCCCCTCGAGGCAGGCGTTATCCCTTCGCACCTCTGCGACTTTATCTTTTAGGCCCATTATGGCCTCATGGGTAATGTCTGCTTTCCGGCTTGCTTCTGCCAGTGCGGCGAGCATCTGGTCCAGCTTTTGCTCCAGTCCAGGCTGCGCTCCCTGGGAGCTTTCTTCGGCGTTGGGTGGATTCCCGTCAGTATCAGGACGTGTACTTCTGGTTGTCATTCTTGAAGGTGCCATCTTCCAATGCTATATGGCTTCTTGTTCGGGGAGAGTGCGATCGTGAGACTCCAACTCTTCCTCTCGCACTCAAAGAAAAATGGCTTCCCACAGACAGCGCCAAACTGTTTGAGCGGTTTTCACCAACTGTCTACGTGTCTCTGAACTATCGGTGTTGTATCCTCCAACTGTCCACATGTCCTTGCTATCCCAAAGAGTTTTTGACTTCAGGCAGGGTTGGAGAGGTAGGAGTGGCCACTTGCAAAAACTCTCTGATGCTTAAATCAGATATTTACCCCTAAGATTGAGTAGCAAAGACTCAGTTTTTCTCTGTATGAGTATGTATTTTTTCTTACTTATGAACTTTTAAACGTTTCTTTTGGTACGCATACATGCCTCCTTTTTGGGGACGCATGGCTCATATATATATAGTCCTGAAATTGTGAACCTGAAATTGTGAACCTCCTGGTTCTCAATCTCAGGACCGAGTACTTTTTTTGTCCAGACTTTCTCCAGAGGTCACGGGCCGAGATTACCATGATCTCCCATGCACCACTGTAGCCTAGTTTCTGCCGTCCTCTATAGCTCGAGTCTGACAGGGACGAGATTTGGACAAATCGTTGTTCTGTCAGGATGGCTTGCCCCCCGTGCACACCTACTCAAGATCGCATTAAATGCTCTGTCTAGATCTGGAGCTGTGAGTTATTTTCCATTGTACTCTGGTGGAAGACCCTCGGGGCTTCCAACCCCCAGCTGTCGAAGTAAGGATCGGATCGGGCTGAGTCCATCCAGGGTCTAGGATGGGCCCAGCCCTAACCTCGGACAGCCCAATGGCCGATGTGGTACCACGTGCGGTTCGCTTGGACTTTGGCTAGTCACTTTCGACATATGTCGGATAGTGGGCCCTGTTTGTGACATGTTCTGCCAATTAATCATCCACGTGGTATGTGATTTGGGAACGGGTCCCACAATAATCCCTAGAAGAACCACTGAATAGTTTAGGATTTCTTGTTCAAACATATGAATATTAGGCAATGTTAGTGAATAATAGGATTCAAATAGGATCTTGTCTTTGTGAACTTGTATGCTCTAATGTTCTTTTATTCTTGAATTTCTCGTAAAATTTCCCTTTGTATTTATTAGTTTTAATTATTTTTATTCTAATTATTTTCTATTAATCAAGTTTGTCTAGATAAAGTTAAGAATAGAATAATTTTAGTAATTGTTAAGCTAATCCTCGTTGAGATTGGGAACAGTCCTTTACTCTCCACTTTATTACTTGGTGCAATTAGTATACTTACGAAAAATTCACTATCACATAAGTATATGAAAAGGATAACAAAGCTAAATGAGTAAGTTTTTTTTTTAAAAAAAAAAAGTGGGACTTAACCAATGACCACCACTTATTACAAATTTAAAGGAAAATAACACACACACACACTCTATCAAGGTTTGAACCCCTGATCCTCCCAAACTCATACACACATCCCTCAAGCCTTGGACCAACTGAACTAGCCCTAGTTGGCTGCTAAATGATGAGTAGGTTATTTAGCAACTAATCAAGTATTTTTAGTTCAAATATTTGTAAGTTTTTAAGCATTTTTATTAAATTGATATGTTTTTTATTTATTTTTGTAGGAACAATAAATAAACGGGAATCTAGTCAAAATTTAGAGACTTGGAGCCACTTGAGTATAAGAAAAAGATAATTGAGCAATACAATATAGAGAGCTACTAAAGAATATTTTAAATAGCTTACTTAATACTTTGGGGCAGAAACTATGGCACCTAGGTACTTCTTTGAAGTGCAATGGTGTTAAAAAGATATGAAAAAGTGCAAAGTTCCAGAAACATGAGCATCAAATGCTATACCAATAGTGCCATTGTGCTCCATAGCTAGAACTTAGGGCTCTGCAGTGCACTATATAACGTGCCGCAGGGCTTTAGCTTTATTAGCAAGCCACAATTTGAAGTAGGTATACACCGCTACTTATAGAATGTCACAGCACTACTCAACGTACTTATCAACATTTTTTAGAGAATATTTCTCTTTTTGTCCTAATCACTAAGGAGATATAAATGGGTATTTTTTAAAGGATTTGGAAAGTTTTTGGAGACCCTAGGCTACTGTAAACCTAGGAGAGAAAGGAAGAGATGTAAAGAAAGCAAGAGAAGGAGAGGAAGCAAGAGGAGAGAAGAAAGTTAATTGTGGAGAAATTCATTACATCCTAAAGAGTTTTTCTTTCTCTCCTCTTTATTATATTTATGATTCTTACTTTGTTTTTATTTTTTTTTATTTTTGAACTAAATACTTTGTCTAGGTGCCTTAGCAATAGTTTTCTATCATTTTAGAAACGGGTTAATTACAATAATAATACTTAAATTATATCTATTATATTACTTTGGCATTCGAATTAATTTACATAATATATTATTATAAATTATAGAATTATTATAGCAATGAAATTTTTATTACAAACTGTTAATTATTTTAACAGAATTTTGTCATACTCAAAACATGAGCTCAATTTAATAGGATATAATAATAATTTTAATCAAATAAGAAGCTGGAATTAGCTAAAGAAAATTAATATCAAGCCACACTATTTTCTTAAACCTTATATGCGCTAAAGTTATGTTTTTTTTCATTTAAAAAAATTTAAATTTGAGAGTATATACCTAAGGAGTGCAATAAAAAATGCATTCTCTTGATTGTTTGATTTAAGAGAACCTAATAATACTATATATGAAATCAAGAAAATAATAAAAAAAAATTCCTCATATTTTTGTAAACAATTATATAATTCAAGACTAGGAATGATAGTGGGGGACAACTTTTTAATTACCATCTATGTTCCTGAAAACTAATCACAATACCTACCTGCCCTATAGTTTGGGAGTCGTAACAGTGATAAACCCTTTGGTTTGTTAAAGGCAAAATAGATCTTTGGAGGCAATCTCATAAGAAGCCAATTTCTATTGACATAAATAATATCTCTTGAAGGGTCAACTCGAGTCTACTCATCAGCAAGAACAGAATAGTAATATAAAGGACTTCTCTTATTAGAGCAAGAGTTAAAAAGCTCAAATCTAACAAGAAATAGAGAATCCTAATAATAGATGTGGAATAGAACAACAAGCTAACCTCTGACAAGTGTTGCAAACAGAACCATTAACAGTCACTTTGCTTTCAAAAATAAGTTCTTCATTGTTCCGTCTTAATGCCACTAATTATTAAAAAAAAAAAATGTAAAATCAGAAGATATTTACAAACTACCATAGATAGCAATTCCAAAGATAACTCATTTACCCCAAAATAAATACACACATAGCTGGTCTAACTTGACTTTGTACATTACCTGTACTCTAAACAATAACAAACCAAACAAAGGTTTCAAAAAACCTCATTATCCTTCATGTCAAAGGTGAACCCACATATTCCCTCCGTTTCAAAATCGCAATTTACAAACATATTCACTTGTATTTAGTACAATTTAGAGCATTTGCCATAAAACATCCTAAAATATTTCAATTTTAACCAATACGTACACTTCATTACTTCATGCACTTAAAATAATAAACTATAAAAACTACCCACAAAAACCATAAACCATTTTATTATTTCAGATGTAGTGATGAAGTATAAATTAACCAATGGATAACAGGAATATCATAGTTAATCATTACCCATTAATAATTATAAAATAAGGGGGAAAAAAGAAAGACAGTACTAAAAAACTAAGGGCTCGTTTGATTCGTGATTTAAAAACAGATGATTTGAATAAAGTGTATTTAAGTTAAGAATTTGAAACTCAATGAAAAAACTTGTTTCAGAAAATGTAATTGAATGTGTATCTTCTTATGGGTTTTGAATTTTAAAAATTGGAAATTGTTTTATTTGAATTTTAAAAATTGGAAATTGTTTTTAGTATTGTATTTAAAAATAGAACAATAAAGTCATTAGAATAATATTTAGCTATTTTTTCATACATGATTTTTTCTAAAATGCATAAACTATAATATTTTGTTTTTTTGGAGATATATGAACTACGTTTGAAAAAAAAAGATACATGAACTTCAACTTTTTAAAAGGGGAACTTTAAATTTTTTAAGTTCATAATAAAAATATAATTAAATTTTTTAAATATAGTTTTAGTTTTGATGTAGATAAAGAGACCACATATATTCGGCAATATTATCTCTGACATTTTCTATTTGGGCAATATATAGACTAAAGCTTATTTCTGGAGTTACAGAACTTTCAGTTTTATTATTTCCATCTATCTCATTTTCATGTAGTCCTTCTGTTTGATTTTGATTTCCTTCAATATCTTCAAGTGATACGACATCGATATCATATTGATTAAACATACTATCATTCATAGAATGTAACTTAATAAAGTTGTGTATCACACAACATGCAACAAGTATTTTATGTTGCTTCCTGAATGGGTAAGAAGGCATTAACCTAAGAATTAGAAATTTAGTTTTAAGCACTTCAAAGCAACACTCAATAACATTATGTAATGATGAATGCTAAAATTAAATAACCCCTTTACACCTCTAGGATGCCTTTCTCTTCCGCTATAATCTTGCAAATGATAGTGTTGGCATCGACATGGGCTAGAAAGTCTGGCATATTCGTATACCCTGAGTCAACGATATAATATTTTCCTAAAAATTGATATAAGTTATGAATAAATGCAAAATGATATTGGTTATAACTAAGAACAAGATTAATTGTATGTACCTTCAGGAGGGATTAGAAATCCATTATTTCCTCTAAGAGCTTCAAGAAGTACTCTAGAGTTATTTATTATCCCTTCTCAACCAATGTACACATAAGTGAACAATATATCAAAAGAGCAGGCACACATTATATTTTATGATACTATTATCTTTTTTTCCTCTATATGCAAGCAATTTTGCTCCAGGTGCCACTATGCTAATACGAGTACCATCGATGGCTCCAATACAATCCTTAAACTATGGATAGTACTTAGGATTATTTAATATTTGTGGAGGTATACTATTATAGTTTCGAGGCCTAATTACCACAAGTGCTAGATGACACATTGCATTTAAAAACTTTTGGAAATTGTTTGAAATAGTTTGTAAAAAGTGTTGGTATCTTTCAGCTACTATCCGAATATGTTCATTATGTGATATTGTCCACAAAAACATACAAAGGGACTCTTAAAGACTTATTTCTCTATAATCATCTAAGATATTCATTGTTCATAATTGGGAGCACAAAGCTTCAAAATTACCCTTATCCACTCTAATATAATCATATAGTCTAGAAGGATATCCATTTAATAACTCAATCACATATTGTCATCCAGATAATGCCAAAGTATGTGTTAGTTCCCTATGCACTTGTGTTATGTGCATCTTATACATATGACTAGTCATTAGTACTTCTCTAAATATCTCATTGCTAACAATAGATGAATCATCTTCAAAAAGTAGTTTGTATACTTCGTCATCTTCCATCACATAAACCTGCTCATTCAAACAACCACTTCAATCAATTAACTTACAAACTTAACACTATGAATAAACTATTCATTAAACATACTTCAAAGTTTTCAGGAAACATACTAATTTATAGAAATATAGTCTCTAAAAAGCACACCAATTTATAGTAATATTTGATTTTTTTTTCCTTTTTCTTGGGCCATCGATTGGAGTGCTGAAGCAGGTGGATCATCGGTTGACTCATCCTCAATCTCTTTAACATTGAATATATGCTAGTTGTAGTATTATTAAATATTACTCCTAGCAAATCATAATAAGATAATCCTTTCTTACGAAACATTTTGACACACGTATTTACCTGTAAGACAATGAGAAATTTCATTGTTTTTTTTAATTAAAAAAAAGATGTATGTGTACAAATAACAAAACTATTTAATGATGAATTCTTATACCTTCAAATACAACTCCCATACTTTGTCACTAGCTGTTAGAGTTCCTATTTGGGGGTCTCATCTCATACCAGTGTTTTGCAAAAGTTGCAAAAATTCACGATGTGCTATTCTCAAGTGACTAAATTTAGATTTCAATTTGTCTATTTTGTACCTTTTTGTAAATTTATTAAATAGTTCCCTATCAACTTTTTGCCATATTTTTCTATATAGGGTTATAGTTTACAACCCTTTTTTGGCCTCTTCATATAATACACCAATAAAACAACTCTTATTCTCAAGAAGACATAACTTATGTTCATCATGCTAGAAATTCTGAAAAATAAATTTTGAAAAATGATTTTACAAAAAATGATTTCCATAGTTTTTTAAACAAATCAAGAACGCAGTGCAATAGGTATTTTAAAATTTTCGTGATATTTTACACAACAAAAATGTAGGGTTGTTGATCTAACATAAATCAATCATAGATCTTGGTTTAGATAAAACCTGGAAGTGCTTCACAACCATTGAGCCTTCCCATCTATTCTCTAGAGTCCGTTGAATGATCCGGTGTATGGGCACCTTCTTGATTCCCAATAAGAGATGAGCGAACGATCCATAAGACGATCTTCCTTCTCCTTAAGTGCATGTCTACGACCATGGGTATCTCTCCCTTACCGGCCATAAATGAACACGGGACTTCTCTCGCGGCAGCTCGTCTCTCCCACTCTCTCTTTTCTCTTTGTCACATGAAAAAGCACAGTTACTATGCATGAGTGGCATGTAGAATCCTTATAGAGACGTAGAAGAACTTTTCTCTTAAGAATTTAAAGAGATGTAATCCCTAATGGGCTTATTAGGCTCAACTGACCATTCAATTAGTTATTGGGCTATGTATAAGCTAGACAGTGGATCTTATGGATCTAAATAGTCTAAGCTCCAATGGGCCAACTACACATAATCATAATTAACTCTTAATTATGATTAGGCCTTGTCCATTAATATTGGGGTACTCCACCATAGGCCTAATATTGCACTCTTAGACTAAATGTCATATATTTTCTGTGAAGCTAATTAACACTTTAATTAACTTGATCTATTTAGCATATACTATACCTACAAACATACCCTTGATGCAATGTCATACTACTGAGGTGAAATTATCATATTACCCCTCTAGTATATATTTATCTTTGAGTTGCCATTTTTTCATCTAATGGATAATAATTGACTACGATGTTTATAACTGCCCATACAAACATAGTCAAAATTCACAAAGTGAATACCTAGCGCCTGGTTTTTTATTATCTAAATCCTTGAAAAAACTCAAAGTGGCATTATATGCACGGTGTCTAAATCATGAAAGGCATTCTCATCAATTCACAAATCTTATCTTCCAAGATACCAGAGTTCGAACCATATAATCTGAACTAGTCCTTTAGTAAGTCAAAAAGATAAAACTCATAAAAGCAAGTCTGACAATCACTAGGATTAAGATAATCTTGTAATAGTGCTAGATTAGTGAAAGATAGAATATTGAGTTACGGCACTTAACCTCAAATTCTATTTTCACTTGGTTCAGTTCAATACACTTGTAACTTTCTTATAACGCACTAGTGTTTCTATCCGAAGTCAGACGCTTCGATGATTTGAAACTTCATCAATCCCGTTGAAATAGACAATACTATATTCTATGGCAAAATAAAGTATTCCATCTTTATTTGCAGAATGTGAACTTTTAATTTAGACATAATAAAATAAATAATTTAGTCTCCCACATGTGAATACTTCACACGAACAATTATTTATTATTCATTATTAGTTATGGAAACTTTTAGACATTTGCATAATAGAAAACATAAACATCACATTTATATTATTGGGACATAATATGGAATTTATTAATAACAAATAGATAACACTTAAATCCAATAAACATTGTTTAAAATACCAAACAAAAAAACTGCTTTATAAGGTATATTCCCAACACATCATTATTTTCATTAGTATTTGCAGCCATCTAATATCATAACAAACAATAAAACCTTATGTCCACAAGTTTACTATCAATACATAAGATGCAGACATATTTTATATAACAAAGAATACAAATTTAGATAGCTAAAAAAAAAAAAAAAAGAACCAGTAACTTAGATAAGTAGTAGCCACATATTTGAACTATAATTTGAAGCATGTTTTATATCAAAATTTTACACCAAAGCAAAATCCTAAAGATATTAGATTTACTTTAATAATAGTTAACATAATCAAATAAAGAAATATAAATAAACTCCACACACACAGATACAAAAGCACACAATTTTACTTAAAAATATGCACAAGTATCTTAATACATAATAAAAAATCATAATTCTACTGAAAGTGATAAGAGGATCCTTTAAGAGGCTGAACTAGCTTGATAAGGTAGTAATCTCAAATTAGAAAACCATTGCATAAGGCAAAAAAACCTTTTGTCCAGTTTGGATAAGCTTTTTGAGAAGCTAAAAATAGTTTTTAAAGAAGTTTTGGGTTAAAAATATTTGGTAAAGATATATTAAATGGATTATAGAAAAATTTATCCCATAGCCGAAGCTCAATTTCTACATTGACCCACCCTGCTTCTGTTTGTAGATTAAACGAGAATTTGTCATCTCTCTTTAATTAACAATTAAGATGGACAAAAATGCCCATAGTTAAATATTAAATTACAACTAACTCGACTTCTTAGGTCACGCATTTCTTTCTTTTTCCAGGTCATTTTCTCCATTCCTCATCTCTTCTTTCTATCTTCCATCGTGCCACCTATTAACAGAGTCGTCTGTGAAGTGAACCAAAGGCTTGAGAGTTCTGTCTCTTTGTAAGCAACTTTCCTTTCTCTAATTTTCTGTAAATCGATGGTTGTTACTATTAATGGGTTATTGAGTTTGTTTGAAATTAGCATGATTTATATTCTGGGTATTGCTCCATTTTGATTTTGAAGCTTATTTAGTTGTATTTTTGACTATAATGTAGATAAACCTTTGATTGTTTCTGTTTGTTTCATGAGAAAATATGCAAGGATAAAGAAAAAATATAGGTTTTATGTATAGTGGTAGAGAAACTTCTTTTATAATCTATGGTAAAGAAAAATATTTATTTTGCATTGTATATAAAGATTGATTTGCTTATGAGATAGACTAACAATCCTATATTAATTTATTGACTATTTGAAAGAAATTTTGATTATATCAAGTTATATTAGATAAACTTTTTCTTCATTTTATAGTGCAAAGATTGATTTGCTTAAGATAAATCAGTTTAAAATTAAATGCATTTAAATTATTTAAGAGACATTCAGAATAGAATGATAGAGTGAGATAGCCAGTGGCAGCACAAGTAGATAGAGAAAAAAGATGTGTGAATAGAATATTACAAAACATTGGCTAAAAATAGCATAGAATTTATTAAGCTTAAGGTCCATTTTGTGGGCTTACTCTTCTCTCTTAAGTTTAAGGTCCATTTGATTTTCTTTCATATTTACATTAGCTTTAGTAAACGGATTAGGCTTTATAGTATTAAATATAACAACAAATTTTATAACATATGCATTATGTATTTTATATTCCATCTATATAATGAAATTAATAGACAGAATTATGTCTGTGAATTGATGTCAATGCAGTAGTTTACTATTTTATTTCTTTCTTTACCATATATTAGTTTCTCTCTTTCAATAATTTTTAAAGTTTTCCTAAGGTTTTATATCATACAATATTCTTTGTAATATTAATTACTTACCAATTTACTTTTTAAATGGACAATAATGAAAATAATATCATTAGTAGTATACAAACTAAAGGTGTCATACCACGAGCTAAGGTAATATAGGATTCAAGTATTGTACTTCCTTTTTGTGATTTATGCACCAAAGAAATTGACAATAGACATCATCCTACCACTCATTTAGATAGATTTAGATTTGTAAACTTAATGACAAATATAAAGAATATAATTGGAAGAGTGTATACAAGAAAATAATTAAAAAATAAATGGGATGCACTAAAAAATAATTAGAAACTTTGGAAGCAATTTATTGGCAAAGAAACTGGTTTAGAATGGAATACAAAGAAGAAAACTGTTAGTACATCCAACCATTGGTGGAACTCTAAATTACTAACACATTGCTAACCATTGTTATTAAATTAGTATGAATTTTAATTTTTTTTTGAATTTGCTCTTGTAGATTCAACTCAATACTGCAAAGTTTCGAAACTGAGGTATTGAACCAGAATTAGAGGAAAAATTAGATAGGATATTTACGAATATTATTGCCACAAGGGAGTATGCTTAGACACCTTCATCAGGAATAGTTCCATCTGTATCTGAAAAATTTCAAATGATAATGAAACCCCGCCGAAATAAGTTGAGAGTAGTGATGAGTCAGAGAAACAGTTTGTGCTTGATAAATTGCCTAAAGAGAAAAATAATAAGAGATCAACTGAGCAATTTGAGAAACAAACGAAGAAAATAAGAAAAGAAAAAGATAAAGGACAAATAAAGATGGGAGGAGCTATAAAATTATCTCAACAATTCTCTCACCTTATAAATATTATAGAGAGTAGTAGTATTAGAACATCCACCGTGAGAAATAAAACGTCAGATTCGAGTATACCAGATGTTATAGAAGTACTTGATTATTTACCTGGACAAGAGATTGGAGCAAATTGTATTTTTTTGCTACTCACTCATTTATGGTGAAAAAGAATAGAGAAATATTTGTTTCTTTGAAAAAACCTGAATTTAAGCTTAACTAGCTCAAGTATGAATATGGTTTAGGATTAACTTCTTATATCCTTATTTTACTTAGTTGTAGCTTATTATGATTTAATCTCTATTTTATATTTTGCAGATCTTATATTAATTTAATTTATTTATATTTACAAACCTTGGATTGACTTGATTGTGATATTTATTTTCTTTTCTTTGCAAGAACTCATTTTGGTTCTTGTATTGAAAATATTTCTTACCTTTATGAAAGATTCGTTTTAGACTAGAAGAAATGGTAGAAAGTAATGAAGAGTTTTAAGTTACAAGTTATATGTGCATCTGCTTGTGCTATTCAGTATTATTATATGACATATATTGAAAAGACACCGTATATGAATTCCTCTCAAACAGGTCATATATGATTGATGAAAATATTAAAAGGAAGTAGATATTATAAGATGTTTAGAATGGAAAAAGATGTATACATTAAGTTATGCAATGGATTGCAAGTTAATTATGGGCTAAAGGGCTCAAAGAGAATGAATACCCTCGAAATACTAGGAATACTTTTATTCATATTAGGTTAAGGTGCAAGAAACCGATTAACACAAAAGTGATTTTAACACTTCGGTGAGATTATTAATAGATATTTTAACGAAGTTTTAGATATTTTGTCTTCTGAGTTTAGATATATTAAAATCACCAAACACAGAATTTAAAGATACCTCAAAAGAGATATTACTATACTCTAGATACATGCCTCATTTTAAGATAAGTTATCTTCCAAACTATTTTTCTTTTATCTTTAATATTACAATTTATAGTATGAAGATTTGTAATTTCATTTTAGAATTGCATTGGTGCAATAGATGGTGTACATGTGGAAGCTATAATACTTCCAGAAGATCAAGTACTCGGGAAGAAAGGGATACCAACTCAAAATATCACGATCGTATGCAATTTATATTTACATATGTTGGATGAGAAGGGTGTGCCCATGATTCAAGAATATTTTTATCGGCGTTACTAATCTTAAATTTTCCAAAGCTACCTCAAGTTTACAATTTATATATATATATATATATATATATATATATATATATATGGTTGCCAATCCAATAGGTTTTTTTTTTAACCTATGGGTGGGTATTTTTTTTTAGCCGTTGGATCACCATCTAATGGTGATCCAATGGCTATAATGAAGTGTATGAAAAGACATGCATCATTAATACTCTTTCTCTCTCTTACTTTTTACAATAAAAAAATGTGCATGCTAAATTTTCATTGGCCAAATTGATACTTATGCATATGTTAAAAAAAATACCTACTGGATTAGTGCCATATATATATATATTTTTTACTTGTTATTAAGCTTTTATCAAT
This sequence comes from Parasponia andersonii, assembly GCA_002914805.1. NCBI lineage: Eukaryota > Viridiplantae > Streptophyta > Magnoliopsida > Rosales > Cannabaceae > Trema > Trema andersonii. Next base: position 653,697 of record JXTB01000163.1, read on the forward strand.
GTTTTAAACAGCTATGTATCTTGTATTTGATATGGAAATATTATTTGGTGGATGCAAGATACCTGCAAATAAAAAAATATTTAGAGCTATATGAAGGTCAAAGGTATCATCTTCCACAGTTTCAAGACAGTCCTCAACCTATAGGTTATAAAGAGGTAGTAAACCAAGTACATTCTTCTCTTAGAAGTGTTATTGAACAGATTTTTGGAGTTTTGAAGAAAAGATAGAAAATATTAAGAGATATATCTAGCTATCCATTCATCACACAAGTAAAAATAGTGACTGCTACAATGATATTACATAATTATATTAAGAGACATGCTGAACAAAATCTTCATTTTGAGAAAATTAGAGACAATCCAAATTATTGTACAAATGAACAATCAATGACCAATATTGAAAAAGAATATCAAGGAGATCTAATTATTGCAAGTTTAATGGGAGTATAATTAAGAAATGGATTCATAACTTTCTTTTTAGCTATGTATTATTTTATATATCAACGTGATTAGGACTTGGATTATATTATGTACTAGTTCTCATCAATAGTTATTCGATTTAAGCATATTTGAAATGAGAAAATATATATCAATATTATCCATTTTATTTTCAATATTGTTTATGTTATTCTCAAAAATTTATTTATGAAACTTATGTTAAATGATAAGTAATAAATTTAGTTGAATTATTTTCATATCAAATATTTTTTAAACAAAATATTTTGTAAAAATATTTATATGCTTAATGTGTATAAAATTAAAGTCTATTAAGATATTTCTTTAATAGACTCTTTGCAAAATATGCATAATTATACAAGATGTCTATTTTGATCATTTATATTTCTATAACAGTTCAGTGATACAGTTTACCAAACATCCTAATACAGATTTTATCAGTTATAACATTTTTTAATTTCAGTTTACCAAACATTTAACTGCTTTACACTACAGTAGATTTTCTACTTAGAACTGCTAAAAATGTTTCTTTTCTTTTTAGAATCTACAACTCTACTCAATTCGCTCTTTGTATTCTATAACTTATACAAAAGAACAATCAACAGAAGAGTGACAAAGTGTAGCAAGTGAAAAAGACATTCATACTTCACTACAACAACAATTTCTCTACTTTTATTTGCACAATCAAACTGAATAGAATACTTCGAAATACTTGAAAAGTATTTAAAAAGGTCATCTATTTAAACAATATATATAGATTATAAGCTCTGGAAGACAAGTATAACGTAATACATAACATCATAAATTATAAGTATTAGGAGAGTATAGAAATTTCTAAGATCAAAGACCATTGAACTCCTCGTGTGACTAGTTAATTATTATGTAGTAATTAAATATATACTATCATCCTCAGTACTCAATCAAGGAGTTTACTTTTTTATTCTTCCATTTTTTATAGCACAATTCATATATGACAGCTGTATATGTTATAGTAATTGGTCTCTCCTAATGTATTAATGATTAAGTTACATATACACAACCTTTATTTATTTGCAGAATTTCCAAACTATCTAGAACAGAAATGTGTAAGTATTAGGAGAATATGGATGTTATTGCAGCCTAAAAGATGAAATTGAGGACATATTTTTGTCCACTTTCGCTAATTATTCAAGGGCAAGAGTCAATACATAAACAATAAAATAATATTCGTGAACCTTTTTATTCTCTAAATGACAATTTATCACTAAAAGACTTATAATTTAGGACTAAAATCTTCGTAAACCCAGAATATTTCACCAAACATCAATAATATGCCAACCAAATTGAGATCTAAGGTTAAAACCAAGAAAGAAAAATTTACTAGAAACCAAGAAAATAAAATAATAAATATAATTATAAAATTTTTTCCAAAAAAACAAAAAAAAAAATTCTTAGAAATATATCAATTTATAGAAAACTCACAACAAAATTCCCAAACATAGATATGTGAGATTTATTTACTTATCAAATTGGGAACTAGGGCTAGAAAATGTGAAGAAAAATCGAATTAGTTTGAACTAACTTATGAATTTCATTGACAAATGTATGAAAGAGCCCACGATTTTTAAAAATTCATGAGAGGACGAGAGGAGATGAACGAGAGACAATAAGGACCTACTCTTCGCGTCTTCTAGAACGAGAGAAAGAAGAAAAAAAAAACAATGCAACAGTAATTTTTTCCCCTTTTTGGTTTCAGTATTTTTTCCCTTAATTTTCAAATTCTCAACTCAAAAGTAGGCAATCAAATACATTTTATCGGACTTGTTTTTCTTGGGTCTGTTTTCAAAACATAAAATTGGATTTAAAAAGAGTAACTAACGGTCGCTAACTAAATATAATTATTTTTTCACTATTAATAAACTACTAAAAATAATAATATATTAAATAATTTTTCAACTCTAAAATTCAAATATATAAGTACGTATAATTCTTCAAACTCGTTATTTTACAAAAAATACATAAATATGAGTGGTATAAATTTAAATATATAACCAATTTTTACATAAATATTGTTCCAAGGGTGCTTTTTTTGATTTAATTAGAGAGGAATTAATTAAGCATAAAAATATTTAATTAAAGATAAGTACGATAATAGTAGAAAATGGAGAAAATAACGTAGAAAATTGTAACAATGCAATTCCACGTATCAGAAAATTATTGACGTCTTTTAAGCCTACAAGTAAATAAGTATGAGTGGTTTCAATGACTATCACCTCGTGTTAGATAACCAGTATTTCTGACGTAGGTGATACCAGTCATATGATCAGAAATAAACAAAAAGCTAATTAGTTTTTCTGGCGTAGGTGATTCCAGCTATTCAATCCGAAATATAAATAAACAATATTAAAAATAAATAATTAGAAAGTTAGATCTTCGACACAAATAATTCTAGTTATTTTGTGAAAGATTAAAAAAAATTAAAATATTAAATTTAATATGAACGGTTGCAAACAAGGGTCTATATACTACAACTCAACTTGCTAAATAACTCAGAATTACAGATCTGCGAATATTTAAAATGCAGAATTTAAAGGTTAGAACAATATCCTGCAAATATTTAGATCAATAGAAAATAATACGGTATTTAGCTCAGCGTTCCTAAAATCTACATAATAATAATAATAATAATAATCATAATCATAATAGTGTTATATATATATTATATATATATATATGTAATTATACATGTATATGTGTCTAATACATGTACCTATTAATATTAATTATATAGATACAACATATATGTATACATGTGCATGTGTGTACACATTGTTTATTTGGTAGTAATAACTAGACAAAAACAAGGGTTTGGCCTTGATTATCGTGAGAGTGATTAATGATAAAGCTAATGAGATTGAAGTAATAGAGAACAAAATATGACGATCTCGGTCGGAGAGAGAGAGAAAGAGAGAGGGAGAAAAGGTTGATGGGATGTGCGGGAAAACTAAGAGAGATGATGTTATTCTTCTCCTTTTTTTTTTTCCTTACAAGAGATCAATAGTTTATTCACAGGTATACAGAGTAGAAACCAACCACCTCTTGCGTAGAGTCTAAACATTTATCACTTAACACCTCGCATTATAGGTGTCAGTTACAATATTATTGCTTTCTTGTGTTTTGACATATAAACAGATGCGATGGCAATCTTAGTAGTCTCCAACAATATATTTACACATGAAAATTTTGGATGGAACAAGTTCTTTGATAACGTGGTATGTATTTGACAATTTTTCCGATAAGAAATTGACAATTGTCTTAGCTTGTCAAAATATTTTATTGTATAGTGTAATTTTGACACGTCATATTTTTTTAATTGACTTATATTGCATAATTATCACATTATTTTTTTTTAATTGACTTATATTACACAATTATCATATTATTTGTGACTTAATATTTTAGTTAGTGACTAATTATTAAAATTTGTCACACCCCAAAACAAATATATATTTCTAGATAGGTACAAGATGAATTATACTAATATTGATACTATTCTCGTACCATATTTACATATTAACGATATAATTATTCTTCCTTGTTTGAGTCATTTTTTTCTCTTCTCACTCATATTGGATTAGTGAATATTCTCATAACCATATATTATATTGCCTCCTCAAGATAATCTTGTATGTAAATAAAAAATTTTGCTATACTAGTACGCGAGCTACGAGCTCAGTATAATTTTAGGCTTAGGCTAGTATATAAACCCTTGAAGAAACTTTAAACTGTAATAATTTTTTTTCTTTTTTGATTGGATTTTGTTGGGGGTAAAATTCGAATGACTCATTTTAGGGTCTATGTATAGCTACAGAAAGTATTTAAGTTTTTATAGGATCCTTCTATTTTAGAAAATAGGTAATTATTATTTATAATTATCAAGTAATTATATTTCAAATCAGATATTATCTAATAAGTATTATAATATGACTAAGTTATTCAAAATATAATTATTAATTATCTAATTAATAGAGTTTTCTATTTATTAAACACATATTATTTGCCTATAAATACGTAGTCTTCTTCTTTATTCTAGATCTTCTCATTTTTTCTATTCTATTCTTTCCACAAAGTCTCTATAGAAAAATCTCTATAGCCATCCTCTTTATTTTCCCATGAAGTTTAACTAACTTTTTGCTCTTTTGCAAGGAAATCAAAACTACATGAGGGTTTGCTCCTATAAAGAGTATGTAGGCACTCTCATGAACACAATCCAAAAATTAACTTAACTTATTTTTTTCTAAATGTAAGATCACAAATGGTCATGGACCCTCTAATAAATTTTATTATAGAATTTGACATCTATAATTTAACGCCTAACGTAGGACCTTGATCATTTGTTTGAAAGATTAATTTCACGTATAAATATTTTTTTTGTCAAAAACCTGTAAGTTTATTCCTTATTTCACTCTCTACATGCATGTATGTATTTGATTCGAGCACATCGCGCCTAATTATTAATTATGCTTTAATTTATCTATATACTGTCACTATGTCTATAAAAATTAATTTTATTTGACTATCGTATATAATTATTAATTCATAATGTTTTCCCTTCCTTGTTTAATTAGCATATATAAATTTGGTGGAGAATAATATTTAAAAAAACAAAAACAAAAGACTTTTTATCGATTTTTGTTTTTCTTAAAAAATAGTACAGGAAAAGTATTAAAAAACCTCTTCTTACCGTATAAAAATATGCTATTAGTCTATTATATTACTTGAATATAGGAATTAATATGTGCCCCATATATGAATATGATTTATGATTTTGAGGTCTTTACTATTTTTCCCTTTAAAAAAATCTATTACTAATTTTAGTCGCGTGTGATGTTTGAATGTAATACTTTAAAATTTCCTAATATAATTTATTTTTAACTCTTTGTAAGTTCGTTTTAGTTGACAGTGCCTAGAATATCTATAAAGTTAACTGTAATTAATGGAAATTGATTTTGCTATTAATAAATAATTGGTATTACTTATTATATTTGAAATATTAAATGCATGAGGATTATGTGTTGTTCAATGGAATTCAAATTGATGAATATGAAATAGGGTAATAGTTAATATTATTCAAAAGTATTATCTACGATTTCTAAAAAAATTGATTTTAGTTTTATTATATTATTTGTTTTAGGCAAAATGTATTCGCGTTGCCTTTTTCTTGAATACATATTAGTGCTTGGTGCTCTAATTTATCCTCTTAGTAAAAAATCTTGCTCTCATTGAATTGTCATCCTAACATGTAATTGATCCATCCATTCAATGTCACTCCCTTTAGTTGAAATCTATATTTTTTATTTATTGAAAGTATTTGTTTATTTTATTAAATTTTGTGGATACTGTTCTAGTACAGTTCTCTAAAGGTACGTATTTATCAATCTCCCAATTTCTACTTTGGGGATAATTGCATTTAATATATTTGAATGGATAATTGCATTTTGATATGTTTGAATTGTCGTTGATATAATTATAATATTGTTTTGATCAATGAATTGATATGAATCATACGGAACTTTTTCTATAATGTATAATCGAATTAAATTTGTAAATAGTAAATATAAATATATTCTAGAATTTAGAATATTGTATATGTCAATTCTTTTTTCTTTTCATTTTTTTTATTTAAATTCGAAACAGTTAACTTGGTTTTTCTAGAAACGTGACCATACAGATTTTTAATCACATATTTTTTAGATTCTAGTAATTTTTGGTAATGTATGTATATTCATATATATAATACATATGTTGACATTTACTTTTGGTCGCGTGTTTGTTTCCATCTTTGGGCAATTTGTGCCTGGCATTTGTTTATTATTATTATGAACTAATCTGATTTCCATTTTCGTATTAGAGGATGTATTTTATAAAGCAAATTTAGTATAATTAGATTTTTATTTATATTTCTTTTTATGTTTGTGTTATTTCTATTATCATATCTAATGACTATTAATGTATATTTTGTTTTTGAGTTCTTTGTTACCTTTATATATTTAGTAGGAGACTCTGTTGGAACGTGATTTAGAACCATTCTTTACTCTTCTAGTCCGAGTAAAATTGCACTAAGGAGTAAGGGGTTAGCAGTGCGATAATGAAAGAATAAAGGAAGGTAACAAGATTTCGAAATTTTTTGAAAAATTACAACAAAAGTTGTTCATATTGCAAGAAGCATCTATAACTTCAATAACATGTCAATTTCTAAGAGTTTGGTCAAGCTCTCAAAGTGATAAGTATTTTAGTGGTAACAGTTGTTTGTATGTTTTAATGAAGAATTATTGCTCGACTAAAATGTTTATATTATATACTTGAAATAGTTAGTGATTTGTTAATGTGGTTAAAATATTAGATTGGTTTGGTTTGATCGAATTATTTTATTTGAGTTGCTTATTTCGATCGTAGACTCTATTATTTGATTGATTAGCCTAATGATTGGTTGATAATTAGTTGACTTGAGTATTTGAAATTATTTAGAATCTGAGAACTTTTGGTTGGATTACTCTATTTGCTATTTGAATAGCTTGATTTTGTGTGCTTTGATTGGATTGACTTTGTTTGGTATCTAATTGACTTGAATTATTTGATTTGATTGGATTGGGTTGTTTCTTATTTGTTTAGCTTGAATTATTTGAGAATGACTTGTTTATTATTTAGTTGGCTTGAATTATTTAAGAGTGACTTGTTTACTATTTGGTTGGCTTGAATAGGTAAATTCTTTAGAGTGATTTATTTACTATTTAAATAGCTTGAATTAATTGACTTGAATTTAGTGACTTGTTTGGATTGAATCAATTTGATATTGAGTCAACTTGAATTATTTGGCTTGTTTGTCCTGATATATATACATATATTATATTTTATTGGAGTGATTCGTTTTATGACGACTTGTTTAGATTGATTGATTTGGATTGTCTAGAATGATTGATTTTATTGACAGTAATTTAATTAACTTGGCTTGCATGTGCACAATGGATTTGAGAATTATTTGGTATAATTGAATTGATTAATTTGAATTATTTGAAGTGTTTGAGTTCGTTGAATTAGTTGAAACCTTGTTTGAGTTGTTTGAATTACTTGAGTAATTAATATTCTTTATGTGATAATATTATGTGTAATATCCTTGAATGATTCTCCTATTATTATTTTATCTCAACTAATATCATTACTACGATAAAGAGCAATAAGACGTAATACAATACCCATAGAAAATAATAATAAAACAGCTCTCTCTAATGAGTATTCATTATAAATCCTCTTGGCAAAAAAAAGATAGCCAAGACTGCCTTCTCCAATGAGTGGATTTAAATCCTCTTAATACAGTGAGCGATAACTGTCGAGAACTCTAATTTCTCTCTGTTCCAAACGAGTTTCGGGAGCCGCCCTCTCTAATGAGTGCTTTGAAATCTTTTTGACATGGAGAACGATAACTGTCGAGAGCTCTAATTCCTCTCCGTTCCCAATGAGTTTCGGGAGCTTTCTTTTTTGATGAGTACTTTTAAATCCTCTTGACAATATGTGTGTCGAAGATAGTTGAGAGCTCTAATTCCTCCCCGTTCCCAATGAGTTTTGGAAGTTGTCCTCTCTGATGAGTACTTTTAAATCTTCTTAGTAAGGTGTATGTAGAAGATAGCCGAGAGTTCTAATTCCTCTCCATTCCCAATAAGCTCCAAGAGCTTCAATTCCTCCCCGTTCTAAATGAGTTCTGGGAGTTGTAAAAATAATGACAACCCAATATTATCTTTTATAAATTTGATTTTTAAATTTAATTACTTTATATTGATTTATTATCTAATAAGAAAATGCAACGAAAGGAAGCGAAGGCTTGGCTTGAATTACTCCTCAAGTCTGAATAAACTCGCACTGATGAGTGAGATGCTGATTGTTAGAAGTAAAATTCATACTATTCATTTTAGGGCTTATACGACTACAAAAGGTATTTAAATTTTTATAAAATTTTCTATTTTAAAAACTGGACAATTATTATTTATAATTTTCAGATAATTATATTTCAAATTAAAAATGATCTAATAAGTATTCAAATATGACTAAATTACCCAAAATGTAATTATTAATTATCTAATTAATAAAATTTTTTATTTATTAATAAGTAACTTTGTTCTTCATTTTAGATTTTTTTTCTTTCTATTCTATTCCCTCCGTACATTCTTTTAAAAAAAATCTCTATAATCGTTCTCTTTATTTTTCTATTTTTCTACGTAGTTTAACCAACTTTTTGCTCTTTAGCTGAAAAATAAGAACGTTTGATCCTGTAAAAAAGTATATAGACAGTATTCACAAGCGCAACCAAAAAATTACGCATACAAGTGATCATCGACCTCCGACAAAATCTACAGATTTCCGGATTCATAGAAGTCCGTATAGAGTTCCAGCTCCACTTCCAGCTAACCTTAAAGACGAAGCCCCTAACCAATCTCTCCAGCTCTCAAAAACTGAGAGAGAGAGAGAGAGAGAGAGAGAGATGAAGCTCTCGCTTAAGCTCCCAGAGGACCAATGGCACCACAACCGCCATGACCAGACCTTCTACCACCCAAACCCCCCACTCCTAAAAGCCAAGATACCCATCTCCATATTCAACCAACCCTTCCTCACTTCCATCTACACCACCCCCACGGCCACAACCACCACCTCCCCCGCCTCTCACCTCTCCTTCTCTCTCTCTTCGGACTTCGATTCAGGCCCTTCTCTCAGGTTCTCCTACTCTCCCACCTCCACCACCTCTCCTCCTTTCTCTCTCTCCCTCAAGTCCGGCCTCGGCCTCTTCGGCTCCGCCAACCACTCCCCTCTCGTTTTCAAAGCCCACTTCTCCTTCTCCTCCACAAACCCCACTTTCTCCCTCCATTTTAAGCCCCAATTCGGCAACTTCTCGCTCAAGAAGACCACTTTCTCGAACCCTAATGGCGATTTGGTTTCTGGGTCTGGGTCCGATCGTGGGGTCCGTTTGGATTCTGGGTCGCGTTCCGATAATGGTTTGGGAAATGGGTTTGTCCCGGAAGGGTCGTCGGCTTGGCAGGAGCTGAAATTGGAGCCTTGTAGTGGCAAAAATGGGGTTGCGGATGGTGATTGTAAGGTGGGTGGTTTTGGGGTTTGCTCAAATGGTGGAGGGGAGAGGGCTTTGGCTTGGAAGGATTCTGAAAAAGATGGGTTTTTGTCTGGGATTACTGTAATGGCAAGGACGGTATTGCCGGTGACGAAACGGGTGGCGGTGAATATGAAATGGGGTGTGAATTTTCCGTCGAATTTGGGGTCGAAAATGCCGTATTTGACGTTGAATAAGATTGGGATAGAGAGAGTTGAGGAGGAAAAGGAAGAGAAAAAGAAGAAGAAGAAAACAAGTGATGAGAGTAGTGTAAGTGATTTGGAGTTGTTGAAGGGAATGTGTTTCTGGATGAGAAGGGATTTGGAATTGTTGGAGAAAGAGAATAGGGAGATGAAGCAGAGTTTGGAGCAGATGAAATCCGGAGTTTCCGGCAAACGTTTTCGCAGCGGGAGTGATAATGGTGGGAAGATAATTCAGCTGCCTTCAGGCGAGAATTCGAGCGAGTTTGAGCGTTGGAAGAACAAGAAGACTGTCAAAGAAGAAAATGGAAGAAGAGATTCGAAGAAGTCTGCTACAAGTGAGACGAGTGACCTGGAATCTGAATTGCAGAAGGCTATTAAGGCTGCTTCCGCTTCGTGAGGTTTGGCGTAGTTCTAATGCTGAGATTTGTTGCTGTAACAAGTTTAAAATGTATATAAAATTCAAGCTTTGGCTCGAAAAAAAGACGAGGCAACTTGATGTAGTGAAGGTGTTGAAGGATTGTTCATAAATTCAGGGTGGTGTAAACTTTAGATTGAAAGTGGGGAAATCTTTGCAGTAGCTGCGGCCATTGATTCCACGTTTGATATTTCGGGATGCTTTTTTGTTCGAACGATTTATTTTCAATGCTATAGTTTAACTGCTTTGTTGAATCGTAACCAATTTTCGTTCAATAATTTCTTCACATATAGTAGCTAAAGTTAATTACTTTGACAGTGATCATGGCATATGTCCTTCCATTGGTTTCAGAAAGTTGCAACTTTCATGATAACAAGAGATTCCTCTGAATTTTCACTCTTCTCTGTTCTCTATTGTGTGTGTTGTGTGTGTATGTGTGTGAGAGAGAGAGAGATTATGCTTGATGTCGTATTGTTGTGTATTAGAAGTTTCAATGGCTGTTTCAATTTAATTGGTCTATGTTGTTTATTTATAATACTTGAAGAGAGAGAGGGAGAGAGAGAGATTATGCTTGATGTCGTACTGTTGTGTATTAGAAGTTTCAATGGCTGTTTCAATTTAATTAGTCTATGTTGTTTATTTATAATACTTGAAGCTAGTTTGTCTACTAAATATATGTGCAGTCAACTGGTGTTGCAACTTTCTGGTTAACGAATCAGTTATATTTAGAGAGAGAGAGAGAGAACACATGCCATTATGCTTGATGTCGTATTGTTATGTTTTAGAAGTTTCAACGTCTGTTTCAATATAACTAGTCTATGTTTATTTATAATACTTGAAGCTAGTTTGTCTACTAAATATATTTGCTGTTCAACTGGTGTTGCAACTTTCTGGTTAACGAATCAGTTATATTTAGAGAGAGAGAGAGAGAGAACACATGCAATTATGCTTGAGGTCGTATTGTTGTGTATTAGAAGTTTCAACGTCCGTTTCAATTTAATTAGTCTATGTTGTTTATTTATAACACTTGAAACTAGTTTGTCAACTAAATATATTTGCAGCTCCGACTGGTGTTGCAACTTTCTGGTGAATGAATCAGTTGTATTTAGTTATTCTACTAAATAAATCAGTCTTTTTTCCAGCTCTAGAGAGAATGCATGTTTCAGCCAAAGAACGTTAAAGCTTCTAAATTGAATGGGAAACATTGAAACTAGAATTACCTATGAATACCAATGCTTATTACATTAAGAGGCAAATAAATAAAAATATTAGTAAAGATAAATGGCAGCTCAAAGTCGAACACTCGCAAGTACAATAAATTAGTCGATGGTGTCCCTTGTTACATGAGAGGAATTGGAGCAGATTTACACTTCATGTTCTTTCCTGTATATGACAAACTATGAACTAACAAAAGTGGGTGTATATTGCAGGTTTTGTAAAACTTGTATACAGAGGCAAAGCAAAAACAAGACAGAAAATGCGTTTAATAATTATGCTACATCATTTAGTAGCCTGGGAATATTGGTGGAGGTGGAGATGAGTACCGGAACCCAAAGGTTGGTGGTAGAATCAAGTCATCAACAGGGGGTGGTGGTGGTGAGAATGTTGGAGGAGGAGGAGGCGAAAGAGATGGTGAAGCTGGTGGTGGAGAATGGACTGGTGGTGGTGGTGGTGGTGGAGATTGGACTGGTGGAGGTGGAGATTGGACCGGCGGGGGTGGAGAGTAAACTGGTGGTGGTGGAGATTGGACTGTTGGTGGGGGTGGAGAGTAAGCTGGTGGTGGTGGAGATTGGACTGGTGG
>JXTB01000163.1:701430-720834 GCA_002914805.1 Parasponia andersonii
CATAATTAACCCTTGTTATATAAGTCTTCTATATTGAATGACAAAATTTACTCATGCGATTTAATATGTATTCGGTGACATTATTAATCCATGTGATATATATATATATAAAAGGAAATAGTATTAATAAAAGCTAAAAAGCTTCAATAACAATATAAATATAAACGATTATAATTTCAAATTTCTAAAAAAAAAGTAACGAAAAAGTGAAAACAAAATATAACAATAGTAAGAATTGTAAGTTACCATAATTTTTTTAAAAAATAAGATAATAAGGATTACTAGCAAATAATCATTGGATTACATTTTTGGTATGTAGACTATGATTCTAACACTAAATGAGATCTATGTCTGCTGAAAACAGAACACAAATAATTGATCGACATTACAGATTTGAATAAAAAAAAATCTAAGATTCAAAATCTAGTAAATGAAATTTAAAACTCATATAGATCAAAGATTAGGTGGTATAAAATCTGCATAAACGTGGCACTACAACTATATGTAAATATGGACTTATTCGAAAATTAAAAGAAAAAAAGAAAAACTCATCATCTTCGAAAGAGAACAGAGATGATATGAGAGTAGAAGGAGAGGCCAGAGAAAGAGATCAATTAGTTTATTATGAGAGCAACAAGAGAATATTTTGAGAGAGAAATAGAATTGATACTAAGTTTTTTGAGAGAGTTCAGTATTTTTGTCTGTGTGTATATGCAGTGCCAAACACGATTAACCCATACGATTTAAGCTCATAGTGCCACAATTTACCCAAGTCTATTTTTAGTGCCACTATGGTTATAGTGACTAAGATAAACATATATTTATATGAGAATAATAACCTCAACAATTTCAATGTAAAACTCTTTTATTTCATAGTTAGTAAAAACTATTTATACAGTGGTCGCATGCTTAGCTTAATTTAGCCTAATTGATAAACATATCTATCTCTAATATTAATGTCGAGAGATTAATTCCCATCACCCTCATCCTGGATATAAAAAAAAAAAAATCTTTTTATATCAAAAATCAATTAGTTTGCTATAAAATGAAAATATTACCATTTTATTAAAATCAAGCCGTAAAAGGGTTTTTTTAAATATTATAACAAAATGACCAATACACACACAGTGTATATCAGGTATAAAATATAATGTAATTAGTATATCAGGTATAAAATATAATGTAATTAGTATATAAATTAATATTCTTGATATTTAAATTAAAGCTAATATCATTACAACGAAATATTAAAAAAAAAAACAAAAAGAAGATTCTATTGTAGTAGCAGTACTTTTATCCCTTCGTAGGGTCCTACATGCTCATTATTCTAGGTTGTATAATCGAAATATATGGTCTTTAAAAGATCAAGTGCACAAGTATTTTGGTGCACATCATCAGTACATTGAAATAAACTCAAAAGACAAATCCCTCTCTTTCTTTCCTCTCTCTTTTCCGTATCCTTTGCTATCCTATATTAGTCGACCGTTCCTAGGCGCTATGGCCGAAATAAAATAAAAAAAAAAAGAAAAAAAGGGGGTTTTTTTCAGACAAATACGGATAAATACAAAAAAAAAGGGTTAAAAAATACATCTGGGCGGAAAAATCAAGAAATAAACGGACTTGTTCAGCTAAAAATTATAAAAATACGGACTAGAAAACCTCAAATACGACCTGACAACACGTCAGGATATTAAAAAAAAAATTAAAAAAGTAGAATCCACCGTTAGCGCATATGCATAATAGTTGATGTGACGTGCTCAGTCTCAATTTTTTTTTTTAATTTTGTAAATTTTTGCATTAATTTTTATTGGCTTTTTTCTTTTTCTTTTTATTTTTATTTTTTTCGCTGACTTGTCTTTTGTTGCCTTGTTTTGACTTTTTTGAACCTAATTTAGTATTTGCCCTTTATTTTATTTTGTACTGAAAATCTATATAAATATATATATGCCATTTTATTTTTATGTTTATATTCGGTTTTAGGAATTAAATTAGGTATTATTGTATATCTTTAGTTGAAAATCCCTTTCTACTTTCCTTGATACCATTGGTAATCTAATAGAATACCTACTGCAATATTTCTTACTTTTTTATTTTCTTTACAATTATTCAAGTATCATAAGTACCCTTGTAAAATGCCTGTATGTTCACAAGTCTCTTTATAAAATATTTATGGTATCTACAAGTATTCTTGTAACATATTTACAGTATCTACAAAAATATTTGTGGTATCTATAATAAATTTGTGATAAGAATATCTAATATTTGTTTCCTAATTCTAGATACTCATAGTAATGTAGTAGAATATTAGTGAGATTTTTTTTTCAAATTAACCAAAAAAACCAAAAAAAAGGGTTGAAAATTTTTTTTTCAATTTATTTTGATACTCTTTATCAATATAAAATACATGTGGTACTTATAAAGATACTTATGGTACCTACACATATTATTATATTATACCAACGATATCTAAAAGAAAACTTATGATACATATGGTAAATTTTGTAATAAGAAAATGAGAAATTATCATTTTCATACCTTGTATTTTGACACTTTATTCAGTTTATACTTTCTGTTTTGGTTATTATCAAAATTGACATTTAAATTTGTTACAAATTTATACCATGGCACTAATTTAGAGCAGTTAATTAACCAAAATGATTTAATAAACTTATTCTCGGATCAGTCTTTATATAGTTTATTTTCAATTTTTTAAACGGCAACTTGGTAAATTAATTGCTCTAAATTGGTGTAAGGGTATAAATTTATAACAGATTTCAAATTTAAGGGTCAATGTTGATAATAGCCAAAACATAAGGTATAATTTGAATAAAGTATCAAAATGCAGGGTATAAAAATGATATTATCCCTAAGAAAATAAGGAAAGTGTAAAATCTCGTTTTTTTAGAGGACAAAAGGGTCTTTTGACCAAAAATTAAAAAAAAAATAGATCTTTTTATTTTTCCCCTCTCTCTCTCTCCCCTCTGATCTCTCTGTCTCTCTCGTCCTCTCTTGCCCTCGCCGATTCTCTCTCTCTCTTCTCTGTCGCGCTCGCCACCGAGCCCAGACGATGCGCGCCGCCCAACCCAGCCGACTGCCGAAGCTCCGAGGCGTCGGACTGCCGCTACTTCCGTCACTCACCAACCAGAATTCCGGCGACGAAAAGTCGCAAAACCGGTGGCATTCGAATCCTCTCGTCGTGGATTTTCTCTAAGTATATATTACACGATCCTATTTTGTCCGGATTAAAAGTTGTCATTTTTGTGTGTTTTTGAGCTCGAGTTCGACTTTTGATCCAACTGTTAGATTTCGTTTTTGCTGTCATTTTTGGAATGTACTCGAAAAATGGTGAAGTATGATATATATATTGACTATATTTGGTGATCGGTACGAAAAACCATATTTAACAGCTTAGATTTTATCTCATTTTGTGTGACACTGGTCCGGTGTTGGCCCAGACCCGAACTGGTCGAATCATATGTCTAATCTAGCTATTTTGGGTGCTAGAAGTTCGGTAAAGAAGTTTGTTTTGTCGATTCAAAGCTCCGTTGAGGAATTGATTTTTCACAAGTGAGCGATCGAGGGCCTGGAATTAGTTCCCGACCCTCCAAGTGATCGTTCAACGACCCCTTGAGGACCCATTGGCGTGATATCACTGTTCTAGTGAGGTAGAGATTCAATTACCAAGTTTTATACTTACTTTGATTAAAATGTGCATTATGACCTATTTCTTGAAAATGTTGATTTTCATGGAATTCAATAGTTTGATTTGATTTTGGATAAATTTGTAAACTGTTGAGATATATTGGATTGTTCTGGGATTGGTTGTTATGATTTTTATGCAGGTTTAAAATTTTGGTTTTTGGAACATACAACCGTTATGCTGCCCGATTTTCTGTAAATTCAAGAATAATATCAAATGAGTATTAAAGCATGATTTCTTAAATTACTTGATGCATAGTTATTACACACTCTATGATCTGTTGTACCTACCATAGGATCACGTACTTGAGTTCCATTTTAGTATCATAGTATTTAGATCGTTGGCGAGTTGCTGCAGTGCTAGGTGAGAGACCTAGGCCCCTGCGCAGGATTTACTGACACACCTCCGGGTAGTGTCAGGATGTTGGGTACCTCTGTTACAGAGGTATTACAGGACCGTGATGAGAGGATGAGAGCTCATGTATATGCTTGTACTTGGTTGATTTATGATATGTATAATAATGAACATGAAAACTTATGATTTTGATTACTTTGCAAATTATTTTATAAATAGATTTTGGAAATGTGCTAACTATGCAGATTTGAAAGTTGCATTCATATCAAAAAGGGTAATTGAAATTCCTACTGAGCATGTGAATGCTTACCCCTTTACTTTCCCTTATCAGGTGGTTTATAATACGACTTGGGCAATTCTGAGGCTGAGTAATCCAAAAAGAAGTTTATCCTAATTTTGTGGTAGGCTCATACTTTGGATTTAGTCTGTGTTATCTATAATGTCCATTAATGATGACGATGTGATGTATATTAATGTTTTATTACTATTATTAACAATTTATGTCGTCTAATAATGATCACAAACTGTGAGAATTTATAATTTGAACTATTTTGTAAACTAATTATCGTCTTTATTTTATTTTCTAAAATACAGGCTTGAGATTTGGGTCCTGACAGAAAGAACGAAAATATATAAAAAAAGTAGCCACCATTTAAAAAATACGGTTTGGAAAAAAGTCTAAAAAATATGGTATTCGGTACAAAACTTGGAAAAATACGAACTATGACATTAACGAATTGAAAAAGATGAAACCCGACGTCATTAAGTTAAAAACAAAAGCAATTGCACGTATCAGCGTAAGGTCAGCAATAACGCCCGCAGAACAAGGTGTCGCGATGCGCGGATTAGTGCTGACCGCTGACACTTTTTTTTTTTTGTTTTCTTAATTCATTTTAAAACTTGTTTTGTCTTTCTTTATTTTTTATTTATTTATTTTTTTTTTTAAATTGCTCGAAAACCTGTTTTGTCCTTTTCCTCTATGTACTTGTGCCCAGATTCTCGTGGTATCTAACTGGATATCTACAGTGAACTTCTTAATTTTTTTTTAAAGGAGAAATACTAAAATTTTTGTAACCACCCTTAGATTGGAAGGGTGGGGTTGAAAGAACTTTTGATATTTTTTTTATGTTTAATTTGTAATAATTTTAGAGATATTACATTAGTTAGAATAGGAATATTGCACGTGATAAAAAGATTTCAAGTTAAAACAGGAATGTAGTAGATGACAAACAAATTTCCAATATTTTTATTATCTATTTGTTTTTTCCTTTTCACCTAGGTAACTAGAAAGATGTATATAAATCATCCTAAAAAGGATACTAGTTTCATCGGTATTTAAGCGGGATATTTATGGTACCCAGATTCAAAAAGATAAAAAAAAAATAAAGAAGAATTTGTTATACTTTTTTTTTATGTTTAATTTGTGATCATTTTAGAGTTACTCCATATTCTTAATTTAAAACATAAATATTATCAGTGATATCTTTATGAGATATTGATCAATAATATCCAAATTTTTAATTTTAGAGATACCATATGAGTTAAAACGAGAATTTTACTAGTGATATTTTTCCAAGATACTGAGTAAGTGAGATACCTACAAAACTCACAATAGGTATTACTGATGGTATCGTGATAAAATACCGATAAGTGGAATTGATATCTTGATACAATACTGACCGTGGGATATCTACTAAACACAAAATAGGTATTACCGATAGTATACTAACTAGTGATATTCAAATTCTTAATTTTAAAGATATCACACGAGTTAATAAATGAATATTACCAATGGTATCTTTCTAAGATA
This sequence comes from Parasponia andersonii, assembly GCA_002914805.1. Taxonomy (NCBI): domain Eukaryota; kingdom Viridiplantae; phylum Streptophyta; class Magnoliopsida; order Rosales; family Cannabaceae; genus Trema; species Trema andersonii. The sequence goes on from JXTB01000163.1 coordinate 707,295, forward strand.
CTGACAAGTGGTATCCAAATTCATAGTTTTAAAGATACTACATGTGTTAAGATGAGAATATTACTAGTAGTATTTTTTTACATGTGTTAAGATGAGAATATTACTAGTAGTATTTTTTTATAATACCAAGTAAATAGAATACCTACGTAACTCATAATAAGTATTATCAATAGTATCTTGATAGGATATTCATTAAGTGGAATTGGTATCTTGATACCATAATAACCAAATGGGATACTTATGAGCAAGTGGGATTAGTATCTTGATAAGATACTTACTAAGTGGGAAACTTATACCTATAGAACAAAATATTAAAAGCAAATAAAATAGCATCAATTAAAACAAATTAATTAAGTACTTAACCTATAGTGTCTTCTCGTAGTTCAATAAAAATGAAACATTAATAAGAATGGTTTAACCAGTGTCATCTTGGTAAGATACTGAGTATCTAAAACTATACTTAAAAAAGGATAAAACTAGTTGTTTATATTGATGAGCTTCTAAGAGCATAAAAACAACAATAACGTGAGTGTGCTATCCACTTGATTGAGACATATAGTATCTCACTAGGATAGCACATAAAATTACTTTTAATAACCATTTGGAAATTTGCGAAGACATAAAAAAATAAAATAAAAGGTATCTCTGAGAATTAAAAGAAAATGTTATAGTACTTAGTCACATCATGTTTAGTACTCAATTACAACAAATAAAAATATCTTCGACAACTAAAAGAAAATGCAATGTGCCTAATTTTTCCTCGGCTTCCATTTCTTCGCCTTTTTTGAATATTATGATTTAGAATCATAACTATACTTTTGCCTCTTTTTTTTTTTTTTTTGGCATAAGAGTAAAGATGAACACTAATCTTGTTCTAGAAAATGTAATCATCAAAGTTATTCCTAAGAATCTCAACAGCATTTCCATGAATCAAATACTCCGCAAAAGTGAGAATGAACAAACCATAATCACTATGGTAGAAGAAAAACATAAAACAAATTTAAAATAAATAGTCAACCTGAAGGAAAAATTAAAAGATAAAAAAAGAGGCAATTTAAAATAAATACTTACAAATTATTAGTTTGAATTAGGAGATTATCAACAATAACAATTTGATTCTTTTAACATTTTTTCTCAAGATTCTTCAACTTCGAACCATCAGGTGCTCAAGGTTTCTTATCAAATTTACCAGAAATTTTTGAATGAACCTTCTTTCCCTTATCAGCTTTCTATTTCATTGAGATTTCGTAAATCCTTAAAATAGAAGAGGATGCCTCCATTGCCTCCGGTTTCCAATTCGGTGTAGGAGAAGAAGAGCTAGATCTTATAGTGACCATTATTGAGAAAAATAGTCAAGAAGATGAAGATTCATGGAGAAGCTGAGAAAGACAAGGGGGAAAAGAGACTTTGAGAAAGTTCGGAGAAAAAATAAGAAGTCAATGGAAAATAGAAGGAGTGAAAAAAAAGACATGTGAAAGCGATCAAAATTATCCAAAAATCATAACAAAACACGGCGTCTTAAAAGTTTTGGCCAAAAAAATCGTATTACTGCAAAAAACTAATCAAAGGTCGTATTAAAACAATAAATAAAAAAAGGAGTCGTATTTTAATAAAGCTTCAATGAAAAGCTGTACCGCTTCTAATTTCCTCTAAGAAAATCTAAACGTACCTTTCAATTCACGAGACACTATAAGTATTGACAAGATTCCTAAAACTAGACTTTGTTGCTTTATTAACTGTTAATTTTTTTAAAAAATAATGAAAAGAAGTAAAATATTTTAAAAAAAGAACATTGAAAAAATATACATAATTAGAAAACAAAAAAATAAACAAACTAAAATTGTAATTCTATCATATCAAATTAAAATTAAAACCAAAATAAAAATTAAAAAAAAAAAAGAAAGAAAGAAAGAAAAGTTACGTGGTAATGTTATACAGGAAACAAATATTAAAAAATAAACTAAGAACATAAAAATTAATAATAATAAAACAAAAAAGATGCGTCAGGCCACTGAGGCGCAACATCACCGAGTCAGTGAAATATGTTTTCTTTTATATTTTTTTTAAACTGTATTTCAACGTTGTTAAAACCGTATTTTTTAAAGAATAAAATCCCTACACCGTAGTTTTTAAAACTTTTTACGGAAAAACGTGCGTAGGCTAATTTCCTTAAACAAAATTAATCAAGCCCAAATAGTTGAGCTCTCTTCTCTTAGGCCCATTAGGAAAAAAATTATGTAGATTTTATTAGCTAACCCCAAAACTCAAGGGATAATAAAAAAAAAAAATTAAAGACGACCAATTTTAGGCTTTGTTTGGAATCTAAATTTTTGGAATGAGAAAAAAAAATTTCCAAAAATTTCTATTTTCTCTTGTTTGGATTCAAATATAAGATGATATTAATTTTTTTCAAGAAAAATGAGAATTAGATTTGATGTCAACTTCAATATAGAGAATGTTGACAAATTAACTAATAAATATAAAAGTTTCAAAATAAAGTTCTAGAAGATGTTAGAAAAATATTTTCCTCTTTAGTATACCTTGATTTTTTCCTCATAATTTTTTTCCTCAAAAATCCATATTCCAAACGAACTTTAGTCTTTTATCAAAAAAAAACTCATGTGTTTTTACTAATATCAAATAAAATCTTCTATTTATATTTTTCTATCAAATCTCACTTGATTCATATACAGTCAAAATTGAAGTTTAAAATTATTACAGAATTATTTTATTCTTTAAAACTATTTTATGGCATCCACATAAATAATCAGAAGGCAACCATCTAAATTGAAAAATAATCTTAATCTCTTAAAAATTCAAGAGTAACAGTTTTTAAACACATAATTTTTTTTTGAATTCTGTTATCTGATTTTCAAATGTCAAAAATATTTACTTTCAACAATTTTAACTCCAATATTAACCATATATATGTGAATTCAATGAAATTTGATTTAAAAAAACACAAATAGAAGGTTTGATTTGATATTATAGAAAATATGTGGTTTTTTTTTTGGTTTAAAAGCTAAAGGTAATGTTTTTTTTTTAATTATCCCTTAAACTTAATGATGTAGATTTAGAAAGTGGAATTTTTTATTTTTATAGAACAATCTATAAACGGATTTCATAAGTGTATTAAGGATTAGGGCTGAATGTGGGCCAAACCACATTCCAAAAAAAAAGAGGAAACTTGATTTTTTATGGTATTTGTTTTAGAAAATTTGAAAAATCCCAAAATTTGAAATTATTCTGAAAATCCCGGATTTAATTATAAAAATACCACTTTTAAAAGTATTTAGAAAAATACCACTTTTTAATTGATTTATGAGATACGTAAGGTAATTAATCGAATTACCTGAGGTAACTTGAATAGTTACTTCAAGTAACTAGATTGGTTACTCTAAGTAACCTAACTAGTTACCTCGAGTACCATTGAAAAATGCCAAATTTAAAGAAAAATTGTATTTTTCTAAATAGTTTTTAAAAGTAATATTTTTCTAAATCAATCCGGGATTTTTCAAAAAAATGAGTTCATTCGGGATTTTTCAATTTTTGGTATCTTGGGCCTGAATTTTGTAAATAGCCAAAAAAAAAAACACAATACCGCCTTGACTAAGGCCCATATTATGTAGGTTTGGCCGACCCGTTACATATAGTAAGGGATAGGCTGAGCCTCAATAATAGGCCTTTAGGCCCAGCTCGATCCGACTCATATTTTTATCTGCCCATATTTAGTCATTCTATATATAATTTTAAATATATTTCTTAATTAAAATTTTAATAAATCTTAATTAAATAATTCTATTTATATGCTTTTTATATTATTTTTATTTATTTTTAATTTATTCAAATTTTTAAAAGAATATGAATGAGTTTTAGAACTATATTTAATATTCTAAAATATAGAACAATAACGAAATTAGACCCACATTATGGCCCATATTCAGTCTGCATAGGCACGACTCACTTAAGTTCGTATAAAATGTGGACTAGATCTATGAGCCGTACCAGACTCCTTCGTAAGAATATGGGCTAACCTAGTATGACCCATATTTTAGGTAAATCGGGCTTATGCTAATACAAAATCTATATGGATTTATCAAATGTAGCATGTCCCAATCCACTTTATATCTCTAGGACTAAATTATTGATTTTGAATCTCGCTTTTCAAAGCCACAACTTAAAAGGGGAAAAACATATTCTAGAGAGAGTATAAAGAGCAGTAAATACAAGAAATTTAAGCAAGATTTAGAACTTATCAATAATTGTCTATCCAAAGGACATTTGACGGGATAAACTTCTTTAATTTCAAAAATATTCGAAAAGAGGAAGAGTATTTTCTTAGAAGCTAAACATGTAATTTAAAACCAAAAAAGAGGAAGAAGTAAAGAGAAAGTGATAGAAACAAAGGAGAAAACCTTGGTTTGTGGTTCATCCAATTTTCTCCATCTAAAACAAAGAATCTTCATATTTCCCTGAAGGGGTGAAGACGTAGTCTTGGTGTTCAAGATGTTCGTTTGTTAAGGAGAAATATAAATTCATGGTGCTTATATTGGCTGTAGTATCATAAAATAATGGGACTCGTGCACAACCATAAGATTTTGCTCCTATGTACCGTTATTTTTGGTGACAACAGAATCTCAAAGAAAAAAAGGCATACTAATTTCCTAAAATGAGAAATTTATACATAAGGACTATTTTGTGCCTTATTTCACAAATCCCATTTCTGTAATTTTTATTCCAAAAGTACATAATTTTTAAGCATAAATTTCATGTATAAAATATGTGTAGTATATATTGAACTAAAACATGCATAGTAGTAATTTGAACTAAAATGACTTTTTATGAATGTTTTAAAAATTGACTTTTCTAGTAATGCCACGATATTATGTGACAGAGGTCATATAATTTATGATACAAATTTTAATGATTCCATTACAATGACACTACAAAGGTTATTTTTCAAACTCTTTGGAAAGAGTCATTTAGATCCTAAATTCCAAATTACTTGCAGTCAAGGTCCATTTCCTGAACAGAAGTACTCAGACTCGTCATGGGCCAATCCAAATTTTAATTTCAGCCCACATATCCTTACCCGGCCCCCATTTCCCTTTGAGTATCACCCGTCACTAATTCCTTTTATATTATATTATATTTTTTTTTTGAAAATGAAAATTCGTTAAAAGACAAAGACAAGGAATTAGGGTTTGCACTAGCAAAGATAAACTTGGCCTATAAATAGCCTCCTTTCTCTTACATTCCCCCAAGTCTCAAACCTCCCAAAAACCCCTAAGTCACCTTACGGCAGAAGCTCACATCTTCAAACCCTAATGTCCCGTATCTTGTATGTTTTGAGTATCTTTCTTCCTTTGTAGTGACGGCTGTGAGGAAGATCTTATCTGTGTACAGAGGCATATTCATGCTTATGAAGGCTACACAACCCTCTAAGAAGTTCTGAGCTGTAAATTGCCTTTTGTTCATCACAGCATCCATGCTTTTTTTTTTTTTAATTAATTATTTTCTCCAATTTTTATGATTTGGGTTTTTATATATTAATCTCTTTAATTCTTAAAAACAAAACTGGCTTGGGTCTTACTTTATTTATTTATTTATTTTTTTCGGCTTTTAAGAAATAAAAATGTAGAATTTGGTGGTTGAGAAGAAGAAGAAAGCGAGGTGACGATAGAAATTCATGAATCTGTCAATCCGCTGAACTGGAAACAGTGTGATGTTACCATGAATCCCGACAGGTTCTGATCGCTTTCTTTTTTTATTTTTTTTTCCTTCTCATATATATATATATATATATATATATATATATGTATATGTATGTTTGTGTGTGTTAGAATTTCTAAGTAATGTTTATATTTTTGAAAGCTTGTTTATTTTTTAATTATGATTGTTAGGCATGTGATGAATCTCGTTTATAAATGGGTAATTTGCGTCTGAATCTATCATTGATGCTATATCACCTTGGAGAACTGATGCCTTCTTTTCTTTTCAATATTTTTACATATGATTTTTCTTTAGATTTTTGCATTTCTTTTAAAGTTTTAATTTGATTTAGACCATGAGAAATCGGATTGAATTTGGTTTCAGCGCTTAAGTTTGGTATCTTTTCTGACACCTGCAATTTTGAGAAAAAAATCGTGTGAGAGATTTTATCATTAAAGTTTTTGTCAACTGAAATCTAAGAACTGATGTGTTTGTATAGTGGGATTAATGTAAATTTCACAGTTGATCTCACATGGACGGTTTGGATGGATGACTCCGTGTGAGTTTTACATTGGATTTTACATTATGGTTTAGATGTTAGTTATTAGCATTTTTTTTCTTAATAACTTAATAATTCTATGGTAGTGAGGGAAAAGTGGCATAGATCATTGAAAGTTGAAGTCTATTGAAAATTAGTATTCAAGATTTGTTAATGTGGTAACACGAAGCACAAAAAATCTGTGGGAGATTGAAACCACTGTATGTGTTTCTTGGTTCTAACAATTTGTGTATTCTGCCCCTTCTTGTTTTGTTTTACACCAATGACGTCTTTGATTTTATGAATTTTATCATAAAAGGATACTAAATTCCACCGTAGAAAAAAATCACAAAACATACCAATGGGAGTTCTTTACTCCTTTCTTGTGGCATTCCAATCCCAAAGTGCAACTGTTAAAGTCACCACATGCGGATTGTCATGAATTACATTTGTTTTAAAATTTATTATTTTTCGGATTATAATATTTTGTTATTTTATGGATTATAAAATTTTGTTCTGAACCGCAGTCTGGATGATAGCAATCCGTAGTCCATTGCTTGAGTTATTTTATTGGCTTGTTTAGATTTTTCTCTTGACTAAGAGTAAAGTCCGTAAAATATTTATAGAAAATGACATCAGCAAATTGGTTGGGAAAAATTTCATTGACGTGAATACAAGTATGATTTTGTTGTGTTTTTTTTGATTCGGAAAATGTCAAATTTTAGTAATGGCAATAACTTTACGTCTTAACGGGGAACAGTATTTTTGAATTTTTTTATTTGGAAAATGTCAAATTTTAGTAATGGCAATAACTTTACTTCTTAACGGGGAACAGTTTTTTTGAAATGGTTTTACAGTTTTGACTAATTTGGCCTGGATTAAATACCCCAGTTTTTAATGTGGATGGGGTACTAATTTTGGGACTGATTGTCAGGTTGAAATATAACATTGATCTTTTCAATCATTTTGTGTGTGCAACTATTATCTCGTAATATTTATTGAGTGCACTCTGACTGTACTGTAGTGAAATTCTATATCCTCAAAATGAGTTTAATTGTTGTTTTGTGTCACTGCTTTATTCTCAGATATTCCTATTGTTTTTACTGGTTTCATTGCTAGCCTATCTCTTACGCAAGAATATGTTTTCCATACCATGGAGTGAGTCTCTTGTTTCCTATTCTAGAATTGTTGGGATTATGATCGGTCTGTCATAAGTGAATGAGATTTGGGTCCTATTGCTATATTGTTTGTCTTTGTATTCTTATTGATTTAGTCCTTTTTTAATATTCGTATTTTTTTCATTATCGTCCAAAATAATGTACCCATTTTAACATCTTTTTGTACATGTACAGGGCTTGCTTTAGTATTTGTATTCCACTAAATACTAATGTACCCATGCTAAGATCTTTAAAATTGATCTTCAAAATTTCTATTTCAATGAAGTGAAGTTTTAAGTCATTAGTTGTAGGAAGTCCATTTAATGTTCAGTATGTTCTTATTAATTAGAATTTAATAAGAATTTTAAGGCCATGCTGAATTTTAAATGGAAGTCTTACGGCAAATGGTAGTGTCAACCTTGTTTTACTTGTTTCATACTTTATTTGTTAATGTTAATCCTATGTCTATTGTAATTCTGTGCTTTACGTTCTAAATTTTTTGGTTAATGTCCTGTGCTGTTTCGATGTGCTATATTATTTATCGACATGTTCTTATTTACCAGTTTTCTTTTTCTTGTCCATCTGAACTATCATGGTGGTCTGTTGAGTATTTTAATAACTAAGGATGGTAAAGCAGGATCATGAAACCATAATTGATTAACTGCCTCACAAGTACTCGAACATAAAAACTGTATTCCATCGCAAGTACTTGTGTATTCCATTTGAGCTAACTTTGTGGTTAAGTTTTACAGGACCCTGCAACTAAATTTCTTTTGTTCTCACTTGGCTTGGAGCTTAGGCAGAAGTATAGAGAACATATGATTATGATCTAGTCCTATTAGTTGTTACTATAACAAAGGAATTGATAATTTTTCATTCTTTTGTTATCAATTAGTTAATATCTACATCAGCTCTACGTCTAAAATATCGACTATCTGGGTTAGATTGCTAATAGTCATTTATGATGTTGTAAATGACTTTCAAAGTCAGGAATAAGGATAGTAGTTGAACATAAAAACTGTATTCCATCACGAGTACTTGTATACAAGTGTATTCCATTTGAGCTAACTTTGTGGTTAAGTTTTACAGGACCCTGCAACTAAATTTCTTTTTTTCCCACTTGGCTTGGAGCTTAGGCAGAAGTAGAACGTATGATTATGGTCTAGTCCTATTAGTTGTTACTATAACAAAGGAATTGATAATTTTTCATTCTTTTGTTATCAGTTAGTTAATATCTACATCAGCTTTACGTCTAAAATAACGATTATCTGGGTTAGATTGATAATATTATCATTTATGTTGTTTTAAATGACTTTCAAAGTCAGGAATAATGTTTGTAGTTGAAAAATTGTCTTTGTTTTTCACTATTCTCATTTTTTATTGTAGCAGTTACTCATAATTTTTTTTATAATCATCTATTAGTTAATATTCACATCATCCCATCATCTCCACGTCTAAAATAAATATTCACATAGTGGATATTTATGTTATTGTCAATGACTTTCGAAAATGAGAATGCTAAGGACAATGTTAGTGGATATTTATGTTTTGCCATTACTAATTTTTATTGTAGCAATTATTGACAAATTGACTATCTAAAAGCATAAAATGTTTTCGTGGAAAACTAGTAATTAAGAAAAAGTAACATTCATTGGTTCAACTAATTTTTTCAATATTTGAAATGCGGATCATTATGAATATAACCTTGAACTGATGTGATCTATACAGAATTTCTGCGTAAGTTTTGGATGGAGAATGCTAAGGACGGATGCATTGTCCAATCTTATTCTCCAATAGTCATAACGACAATGTTAAGTGTCGTTTGGATTAATGGCTCCAACTTCAAGCAGCCCATATTGTGCAAGCATAGCATGCCTAACATGCCAATAATTTTGAAGCCAAAATAGAAAATGATACGAATTCTTTCTAATTTGTTTTGAGTCACTGTTCTCGCTTCGTATGATCTGTGAGTCTTTTACCATCAAGCTTGCGGCTCATAAGCATATTCAATAATCGTCAGTGCTAAGAGTTTTATAGTTCTGGCTTTGATATGTGGACCATAAATTGCAGCAATTGAAGTAGGATGGTTTTCTGGGTTAACGACAGCTCTTGTGCTCATCATTCGTAAATTATTGATAAGTTGTCATTTAATATTTGATTGCATCTGCTATTTATGATTTTGCTAAGAAAAATTAATGATTGCCTATTCAATTTTTAACCGTTAATTTGTGTGGGATCTTATTATAGTGCTCACATTATGTCAATGATTAGGAATGACTAGTCTTCTTTAAAGCAATTAATTTCAGCAATAGTCTATACTTATATCAGGTTACAAACTTCTAAATCAGACTGTTATTATTATTAAAACAAATTTACCAAAAGTCAAACTTACCTTATTTTACAAAAAAAATTACGAATCATTTTTCTTAATTATAAAAATTCTTTGATAACTTTTTAGCCATTTCAAGTGAGTACGAACTGTCACGGTTACGAAATATATGTTTAAAAGAATTTGTCACATTCACTTGCTAATAATGTAAATACCCTAACTAAAATTTCCTTTTTTTTTTTTTTTTCTTTTTTTTCCAAAATCATTGTTTGTTTATCACTTTAACTCAATGATGTTGTTGATGTTGATGACGAATGCACCCGATATGGGTTTCACTAGTACCCATTTGTCATTTTTCTTAATTTGCAAACCTTGAACATCGTTCGCTTGGAGTAGCAATGACATCGGAATACGGAGTGATGCCTATTATTTTATTAGAGTGCACACAAGGTCACAAGGTGGGTAGAAATTTATTCTCATTTCTTTGTCTTCCTTTCTCAAACTGTCAAACATACTAAAAATATTATGTTTGGTTCATTGGAATGACATAAAAATGGTAATGAAAATCATAATTGAATGGAATTAGATTGAGTATAGGAATGATATTCCATTGTTTGATTGACATAGTAGAATGAAATGTCATAAGTATTATATTGACTAAAGTATTCTTACTTTAAAATATCTTAATTAGGAAAAAATAAATATTGAGGTTTTAAAAGATATTAACGAAAACTTAGAATCATAATTTCATAGTTTTTGTGGTGGAATTGTAATTTTATTATTTGATGGAATTAAGATTACTTTAGAATAAAAATTCTTTAACCTAATATGAAACCAAATAATGAAATGAGTTTTTTTGTTAGAATGGTCTTTCTATTCTAAGACCCATTCCATCGAACCAAATATAATCTAAGTGTCTTTGAATTCAGCCATAAGTTCCTAGACATCAACTTCAATAAAGAGACAAATCAAACAATAATATCAGTTTCTCAATGATTCTCTTTTTAGGGTCTAAGTTTGATAGGAGTTCATATCTTATGTCTTATGTTGTGTATATCACTCTAAATAATGAAAGCCCATCATGAGAGTTAAGAAATAAATTATTGGAAATAATATAACGTGACATAATTTATTTACTGAGATAGAGAAAATTAGGATGTGATATCTCAGTCTTTTTACTCTTACTTAAAAGAAACGGAATGAGCGTACCGGAACCTCATATGTCTCGAGGAGATGGGGCGATTGAGAAGGAATAACATATAGCTTTTGCTCTTCAGAGACAATTAAGGATTGGCTATAGCCTTCAATTCTATTTGGTTGTTGTGCATGAGCTATTTTCTTCTCTAGTGGCAGCTTGATGAATTCCTGTATCAATCAACATCTTCTCAAGAACTTCCTTTGAAACCCCTGATTTATTAAATGCATTTGTATGATAAATTATACAACATCAAACTCAATCCCATTAATTTTTGAGGTAATATTATAGTTAGTTAACTTTAATTTACAGGACCCAGGACTGAAAAAAATATTGTATGATCATTTTGAGTGGACATACGAGAAACTAAAAGCATTGACAACGAAATTGAGGTAGATATATTGGTAAAGGAATTAATTATTAAGTAAACATATTCGATTGACAATTGACAAGTATATGACAAATTTATGCTTCTTTTTCGCTTTTGTAGAATATTACTTTCCTCACTAAGGTTTGTATTTAAAGGATACTTATACACCACTAATAAAAGTTGGTATTTGTGTTTAAACGATACTTCCACACCTCTAAAAGTTGGTTAATCTTTTGGAGTAACTACTTAATTCATAAGCCAATGGCTCAAAGAATTGAAATGACACCTATTGAATGAAAATATTTACTGTGACATGTCCTAAAGTTGTAAAAAGACACATTTAATTGCCGATTTAATCAAAATAGTTCATTATTAAATGAAACTTTGACTACAAATTTTCTAGGACTGATAATTTTCTACACAACACGACGATATAACTCCAAAATGACATGAAATAAATGAGTTTGGATGACCTATTTAATTTTCATATTAATTTCGGATTGAGACATCAAGCACATATAATAAACGGGTGGGTTTCAGGTTAACCTGCTTAACCCGAAAATGACCAGTGTAATTCGTTGAATTAAACATGTCGTTTCAATACGACACATTTATTAATATTTTAATATATTAAACGTGATTTTGATTAATTTTAAGCATATTTATAGGAGTAAAATTAAATTAAGTAGTATATAAACGTGTTAAATTAAGATAATCGTATCAATTTTGAATAATCGTATCAAACGGATCATAATATAACATATAAATACATTTATTAAATGGGTTACACGTGTCGTGTCGTGTTACACGTATATTAATCGTGTCGATTCGAACACGACATGATAACACGAATCGTTAGCCGTATAATTTTCTCTCAATTAAGTTTATCTAATATGAAAAGAGTGTAAAATAGTAAAACAACAAGGCAATCCGCAGAAGTCATATTAACGAATAATGCACAAATAAAGTGCCGTGAAGGTAAAAGACAACGTATGAACATCGTGATCATAAGCGATACTTGTCTTAACAACGAGATAATAGACAATAAGCATCGAAACAAAAGCGATGCATGCTAGAACAATAAAATAGTAACCAACATTATAAGAGATAAGGCAAAATGATCGTCGAGGATTACCTGCTTGCTTAGTTGCATCAGTTACACACAATAACGGTCGACATGCATGAAGAATTTTGAAAGATGATTTGAGGAATGCTTTGGAAGTGTATTGTGACTCATTCTTTGATGGAGATATCTAAAAAGCTGCTATGCATGCTAACTTCAAACTGCCAACTAGTACTCTATATGAAGGAAAAATTGATCCGCATGAACATTTTAATCATTTTAATGACTTAATAGAGCTTCCTGTGTCAGATCTTGCTAAATTTCATCGCTTCATTGTCACTCTTACAAAAAAGGCAAAGAAGTGGTTTAGGTCGCTTAAACCTAGATCCATCACAACATGGTCCTAATGTGGTACTGCCCTCCTTCAACACTATCAATACACTATTGATACCTTTGACACACCTCTTTAACGTCAAGCGGAGAAGGAATTACTCAAGTTATATGTAATTGGTGTTGGAAATTGGCTAAATTAATAAAATATGATAGAAGTTAAGTCCCACATCAATAATATATAAAGAGAAAGGAAAGTTTAAGCCTTATATAAGGAAACTATCATTTTAAGTACTGATTGTTGGAGCGGTTTCACACCAGTCGTCCACGTGTCTTGAACTGCTGATGCTGGATTCTCCAACTATTCACGTGCCCTTGCTAGTTCACAAATCTCTGAACTCCAAGCAGGATCGGAGAGGCGGGGGTGGCTACCTGCAAAGACTCTCCGATGCTTAAGTCAGTGGTTTTTCTTTGCGTTTTTGGTAGCAAGGAGAAAAATATATCAGTTCAAAAATTTATCTCTTTTTCGTGTTTTCTTCTTTTTTTCTTCTGCTCTCAAACTGTCTTTTTCTTTGTAAGTGTTTTTTGTCCCAAAGAAAGCAACCTACCTCCTTTGAATGCGTAGCTTTCATATATGTAGTCCTCTGATCATCAACAGTGTTCTTCTCTATCTTTTGAAAAGTAAAGTAAATATTTTTTAGTACCTTTCACTTCCAGATCTTTTTAAACCATCATGGGCCGAGATTTCTGTGACCTCTTCTGTGCTACCGCGGCCTGATTTTCGCCGCCTCCTATCGTTTCAATCCGTCAGGAGCGAGATTTGGGCACATCGCCGTTCTGTCAGGA
>JXTB01000163.1:720851-749465 GCA_002914805.1 Parasponia andersonii
GTTGAGGCGAGGGTCGCTGTTCCTAGACAGCAGACCCTTGGGGCTTCAGACCGCCAGCTGTCGTGGATTCAAGGTCTGACCGATTGAACCGTTTGGGATCAGTGATGGATTCTGCCTTAAATTCGGAAGACCCACAGGCCGATGGCGGGATCACGTGCGATCCGCGTGACCCTTCTCACGGTTCGAGGTTCAGGAATGGGCCCCACACTGATTACTCTAATATCTTTTACCATTAAGTTTGCTCATATAATCTATCTAGCTTTTACCATCAAGCTTACTCAATTTGTGCTCTATGCTTTTGTACTCTTCATTGCTCATTATCTACATTTATAAGTAACAAACAAACATGTATCCACTTATGTGACTATTTTATCTTAACCTATTATAGTATGACTATAGATTAGTAATCCAAATATATTTGCTTTTTCTATATGATACTATTATAGTCAATGATTCACCTCAATGATATGGTCTATGTTGATGGTGAATGCGCTGGGAATGGGATTTACAGGTACCCATTTGCCATTTTTCTTGATTTGTGAGCCTTATATATCATTCACTTAAACTAAGAGAGTCAAGCAAGTGGCCTCAGAATATGGGGTTAGGCCCATAACCTTATTAGCCTGTACACAAGTTGGGTAAAAGTTCATTCTCAAACTTTGTGTTCCATATTAGGAAAGGTCTCTGGTTTGAGCCCCAAATTCCTAGACATGAACTTTAGTAGATTGATTGTGACTTGTTGTAATTCCTATGAGTGTTTGTCAAGGCTTTCTCTAAAAATTCCTAGACATGAACTTTAGTAGATTGATTATGACTTGTTGCAATTCCTATGAGTTTTTGTCAAGGCTTTCTCTGAAAATAGCAATTGAAACAACTACCAATTAGTACATTTAATGATAATTTTAGGGTCTAAATTTGGAAAGGTTTTGGTGAACAATGTATAATGTGCCAAGTAAATACATTTTTTCTTGGGAAGATATATAATATAGTATCTTTTCTTTTAAACCTAATCAACGTATTTTTTCCCCTTTCTTTTTGATTAATTTTATGTTCATCTTTTAACTAGGTAACTCATTGATTTACTTGGTAAAGAAGAAAATAAACATTAGTAACTTGTTGATGTACTATTCAAAAGGACATGAATATAAAGATAAAAAAAATGATATGTTTTGAAAATGGGTTTCAGGGTCAAGTTAAATAGAACTTAAGATACAAACCAATTATATGATGCTATATTAGTTAAGTTGTCTTTTTCTATATAATTTTGTCAAGATATACAACATTAGTCTTACTCTATAAACATGTTTTCTACTTTGGTATCTCAGAAAAATGTGATAAATGACAGCTTTGGTTTTACCTGAAAGAAGTAGGATGAGTAGGCCAAAATCTTATTTTTCTTAGAGGGACATGAAGAGAAACAAGAAAGAACATGTCTGCCCAGTCAAGATTTTGATCTTCTGACACAACAAAGGCCTGACCATAGCCTTTAATGGGTGTTTGGCAGCTGAGAATAAGCTTTCTTCTTCTCTGGGATAGTTGAAAGAAGTCCTCTATATCAATGTTCATTTGCTCAATGACTTCCTCCGAAACCCTATGATTAAGAAACTGCCTTACCATCATAGGTACCCAACATCAAATTTGATAGTGACAGGAAAGTCAATTAGTGGAGAAATCTAATTCTGCAAGTTGGTTTTCCAACAAAAATAAAATGACCATTTTTTAAGCTTTAAATTTCTAATGAGACTTTTACCATTGGATATGATTTAATGATTTTCAAAGGTTTTTTTTTTCCCTTTCAATCAAATTTGATAGAACACTTGATATTTACTAAACAAGACTATTAAATAAGAAAAGTTAAAATGGAAATGTACATTTTGAATAATTGTGTGTGCTGTGCATTCTTAAATCTACATCTTGGTCAACGTTAAAGAAGTAAAATAACTAAGATAAATGTGTCGGGTCGTATATGTGCCTTTTTGATTAAAATGCGATATATCCTAAATGAATAATTTGCGACCAGCAGAACAGGAAACTAAATTAAGTTTTTTCAAATTGGCAGTCTATAAAAAAAAGGGAAACAAGTTTCTGAATAGAAATCAAGTAATTTATTTATTAGTTATTATCTAATTTTGTATTATTAGTTGAAATTGTATTCTGGTTATGTACTTTTCCGTTTTCATAATTGAGAAATATTTAGCTATCCTCACCTATATAAATAAGGCTTAGTCTTATTATTGATAATCTCACAATCACTTTACTATATACTCTCTCTGTAATTCTCTCTTTGCTATCACTTTGAGACTTAGAGAAACTCTTGTAATTCTCTAGAAAATAGTGAAGAACAGTGGATGTAGGCTCATCTTTTTTGAGGCTGAACCATTATAAAATTTTTGTCTCTTTATTTGTTTTGCTTTATTAACCTATTTCACACACAAGCCACATCTCATAATTCTCAAAAGTAATTGTTAGCAAAACCTTCGTCAACAATTGCCATTAGAAAGAAGGCTATTCCAACAAAGAGTTTGTCATTCTCGTCCATTCAACAATGACAACCATCTGAAACACTACTAGAAACATTAGAGTTAGTCAAAATCAACCTCAAAGTATTACTGTATAGGTTGATCCTATTCAGGATCAACCAGCTATGACCACACCTGGAGAGAATATTATTCAGATTCAAGATCGTATGGAGGATGTTCTTGCGAACGTTCAACGAATCACCAATCAGATTAATGATTCCTTGAGAAGGCTTGCTAAAGGACAGATGGTAACACCATCATAACAGGAGTGTCCCAGAGATCGTCCTGCTCAACGATCCAAAAGGGGGATTCATGTTTAAGAAATGGGAAATCGCGACTAGTCTAAAGCTCAGCAAGAGTGACATATAGATCGCACTTATAAGGGAAAAGGCAAGGTTACAGATTTACCATAAGAATCCAGCACTAGGAGTTCCAACATAGATTGGATCATAGAAAACCTTCTCAGAGAGCTCTTACCAACCGTGAACATCTGAGTAACAAATAGAATCGTCAATTGAAGAGCGTCTTTAAAAGGATAAACAAGGAGCTAAAGTAGAAGTCTACCGATCTGATATTACATTTGGAACAACGATGTCCAAGAGGTAGTCATGAGCGATCCACATTGCATCTTAACGACCAAACTCCATCACATCGAACTATTTCAATGAAATCTTCACTAAGGTCACTGCAGACCTTGCCTGATCAACCTGTCTTACGTCATAATGATCAAAGACCACCCTTACCACCAATAAGAGATAATGCCCTTTCTCGTAACATTGATGTTCATAATTTGAGGATCATATTAGATGTTCTTATGTGATGGAATGATAAGCTTGCAGATAGATATCATCAATCACCATTCAACAAATAAGTTCGAGCTGTTGTATTACCTGCTGAATTCAAATTTCCCATTACAAATACTTTTTATGGAAAGACTGATCGACAGGGCCATATGGATCACTTTAACGATCTGATAGAGCTCCACCAGGTTGATGACCTTACACGTTATAGATGTTTGATGTAACCCTCAAAGGTGCAACAAAGAAGTGGTTCCGAGGACTTTAGCCTATTTGATCTCGTTCTGGCAGTAACTTTAGACCGCATTCTTGAGACAAGTTCAAGATGCGAAGAACTTTTGTCAATTAGTTTGTCAACCATTTGACAAGGTCCAGAGGAAACTCTGCAATTATGTCTTAATCATTTTACTTCAGGGCTGGCAAAAGTCAATAACCTGCCAGAAAGGGGAGTTCTGACTTAATGATGGCCGGAGTGCAATCAGAGACTGATCTTTGGGAAGAGTTGCTGGAATGAGAATGTAGGACTCTAAGAGACTTCTATCAGAGAGTTGGTTGACATCTAAAGGTAGAATCTTCTTCGAAAAATCTTCATAAAATAAAGAAGGAAGGAGGAAAAAACACGACTAAAGATGCGACCACAACATCCAACAATAACAATAGCAGGAAGTCAAAAAAAAGAAAGAACGAGAAACTAGCTGAAAAGTAGCCCGAGCAGAAGAAACAAGAGATTCTAAAAGGCTCCCCTGTGATTCAACAATTATACTGAGCTAAGTACACCCATAAATTATATTTATGCGGCCACAAATCAGCAAGAACAATATCATCAACTAGAACCAATCAAGCAGGATAGAGCAAATGCGATCCTAATAAGTTTTGCTGATATCATAATGATATTGGAAACTACAATAACAACTACTATACTCTAAAAGTTGAGATCAAGAGGTTAATTAGAGAAGGGTGATTGTGATAGAATATTAGGCAAAATGGTGAAATAAGAGAAGAAAAACAACAATGGCCTACAAAAGTTCAATGTGAAGTATAAACTATCTTTAGAGGACTGTATGTTAGTGGAGATTCAAGAAGAATGCAAAATAAATATGTACGAGAAGTTTGACAATAACCATTGACTAATGTAATGCACCTCGATTAGCGTTTGTAGAAGCTTCAGAGAGTACCAAATATAGATATTACCTTCACAGAGCAGGATGTGAGGGACGTCTATTACCCACATGACGATGCACTCGTTATAAAAATCAACTATGGTAGCACACAATTATAATGAGTATTGGTCGACAATAGGATGTTAACATCCTATACTTTGATACTTTTAAGAAGATGTGGTTGAGTGATTGTGATTTAAAGCCCGCTGTCACTCCACTCTATAGATTTATTGGCGTTGGCATAATGCTGAAGGGCATGATTGTGCTGATGGTGAACGTTGGGACTTATACTAGAGTTTCAATAGTAATGACTCAATTTTTGGTACTAGACTACCCTTCAACATTCAATGCCATACTAGGAAGACTAATCTTGAGAGAACTATGACCTACCACTTCAATTTATTTTCTAACCATGAAGTTTCGAACTCAACATGGAGCATGCAAAGTGCAAGATAATCAATATGATGCACGGTCTTATTATAACAATTCTTTGAAGCTCGCAATGAGAGAGATTGCACCTCGTACAATGATGGTCTAGTAATATAAAGAAACATCTTGCGAAACATTAATCAATGACCTAGTCCCACGAGAGATCGATAGAGAAATCAAATCTGGGCCAATTGAGGATTTAGAAGATTTGACAATCGATGAGTCTTCGAAGGTGTTAAAAATCTGAGTGAAGTTTCAAGAACCCATACGAGCTGAGCTGGTCGCATTCCTAAAGGCAAATTTGGATGTCTTCGTATAACAACATTCAGATATGGTCGGGATTGATCTGAGTATTATATGTTATCATCTCAATATCGATACAACGAAGAGCGATGGATCCTGAACACTATGTCACATTAAAGAAGGAAGTTAAGAAGTTGGTCGAAATTAGATTCATCAAGGAATCTTTTTACCCGAACTAGCTTGCAAATCCGGTTTTGGTAAAGAAACCCAATAGAAAGTGAAGAACCTATACTGATTTCACCAATCTTAATAAAGTATCTCTAAAGGAAAGTTTTCCAATACAAACTACCAAGTTTTATGGACGCGTATTTTGGATACAACCAAATTCTCATGTACGAGTTAGATAAGGAACACACCTCATTCATCATTGATCAGAGATTATATTGCTACAAGAAGATGCCTTTTGGACTCATCAACATAGGAGCAATTTATCAACATCTTGTTAATATGATGTTTGTAAAACAAATTGGCAAGATAATGGAGGTGTACATTGATGGCATGTTGGTGAAGTCGAAGAAAGTTGAACATCACGTCAAACATCTTGATGAGATATTCAAAATTCTTTGAAAGTATCAGATAAAGCTGAACATTGAGAAATGCATATTTGGGGTAGGATTTGGGATGTTTTTGGGATTTATGGTCAATCAACAAGGTATTGAATCTATTTCTCAAAAAATTCAAGCATTGATTGACATGTAGTCACCTCGCAAACATAAAGATACACAGAGCCTCGTGGGAAGAGTGGCTGCACTGAGCTGATTTAACTCAAGATCAACTGACAAATTGCCAATCATTCTTCAAGGTGCTGAAAAGATAGAAAAAGTTTGAGTAGGCCGAGAAGTGTGAGCAAGCGTTCCAAGATTTGAAGAAATATGGATTCTCCTCTACTCTTGTCGAAGCCAAAACTAGGCGAAAAGTTGTACTTATACCTTATTGTTTCCAAGTATATGACAAGTGCTGCATTAATTCGAGAGAAAGAAAATATACAGCTATCTTTATATTACATCAGTAAAAGACTACTCGATGTTGAGACGAGGTACCTGAAGATGGAGAAATTGGCACTAGTGCTTGCTATCATATTTAGGAAGCTTTAACTATACTTCCATGCACATTCCATCAAAAGTTTCGCGAATTTTTCATTGAAACAAGTTTTGCGAATGTCTAAAATATCAGGACGATTACTCAAGCCAGTGGTTGAACTGAGCTAGTTCGACATCAATTTTTGAACTCACATTGTGATTAAAGGTCAAGAACTTGCAGATTTTATTGTAGAGTTGAGAAACCTACAATGGATTGAACTAAATTTTAGAAACTCTATGTTGATGAATCGTCAAACGAGAATGATGTTTGTGTGAGTTTGATGTTAATAAGCCCAGAATGGCATAATATCCATTGTGTACTTCACTTTAGATTTCCATCATCGAATAATGAAGCAGAATACGAGGCGTTGATAGCCGAACTCAAGCTCGCATGAGAAATGAAGGTTAAGATAATCGAGGTATATAGTAATTCCCAGTAGTGGTTTGTTAAGTGATTGGAGATTACCAGGCAAGAAGAGGAAAGATGCTAGCCTATCTACAAGAGGTGTAAAGACTTCTTCACACTAAAAATACTCAGGCAGATGCTTTTACAAAACTTATCTCGACAAAAGATGAAAAATTGCTAAAGATGGTGCTGGTTGAGTTCCTCGTAAAACTAAGTATCGAAGTGAAGCCTTAAGTAACCATGTCAGTCGATTGGAAGCCTTTGCGGATGGATCCTATAATAAAGTATCTACAACATGGCGACTTTCCTGAGAATAAAGACGATGTGAAGTGACCTCGAATGAAGGTAGCTCTCTACATCATCTATGACGAGAAGCTCTATCGGAGAAGTTTTAGCTCGTCATTGTTGTTATGTATTGATGAAGAAAGAGCACTCTATATTATGAGAAAGATTCATGAAGGGATATATGAAAATCATTATGGGGGGGGGGGGTAGACACTTATGAACAAAGCTCTCAGATAAGGGTATTTTTAGCCTACTATGAAGAAAGATGCAATGAAATTTGTAAGAAAATGTGACAAATGTTAGAGAATTGGAACCATTTCTAGATCACATCCTATTCCTCTTATTTTGATGACTAGTCTATTGTCGTTCGCAGTATGTAGAATTGATATTATTGGAATGCTCCTATTGGCATAAAGTGGATTGAAGTATGTTGTAGTCGCAGTTGATTATTTTACCAAATAGACAGAAGTTAAAGTCTTAAGTACCATTTCTACAAAAAAGATGATAGATTTCGTTTACAAGTTTATAATTTACCGATATGGTATACCACTCACGATATTTTCTGTTAATGGGAAATAATTCAACTATGATGAGTTTTGCAACTTCTACGATAACCTGGGTATCAAGAAAAGCTTTTTCACTATTGTTCATCCATAAGTCAATGATCAGATCGAAGCTATAAATAAGGTACTTAAATAGAACCTGAAGACAAAGCTAAAAGAGGGAGCTTAGCCAGAGATACTTCCCAAAGTACTATGTGCTTATCGCACCAGTCAACGAACAACCACTAGAGAGAGTCCATTCGTTCTAGCCTATGGATGTGAAGTGATGGTTTCAGTAGAAATTAGTGCGAGCTCCTTACGATGGTCTACTTATGAACAAGAACAAAATTATTCATTGATGAGAATTAAGCTCGATTTTTTGGAAGAAAGGCACGAGCAATCTCAACTACGAGTTGAGTCAATCAATAACATACTACTCTATATTATAATTTGAAAGTTAAGAATAGACAATTTGACTTTAGTGATCATGTTCTTCGACAAGTTCTCCCTAATACTAAATAGCATAGCACTGGTATATTTGGACTCTCTTGGGAAAGATCATGTGTTATTGATTCTGTCATTCGACTTGAGACGTATAGATTAGCTCGCACTAGAGGACAAAAGATTGAGCATGCTTGGAATGTAGAATAACTTCTTTGTTATTATCAATAAAAATCTTCATATGTATTTTCATATAGCTTCAATGGCCCATCGGGCAAATTTTGTTATTCCTCATTCAAAATCATCAATACTTTATTTCTTTAGTTTACTGTCTTCATATGTTTCTTCAATTTATTTCTTTCAATTGGTTCTTCTTTTATAGTTTTATGACTGTCTTTGAACACCATAAATTCGGAGGGCAGTGAGATCAGATTAAGCAATCTCCTACTCACTTCCTAAGAAACTATGCAAACGTTCATTTAGAGGGGGTGGAATTTTGGATCGATGAATTTCTAAAATTCCTAAAAATCTTAGGATTTTCTCCTTACTTCATGCCTTAGCATGTCGTACTACGTGATATCCTTCCTCAAACAAAAAAGTGACTAAACAAAACGTCTATAATTCGATGTAATATATTGCTATAAATTCTCTTTCGACATAGAATTTTTGAAAAACAAATATTGAGTTCGCATCACTCACGCTCGTTGTTTTTTATAAGTGACCTAACCTATCATAATACTTAAAACCCGTTTTAAGTTTAATTAGATTCGAATCGTAATAGCGTACTAATCAGTCACTTGGTAATTAACTACTTGATTAAATTATGCGTTTATATGCATTTATGTTATCATGCAATATATGTTTAATTATGTTTTATAGGAATATATAAAGCTTATCATAAAAATAAGCCTGCACCTGTATGTGAGTAAAATATTACAAAAATGACAGGATAAGCCCGCATTTGTCTAGCACTTTACAAAGTTGGTTAAAATATTAAAAAAAAAAACTATTTACTCTACAAATGTACCTTTCCCAATAGTCTTCTCCGTGGCCTCATCCGTTTTCCCAACGAATTTAACTATATCTTCGCTAAGAAAGGAAAATTTGAACCCTGGGTACTTGCAATAGATATTATATATAATAGTCCATGTGGCAATGTCGCTGGTTTTGTCTTTGAGCTCTTTGCCATCAGTGGCCTTGAAATTTTCAACCATCTTGAGACCAGCCTCTTTGAGAGCATCTGGGTGTTGAGAGATAGTCTTCTTGAGCTTTTTTACTTGCTCCTCAAGTTACTGCTTCTCCAGCTTTTCCTTAGCCAATGCCTCATGCAGTTGTTTCTTTTCTGACTTGAAGTGATTCTTCTCTCTTTCGTAAGTCTTTTTCAGTTCCTCGCATGATTAGGTTATTTCTTCAATTTTCTTCCTTTTCTCCATTCATTCAAGGATTGGGTCATACATCAAGATAGCAGCTGCAGTGGTATGAATCAAAGGAAAGATATTAGTAATGGAAAAAATAGCCTATATAGTCAAAAAAGGGAACTCGAACTTACATTGGCTAGCATCCTTATAGTGGTGTGGAATGCGACCCTCGGTGGCTGGTTCTTCATCTTTTCCTAACCATTTACCGATGTGAAGTGATCTATAAATGTGGCACTAAGTTTAGCTTTCTTGGACAACTGACGGAGAAAGTCGAGTAGTTCAAGATCCTTATCGGCCTGGGTTGAAGGCGCTCCAGAGGAAGAAGAAGCTAGTTTGTTTGATAAAGACTCTTGTTGGCTCGCAATTTCTATAGACTCTAGAAAAGATGAGCTTTGAAGAACATTCTCTAAGGCCATTTTTCTTTTCTTGGAAGAGTCAGCCTTCTCTTTTCCCTTTGACAGAGTGTTCTCTAGGGTTCTCGACTTTGATCGATGACCCAATGTTAATGGTAGAGCTCACAATCCACTTCCAATTCTCGTCATATCAACGATAAAGTTATTATTAGTACTAGGGGTATTCATGACCGGTTTGGACGGTCTAAATTACTAATCTAGAAATCAATCCAAATATGCGGTTTGACTGGTTTACCAATCTGTGCAGTTTGAGTTGGTTAATTCAAACCGGCCAGACTACACCTACATTTTTGCGGTCAGTTTGGGCGGTTTCTGCGGTTTGAAAACTTACAAAATTTGAATTATTATAACATCAAGTAAGCTCATATTATAATCATATTTCATCTAAAATTTAAAATCCAAATATAAAACGAAACCATAACATAGTTAAAAGCTACAACTAAATCGAAAGACTTGGTTAACTTAAATTTTAGTTACAACTTACAACCTAATCAAAATTGAATAGTAAACTTGAAGTCTTTAATCTTAAATACATTACAATAATAAGATTTAAAGACTAAAATATCATAAAAGTCTTAAGTGACATAGTCTTAAATGAGCTAAAAGTAATCATTTCTTAATTAGAATGAATGAGCTTAAATTTTTTTTATTAATATACATATTTTAAAAAATATATATATATACATACAAATTTATTGGCCAGTTTGGTTTGAATACGACCGAATTTGTCCAAAACCGAAAACTAAACTAGCCAAATCAATTTTTATTTTTTTAAATCTATAACCGGCCATTTAGGAAGAGAATTTGCTTGGATTAGACAATTTTTTTTTGAATACCCCTAATTAGTACGAGAATTATAATATGGGAATATAAGAAAGTGAAGATGATAAATACGACCTTCAATGGCTTGGGATGGTTGAGTAGGCACTGGGGGTGATAGCTAATTTTGTCAAGACTCGGTTGAGTGCAATACCTTTCATTTCCTGGACTTGGAAAATGAGGCAGCCATGCCCTTTTGTTTCTTCACACTTGAAGGTCTGGTTAAACGGTTAGCTGAGGACAGAAAAGTGGCACCCATAGGAAATAGCCCGTCGGTAATTAAGTTTTATGTTGTTCTGAGCTTCTTCCAGTCGAATTCTTCAATCGGAAGATTGTTTATTTTATAGACTCGGAAAAGCTATTCCTTATTTAGTCTCGGATGCTCCTTGTTATCTGCGATGATATGAAAATACGATCAGGTAAAGAAGAACATGTATACATTATAGAGCGAGCTATAGCTAAGGCTACTTACCAGGGTTTTGAAAGAAGCCATTATTTGCATATTCAATATGAAAAGGAAATGGATTTTTATATTTTTCCATGTTATTATAGACTCTGTGAATTATTTTAATTGCCTAATTCGATAACTTGCTCGTATAGAAGAAGCTAAAGTTAGAAGGGTTCGATTTTACTTGGTAAAACTAAGTAAACTCTTTAGGAATGTTGAAACTTAGACCTAGTTTGTGGTATAATATATATAGGCCTACTATGTATCTATGTATTAGGGGTTAGTTGGAAAGAAACTACACCATAGTAGTCGACTATTGACTTGATGTATGGGTATA
Organism: Parasponia andersonii; assembly: GCA_002914805.1. Lineage (NCBI taxonomy): Eukaryota > Viridiplantae > Streptophyta > Magnoliopsida > Rosales > Cannabaceae > Trema > Trema andersonii. The sequence continues at coordinate 732,248 of JXTB01000163.1, forward strand.
GAGAAAGGTGGATATTGCACCTACGGATGACATCTGAGAAGGAGGCGTTGCCACGAGGAGGTGTATGTGGTCGATTGAATTCTGTAGGTAGGCAGAGGAGTATGTCGATCTTATAGTCTCGCACAATCTTTTCAAGTTTGTTTGTGGTACAACTTACCTTTATATTGGTGCATGACTAGTCGCCTTGCACGTAATTGTAACCTCTCACAAACTTAGACACTTCCCTAATATGTTGAGACCATTGGTCTTGAAAGAGGTCACCTATGCCAGGACTATTCTTTTTAACTCGAGTTATTTCTATTTCAGGCTCTTGCTCTATGTAGTCCTCGAGATCTATCGAACTAACGCTCGCCTCAGAGAATGACGACTCTCTCGAGAATGCATTCCTTCCTCTAATCTCCTCGTTACAAGACATGTGAATATATTCATAAAACTAATGTCATTGCAACCTAGAAATAAGCATGCTAGTTTGTCTATTGCAGGTATACTCGTTAAGTGTGAGCAAAGGATAAGATCAATTTGGGGCTACAAATCCTAACATTGTGTCGACAACTATTTATTCATTCAATCAGATATGCTCGTGTTCTTCTAATCAAATTATAGATTCATCTATCTACAATTGATTTTTATCCTATAAATTGGTGCAATTCTTCGGTAATTTGTCACTCGATTTATCAGATTCGTGTCTATTATTTGACTAAAACAAAATCTAGAATCAACCTTAATCTAAGCTCTATATCTATGACTTAAGTTAAATGTTAGATTCTCCTATTAAGTTATATTCTTAGATTTTCCTTATGAGTTCATCTAGTTTTATGTATTAGTCTAGTCATCAATATTGAGTTGAAATTAGATTCATAATTTTGGATTCATAGTTCAAGTAGTGAAATTGCTAAAATTATAGTTCAGTTCAAAAGAGAGAGAATTATAGAGGCTGTTGTGATTCAAATTTCTTAAAATAATCTATAGTTTATATATGCTATGTTTCTATGAATATTGTGATATTGATAAAAACAAAAATGAAGAAATGGGAAGAAAAAGGGTACCAACCTCTTCGAAAATTTTGAACAGTAAAGAGAGGGTCTTTTTGTTGAACCTTGTCGGAGAAGAATAGTCAAGATCGCTGAAGAAGGAAAAGAAGCCTCTTGAACAAATCACTGGGAATGATTTAGGTTTGAAAGTTTCTAAAGTTCAGAAGTCAAGGGTTTTTTAAGTGAAAATGAAAAGAAGAAGACGAAAGGTACTCTTTATATATTTTGAGATTTATCAAATCTCAGCCATCGATTAAAGGGGTTAATTTTCAGAGTTAATGACACAGATTCATGCAGGAGATTGGATTTTGAAAATCAAATCAATTAATTTTTGAAATATAGAAAAATTTTGATTTAAAACGATAGCCAACATCATCATCATCATCACACCTACATTAGAAATGAAAGGATTTTCTCAAGCCAACTCCTTAAGGAAGAATGACACATGGTGGTGTCTAACAAAAAATTAAACGCGTAAGAATATGATCTAAAATTTCACAACTCTTCGAGAGTTTTGAGATGATCTCACTATGTCACACTTTAAAACTCGCACCCGTTAGAGTAGGAAGCTCCATTTAGTCCTAGAGATCTAATGTAGCTAGGAGCAATTATTGTATGACCTTAAATCTATATTTTGGTCAACGCTAAAGAAGGAAAATAACTGAGATAAATGCGTTAGGTTATATGTGTGCCTTTTTGATCAAAGTACAATCTACCCTGAATGAATAATGTGTGACCAATGGAAAAAGAAACCAAATCAAGCTTCTTTAAATGAGTAGTTTGCGAAGAAAGAGAAACAAGTTTCTGAGTAGAAATCAAACAATCTATTTATTGGTTATTACCTAATTTTGTATTGTTACCTGAAATTATATTTTAGTTATGTACTTTTCCATTTTCATAATTGAGAAACATTAAGCTACCCTCACTTAAATAAAGAGAGTTCAGTCTCATTATTGATTATCTCATAATCACTTTACTATACACTCTCTTTGTAATTTTTTCTTTGTTCTCACTTTGAAACTTAGAAAAACTCTTGTAATTCTCTGAAAAATAGTGAAGAACAATGGATATAGACTCATTTTTTTTAACTGAACTATTGTAAAATTTTTGTCTCTTTATTTATTTTGCTTTATCAACTCATCTCATACACATGCCATGTCTCGTAATTCTTAAAATTAATTATTGACAAAACCTTCGTCAACAGTGCGAGAACTGTACCTAAAAAAATCTCGAGTCTTTACAAGCCAAATGAAGTCTAGCCAATTCATAATGGTGATTAAGTGGATGTTGATCATCAAGTAGTTTGCTCATATCAATAACAGGTATCTCAAGTGATTCTTCAATAGAAACTTGATCGAATTTGGCTTCAGGCTGGAGAAAGCGAGGTGGGATTGCCTTCAAATTCTTTGAAGCAAGAGCTTGAACATTCTCAACTGGGAGAGAATCCTCATAGTCCTCTCTCTTAAGCACCTCAGGCTCCATTTCTTTTCGACAGATGAACCAAACTTATCTGCAAAATCAGCCTTTCTTCGACTAGGCAATCTAAAAAGCTACATACATATGAAATATGTGAAGCACTATATAATATCCATTAACTAATATGACACAGTAACTAACCCTTTGGACTTCGGAAATATATGCCTGTTTCATTGGGACAGCAGTGGATTCCTTCTCATGGATGAAGTTTTTCTTGGTTCTAACTACAAACGAAAAGGACAATTAATTTCAACCAGACTTTTCTATTCATATTTTGTCTTTTAACTGTTAATTAAGAAAAGACAATAAACAAGAAATCCTCAACCGGCTTGATAATGCTACAAATTACTGACAGTGACTTGGTCCAACTGTATTTTAATGTACATACTATTAAGCTTAGTTAAAGTGGGTGCTACGAAGCTTTCTGATCATTTTAAGCTGCCAACAAAAATTTGAAAGTAACTAAAAGATCTTAGTTTGAAGAAAGGGAATATAATAGAAAATCAATATCATTGGTAAACATATATTGAAGTTTCATTAAAAAACTAAGGGATAAAATCTATGGACCAGCAATGCAGCATTCAAGTCTCACCTAGAACGATTAAAAAATATAACATAAAGAAGGAGGGCAAGAAAATCCGTATATATTTAGTTAACTTTGTCTTTTCAGATAATTATTTGCATTTCAACATAGTGACCTTTCCAGAAGCCCCAAAAGATTGAAGGTTTTGGCAATCTCTTTGAAACCAGATGATGAGTTGGACAACCGAATTATATTTTAAAGGAATGACAAGTATGGAAACATCAAAGTACTGTATCAATGTTGTTCACAAGCTAAAGGATAAAGGAGAGGATCTCATGGTGGAACTATATAACCTCAAAGGGGTTCATTCTTCTACCAATTAGGATGACAATTCACTGACCATACTAGTGGTTCTAAAAAGGAGGATTATCTAGCATTACTCTTAGCTAAATTACTGGCAGATAAAAAGGACCATATGAACTTGGTCTAAACTTTTTGGATAAATGGGAAGGATGCACAATAAGATCAATTAAAGTACGTCTTCCCCCCACTTTTTTGCACTGCACTGTCTAAAGAAGATTTGAATTCAAAACAAAGCATTACTATAGTCATTTTGAGTCACTGTTTTTGCAGCTTCATAAGATCTAACAGGTTTTCACCTTCAAACTTGCTGCTTAGAAGAAGCCGCAGATAATCCTCATTGTTCATTGTTTTATACTTATCCTTACTTCCCTTCACGAGTTCTGGTAAAGGACCAATCATGGATTTAATATGTGGACCGTGAAATGCAGCAATGGCAAGGTGATGCTTTTTCTTTGTTCACAAGAGCTGTGTTCTATGCTTTTGTACCCTCCATTGCTCATTATCTGCATTGATAAGCAATAAACTTGATATTTACATTCTGCTATGATCATTTAGTCACTCACTTCATGTTGTATATCACATTTTTCTCCTTTTAGGATTATTTTTACCTCAAGTACATCGCCTATGTTGACAATAAATGCACCTAAAATAGGTCTTATAGGTACCCATTTGCCATTTTCGTAGTTTATGAACCTTTGGACATCATTCAATTGGACTAGCGGAGTCAATCCGGTGGCATCAGAATCAGGGCTGAGGTCCATAACCTGGATAAAAGTTCATTATCACAGTTTGTGTTCCATCTTCGAAGAGACCAGAAAGTGTTTCTGGATTCAACCCCGAATTCCTAGCCGTGAACTGTAGCAGGCAATTTGTTACTTGTTGCAACTCCCATGAGTACTTGTCTGGGCTCTTTCTGACTATAGCAGTTAAAAGAGCAATGATCAGAGAATATAGTAAGTATTTCAGAGTCTAAATTTAAAAGGGATTTGGGAACTATATATGTTGCACTTGTTAAATGAAATTTTTTGTTTGGTTTCTCAGAAAACTATGAGAATTGATATATTGGTTTTACCTTAAAGAAGGGACATGTGTAGGCCAGAATCTCATGTTTCTTAGGGAGACAGGCTGAGTTAAAAGGAAGAACATGTCTACCCAATCATGATTTTGTTCTTCTGATAACAAAAAAAGGCTTGTCCATAACATTCAATGTTGTTTGGCAGCTGAGAATAACCTTTCTTCTTCTGCAAGGGCAACTGGAAGATACCTCTGTGCCAGTCTTCATTTTCTCAACCACTTGTGGTACTCCGTGATTGATTAACTGCCTCACGGCAGAAAAATTACAACCCAAAATAACTCAATCCCATTTGAATTATCTCTATTAGATTTTACAGGACTTAATTACTTGAAATTATTCAAGCACCCCCCCCCCAAAAAAAAAACCTTCGAATTCTTAGCTTTTTCGAAGAAGATCAGATACACAACAAAAAGCCATGACCCTATGGTTTATTCTAATTTTACGCCAAACTTCTAAAAAAAAAATTATTTATACTCAGAGAGGAAGGTATTGGAAACAAAACTAGTCCTACTAGACACTAGTTGATGGCATGATGTAGCAAGCTATTATTTGTTGCTTTTATGAAAAAGTGTTTAAGGTAGATGTTACAATTTACTGGGTTATTATAGGTTGTGTGGTTGTACCTGAAACAACCACTAGTCTTGACAAGCCAAATGAAATCTTGCCAATTCATCCAGGTGGATAAGTGGATTTTGATCAAGAAGTTTGCTAATATCAAGTAATCTCGAGTAATTCCTTGATAGAAACTTGATCAAGTTCCAAACTTCTCTGTTGAATATTTCTACTTTTCTTGAACTGCAGCAATTTTTGATTTTGGCAAATGGACCACTGTTTGATCTTTAATCAACGGTATGATACCTTAAACTTGTGGACTTAAATGCTTTTTGCATTTTTTTTTTTGGGATAAATTGTGGACTTAAATGCTTGTTTCATCATTCAAACTCACTGAAGTCTTTTCAATCAAACTTTTTTTTTTCCTTTTTATTTTTCCGTTTTTGTTGAAATTTTCTTCTTCTAGTGTCAATATTATTAGGACAATTTTCTAGCCATACTTTTTAATCTGAGGGCCTCTGATATATGCTTAGGTTGGTTAAGCTCCATATCAGTATACTGAAACCACAGAGATAAATGTCATTTTCTGTTTCTGGAGAGTTTTGTGGTTAGTTTTCTTTTTCAACTTTTGAACAAAAATTTGAAGTGACATGTTATATAGTCCTGTTTTTCGTGCTATTACATACTGTGTACAATACGGTATTTAGTATCTTATACAGGACATCACAACAACAGCATAGTAGATTATTATGTTGTAATCCAACACTGATAAGAATTAACCTATAAGTTCCACCATCTAGGTGTTTACAAACCTGCAATGCCTTCTGATTTCTCCTTGGTCTCCTGTGAGGACATTGATATTCCCCATCTTGATCATTGACTTAGCAAATGAATCAAAGAAAAGCTTCTCATCTGAGGCATAAGCCAAAACCAGTTTAAGAATCTCCCCTTCATGATCTTGGGTTATCAGTACAATGTCAGAACCTAACAAGCCTTTTCCTTCCAGCAGGTTGTGGAAGTAATGGTTGTCGAATCGGGCTGGGGTCAAAAGATCAAGAGGAGCTAATCTTTGATCTTTCCCAGATTCCGGGCATATGGACCGGAGGATTCTTCGGAATGTGGTATATCTCTTGTACCTGTCATAATGTTGTTCAAAGAAATTCACATCATAGACTCTCTGCCTGAAACTTAGACATCTTGCCTTTCCGATTGTGTGGCTGCCTGTTAACATAAAGCCTTTGTTCAATGGCTAATTTGTGATGATCATACCATAATAGAATATAGAAATTTTTGGGCTATGGAAATACTATTCTTATTTGACAATTGTACATAAAGCAACTATGACTTTGGCATTGTGTTTATTAAACATTGGTCCATACCTGATAAGGCAACTAAGTCTCCAACATCGAGTCCTTGTTGGTCAAAATTGGCAATTAGAGTCTCCAGAGAGGAATTTGGTGCAGGAATGAACTGGTTGGCCCCACTTAAGCTTGCTTCCAGTGAGTCTCTCCTGCCTAACAAAACTTCCCACCTAGGCCCTCCTCTCTAATTCAGTTGGGAATTTCACAAGGGAAAAACCGAAAAACGAAATTGAAAAAAAATAAAGAAAAATTATAATCAACAAAACAATGCCTCTATATCACTAGCTAACACAGTTGTTTCTTTTATTTGTACAATATATATGTATTTGGTCAAGAACCATGTAAATCTTCGGATAGTTATATATACATATATATGCATGATACTTCTTCAGAAATTTGTGGTACTTATAAGACTATTTTTCTCTCCAAAATTTGATCAAGAGATTATTTTATTTGCTCAATATTAATCAAATAATATCTGACCAATAAAAGAAACACAACCGCACGTTCATTTAGAACTTTCTCACCATGAGAATATCTCTAGAACTCGAAGAACACAAAATATATGTATGTGGATATATATAGAGAGAGAATATGTACCAGGTGAACAGCATCACGAGCAGCAATGGCAAGAATATCTGCACATGAAACAGTACATGGACATGACTCCTCCAAGTAGTACTTAATGTCATCTATGACCTCAAACCCTCTCAGCGAATTCAAGTTAGGACCGGCCTGCTTCTCACTCACAATTCCACCCGAGCTGTCCAAGAGTAATGATGCATCGCACCCCTAACGCCCACCAAACAACATAAGTATTGGAAAGCAATTCATTAGCTATACATTTCATCAAAACATGAAAAATGAAACAGATATCATTAGCTATACATAAGTATTGGAAAGCAACTCATTAGTTATACGTATTATGTCTCCTTTTCTTCTGAAGAAAAAGATATATGTATCAAGACTATAATAAGTCACATATACTTGATGTGCAACTTATTATAGTATGTATCCATAGCGCATGTTTCTTGACCGTCGTATGCTTTTCGATTTTGATATAGTTTAATGTGTTAAAAACATGCAGTATCAGTAAGACGTGCATGGAAGTGTGAGAGAGAAAGAGATAACCATGACGAAACAATCATGAAAATGGAGGCGGAGGAGAGAAGCGGCCATTCGAGGATCTTTGAGCACTGCAAGCTCGACTTGACGCCTAATGATCTCTTCTGCAAATGGACAGGTTTCTTTGTAATAACCATAGACCAGAGGTGGCGGTGATACATCCTCACTCAAAGTTGTTGTCCCATGCAAAACCAAAGCTAGTACAATCAAGAAGATCCCCATCAAGTTCATCATTCTTGCTGTTTGAACCGAATGTAATGTCTCATTCACATTCTCGTATATACCTACTTTTAACTATAAAGCTATTAGTCAGACAACTTCTTGGTTTCTTCTTTTACCATTCTTGTCTCATGTTTGTTTTCTCTGTTTTCAAAACCTTCTTATCTGAAAGGTAATACTTTTGAGTGTTTTTATGTATCAAAGTTGGTGCAACCAACCATACCTAACTGTCCCTTTGTTAATGCTTTTATTTCTTGTTAATTTCAATGGGCTGATGACCAATAGACCTTGCGCTGTGTGTGCATAAAGCATCTCTCATTGTCCTCTGAATTAAAACCATGTCTAAGGCCACTCTACTATCAGAAGCGTTGAAGTGGAATCCAATCAAATGGAGGGTTGTGATGCGTGAGATGCTAGCGCAACCCAGACTATGATAGAGTCAGTTGCCACGTAACAAGTTATAGTAGTTTGTCATCGAGTGGGGCAGCCTAGTAGTAAGGAGTTGTCAGTAGAAGGTCGCGGTCAAGGGTTTAAGTGTTGGGTGACCCCTTAAGGATTCTAAATGTGAAAGTTTTTTTTTTTTTCCTAATACATGATACATGCGATGGAGTAAGTCGTACCTAAAAAGCCTTTAGGAAACATTCCAATTAGCAACATTCCAATTAGCAAGGTTGAAGGCTCCTATAGTAACACCCAAGAAGAAGAGACGTCACTTGGTACTTCCATTGAAACCCTTTCCTTCAAATTATATATATATATATATATATATATATATAAAGTAATAGTAGTTTTTTCTTTTAATGCTGAAGGAGATAATGTTTTGTATTCAGTATCAGTCTAGTCTGTATCATGTAATCATTTACTATTTAGAGTATAGAAGAGTGTGACTCATTTAGTCCTACAATTGGCCTACGGTGATATTTGAGTTCACATTGTTCAACCCTGATTAGTACGACGGCTTATACATCGAATGACTTGTCTCCGACAAATACTAAAAATAAAAATACAATACCGAGTGGGCAACACTAATTAAAAGGTTAGATAAACACTACTTATGTCAGACTCAGCAGGTACAAAGGGTCAGAAACAGTATATGTCAAACTCAGAAGCCGAAATATATTTTGTTATGACTTCTTTTTTTAATTACCAGTTGGACCAACTTGTTAGAATCTGAGTCCAATAATGAAAAGATTGGCCAACTTATAATGCAACAAAAAGGGGATTTGGTCTCATTTGGCAAAACCAACCATCTCCTACTCTATAGTCGAATTACATATGGTCAATCAGTATCTCCTACTCTATACTTAAAATTATATATGGTCATAAGTGGAAATGAACTCTAGAAAGGCTTTAAAATAAAGTAGTGGAAACGAAAAAAGAAATATTGCATTCAAATGTTAATGTACGTTTTGCTCTGTCCCATAAACATACAAGATACACCACCAAATTAGTCCCCCGAAAATGGAAACAAAACAGAAATAAATAAACCAAAAAGGCAGGATCTAATAAACCTCTAATATATGCAATCATATCAAAAACCACTAAAACCCATTAAGAACACAACTACTCTGAGAGGTCCATGTAATAAAACAGACCTATTCTGGCTTCCTATATACATTCACACCTTATTCTAATTGAATAAAATCTTTGTATTCTATTAGTATAACCCAGATAGTCAGATTCAGGATTTGCATCTTATCCTAGCTATGCTATAATCTTCATGCTGGTGCGCTCTCATGGTACCTGACAGCAGCATCTTGGCAAGCATTTAGCCAAAAACCACACCAGCCCCCAACCTTGTCAGTGTAAGTTTCAACCCCCTGCTTCAGGGAACAAAAAAAAACCACATTACGAGAAGAGAGAAGAAAACTCCGTATTTAAAGTAAACATACAAAAACATCTCTTTTAAAGCAGAGTCACTGCAAACCGAAAGTCACAATCCTGAAAATAATCTCATCCTTCTCATTAGGCAACTATAGCATACAGATCACTTGAACACCGTTTCGTTTGGGAGGGGGCAAAATCCGAAGAAGGTAACATGATTGTAAATTATTTTATACACTCCGAATGTAATAACACTTATTTACTCAAGCAGGTAGAATTACAACTTAGAAATGAGTAGCTACTGACATTTTTATACCTGGAAAGAAGTTTATAGAGCATAATCCTAGTACAGATTACGGAACATAAAATCAATTTACTGCTTATTTTTCTCTTTCATATTTTCTTTCTTCTTGAAAGTCAATGAATGTTGCGTAGTAAGAAAAAATTCTCCTTGAAAGACCAACGGACATTCGACCAGATTATTCCTCCGAACTTGGTTCCCTAAGTCTGAGCAACATAGTCTCTAGTCTGTTAATTGCATTAATAAGCACTTCTTAGTCATTTTCTCACAGCCTTTCTTTTTAAGCTTAGACCAGAGAGAGATTTACCTAGTATCCTAATAACAAAAGTCCCCGTCTTCAACTGAAAAAATCTAGAGAGAGAGAGAGAGAGAGAGAGAGAGAGATACCTAGTATCCTATTAACTCTCTTTCTTCATCTGAAAAAATCTCAGGATGTACTGCTGCACTTGTGAAATTGATAGCTCTTTGAAGCTTCCGTTGACTTAAGACTTCAACTTCAACCACAAAGATTGAACTGACGGGCCGATGATCTGAGAGCTTTAGCTCTGACCGTCTGTAAGAAAGTTGTTTTATACCCTTTCCCAGCCATAGTATACGATCACACCTATAGTTGCAAGCAAGTATTCAACAGCCATGGTTATGAAATTTTAACTCTAATCCAAAGACAAGTGAAGTGGTAATAACAATGGTGATAAAGTTACAATGGATCCTATGGAAATCTACTAAAATTTGAAAAGAAATTATGATACTCAATATCACTCCCTTTCTACCAAAAAGAAATAGAGAAAGAAAGAAGGAAATGTGAGCGGTGATGTACAATGCCAAAACTTGTGTGTTGCGTACATTAGCATTCCCCAGTGGACTCAAATTGACAAGGAAGCTAGGACTGGTATCTACATGATGCAATGAAGTTGCTTCTACTGTCTAAACTCCTAAAGTGTTCCAGTCAGTCAACTGATTTTATGCTAGAAAGCTGTCAAATTTTTGAAATTCCATACTGAACTTGAGCACAAATTCCATGAGCTAGAAATTGCAAAAGAGTAGCCTAACCATATCAATCATGCTAAAACATTTGAGTTTTTTTCAAGCAAATAAAGAGACCAAGAAATGACAATTTTGACTCCAAGAGAGTGACGTATGCCAGAAAACATAAACTTCTTCCCAACCAATCCCTTGCAAATTTCAATATGTACTTTGTTCATCCCAAAGTTGTACTCACCAGGCTGGGGATCTCTTCTTCTCTCCTTCCTTCGGGTTCTCGCCTATGTATCTATCAGAGTTGGTCTCATACTTGTAAGTGGGTGGAAAGTCAATGACTCCCTCTTTCCATCCCTCAAATACACGCCCTCTGCGAAGTTCTTTGCTTAACTGCAACATCAAGTAGAAATGGTAACATTAGTTCCATGGTACAAAGCTTGTGTTATTTTCCAGAAAATGCACTCAAGGACAGAAAACTTCACCATGATAAGGAGAAAAACTAAGCAACATTGAAGCAAACTCAGCAAAGGACATGGCTGTCCAAAATTAGAGTCTCACCTGATCATTCTTAATTAGTTCATCCCACCGTTTCATAGCAATAAGCTTCCTTACCTCTACGTCCAACATATTGAGACGATAATTCAAATCCCCGAACCAGAATATTTGACTGTATACAAAAACACCCTGTCAGATTTCCTGTTTAAGAAACAGGAATGAATAAGAAGCGAGAACTTTTAAAGAAACAACCAAATTGAGCAGATGGATGAGATCAATTCGGTAAACCTTAAACATACCTAATATTTACTAGAGGACCTAGCTAAATAATAGTAATTTGGATTGCACGAATAGAGCATCTCATCAAGTCAAACTTCATTGTAAACATTGTGATTCTTTCTTTGTACCTACATAAAGAAAAAATATTTTCAACCTATTCTTCATCCTTAGTGTCACCACATAATTGTACAAGTTTCCATAAAAATCATGCCCAAGCACTTCATATTTTTCTTGCAATTTCTAACAGAAAACATAATTCAAGAGCAAGGGATCATGTGTCCTCTTCCAACTAAGTTCGACATTCTATGGAATAATTTCATGAAATCATAGTTTATAAGTTGCTAGTAGAAACACTGACATGAACAGGAAAAGATGCCATGCGGTACATTTGATCTAAACTCTCCAAAAACGTCAACTGGTTATATTCATAGCTATGGAGGCATTGGTTTTTATTATTCTAACACTTCCACTTCAAAGGTGGGCCTGGAGATTTGGCAGAGTAGAAGATGAACTTCAGGCTCAACAGAAGAATATTTTAATGAGATGTTAGAGACAACCAAAGGGCCTAACATGGAAAGTAATAAGAGACTGGAGGGTACAGTTGAAAGATTGACCAAAATTGGTTTTCACAAACACGTGAAAACTAAATGTCCATCTCATGCTTACTCGTGTGATGGAATTGTCAGTGGTTGATCACCATCAAAGACACTTGATGAGAAATGGGTACGTCGTATAATTTCATAAACATCTGAGTTCCGCTTTTGTTCAGCCCCCTCCTTCTGACCAGAGGTCAAATGAGAACAAACAAAGCACAACCGCGAGTGGAAAAGCGACATGCTTACTGAAACAGATCCCTGCATCAGTCACCATGAAATACTAAGACTGCAATTTAACATAGACCAAGCATGACAACTTTCCAATATAACTAGTGCCAACTACGGCCTGTCAAGATCAGATTGAAACATATCACTAGTTGGGAGGCATCATAATCTAGTTTTCATCTTATATAAAATGCAAAACAAGTAGACTAACAATACTCGCTACTTTGACTTTTGGACTGCTGGTGGATGTGACAGAAACAAACTGTAAATATGTCAAATGCATTCATCACATGACTGATTTTCTGTCCAAAATATGCAACCAGAAATTTGTGTACCAAGTGTATATCAGAACATCCAGTTTGGGATTGTAATTCAACTTAAGGTTGCAGTGAGGATGCAACATCTTTCCCCCAAAAGATGATGCACCTTTAGCAAGGTACAAGAGAATACCTTGTTTCCCATGTATCCCATTAGACCAATCCCAACAGGAAAAACTTTCAAATTATTTATGTGCCTCCTCAATCTCTTACGCACCCAGACCGAAACATATATCCCTACCATCTGCTTGCTGACAATCCTCACGTATCTCGGACGTGACTTCACAGAGTTGATAAATTTATTACCAGGTTGCTCATTGGGAAATTCAGGAAATGTGTCATCTTCTTCATCAGAGGGAAAGTCGGTTATGTCAAGGAGACTGTCTAGAACTTCAGGCTCCTGTTGTCCCTCCATCCAGAACAACCCAAGGTTTCCAGAGCTATGATGTGATCTTTTCAGTCCACCAGTATCTAGTAAAACTTGTTGAGTGAACATAAGAGGATTCTCATAGCCATTAAAGCCAATTCTTGCAGAACTGCTTAGTACCCTCCGCAACTTTGAGTTGGTGGAGAAAACTTGAGAAGTTGCATCTAATGAACGTTCAGGCCAGTCCAGTCTACTATCATCAATCCCGTATATTCTCTTCAACTCTAAATTCTTTCCAAAACCAATAGCTTTGTTAAACTCTTCTCGTTCCAGGTCAAAACCATCATCATACTCATTGGTCAGTGATTCTAATGGATGAGCATCAATCTCGTCTGCAAGCACATCAGCAACAGAAGATGTCCTCATTACTGGAGAGGGTGGAGCACTGTAACTTTTGTGTTTGCTTTCTGGTTCTAAGGATTTGTTTAGAGTTCTTCGAATAATTGCCTCCCATTTTGGAATTGGTTTGTTATCTTCAGCTCCCAGTACATTCCCAGCATTCAAAGGGACTACCTCTTGGAAACTGTAAATGGAAAACACAAACAATATAGTTAAACTCTGGCCAGAAAACTACTTGGTGATTTCGCAGCCATATGTCATTTGATAACAATATCGGCCATGTAGAAGATCAATCACTAACCGCAGTTAGAGATTCAATGTGAACAAATTTAAGCCATAGGGTTCTCTAGCACTATAAGAACTATCGTATGAGAAGTTCTAGACAATTAAAGAATAAGAGACCTGATATATTTTAATGGCCAGAAACACTTGCCTTGGTCAAATGTACTGACATAACAAAATACTAACTGAAACACGATAGACTGATTCTATAATGAAAATATTAGAAACAATCCAAGGGCTTAATCTATTTTCATGGATTTCAAAGCAAGATTACAATGTTCTTTGTTTCGTTAGACATTTATGTTTTCCCACTATTCTAGTCTCTCAATAAGTGAGAAAATGAATGTCGAATGTATTACCCTAGAAAATATGTACGAATTGATAGAACAAATAAAGCTGAAAACATACTAGGTATTGCATGGGCAGGTAGTGCCAAGCTGTTCAAGACATGTGAACCAAGCATCTTCTACTAATGTGATATTGCAAGTAATGATATCAAGTAATGATCCTAAAAGGCTGCATCACATCTTGCAAATAAAGACAAATCCATGCATTAAACCCTACATATGAGGAATTACTCACCCAATGATGTAAATATCAGCTGGTTCTTCTGTAGAAAGCCAATCATCAATATCAAGATCATCACATGGAACTCTTCCTGCAACATTCCAAGTGCCAATTGTCACCCTACAGAAAACCAAATGTGCCAATTCATTCCAGTAAGAACCAAATTAGAAGTACTTCCAGCCAACATAGCAAGCGCAAAAGGATAAGAGCCAAACCTCACATCCTTCGTATTTATATACTGCGCGCGCAGAGTTTCTGATTTTCCTCTCCTGTGTCTTGACTGACAGCACTTAGAAGCTCTATCTGAACCAACAAATTTCAAACAATCATGGATGTTCCTCTCAATGTTTAAAAGGATTCTAAACAAATAGCATACCAAATTATCATCAATTTATTTGTAAAAAGTACAAAATTTCTATCCAGATAAATCAGAATTCCCTTTAAAAGAAAAAATAAGAAGAAAAAAACAAGTGTGAATTATAAATAAAAAGTATGAAGACCCAGCAGAAATTTGTTTTTCAGTTGAAATCCTTAAGAGTATCTTTCTTTAAAAAGAAATTCGTTCTCATTTCTTTTTCCTTTCAATTTTCGACAAACATAGCAAATGAAGCATGAGGGTCAAGGTCTTATCGGAACATTTCTTTCATATATAAGAAACAGGAAGATTTGGTGACAAATTAAAAACCAAGTAAATTACACACAAAGAGTTCCTCATTAAAATAAATTATAAATACTCAGCAAATTACAAATCAGAACAGTTTAGTTGTGTAAAGAAAAAGAAGCAAAACCAAAAACAATTGCAGCCAAGATCAATAACGATCAAAGGCACAAAAACTTATTGTCATGATAAACAAGAGAATTTAAGTCCTAAGAGAACCAATCTACTACAATAAATTCAGGTCCTGCCTGAAGTTTGACTTGAAACAGGTTGGTTCCTTTGCATCCTACTGGCATGACTCTCACAAGTGTGCATTCTAGCGTCTTTAAGTGAGCAAGCTGAAAGAGGAATGCAGAAATGTGATCAAGCTCAGAAAGCAGAGCAAATCTACTAATATGAGATAACTGCTAAGAAGGTACCATCATCTTCGCTCTCAGTTTCCGTGTCAACCTCATCTTCACTAAACTCATACACCTTAGGCTGTATATTTAACCACTTTTTCATCACAATGGAAGGCCAAAAAGGCTGCAATAACAAGCAAATTACCAAGCAAAATCATTGAAAATGATAAGATCAATCATAGTTCACAAAGGGAGACCAAAAAAGAATATCAAAATAGCACATTAAACGATACCTCTGACGGCTTTCCTCTCCTGGTTTTCATCGTCTCCAAGGTCAAAAATTCTCTTATTGAAACGAATACGACTCAAATGCAAAGACCATAAAATCACAAGCTCTTAAATATTGAAGTAGCCACCACAGGCATCTAAGTGTCACTGCTCTAGAAGATCATTATTATTAAAATATATAGTATTTCATACCATTACAAAATTAGGTCCTCTACAAGTAAAATCTTATTTTTTTCGATGACCGAATAAACAGGACAGAGAAAGTATGGACGTAATGAACAGACATCCACAACCTCAACTTGCAAAGAAAGGAAAAAAGAAAAAAGAATAATCAATGGTCCTCCCTTCCCACGTTGCAACTTTCTGATACATAGCAAAACCCCATGATATTGTAGAAAATTCACCAAACGGAAAAAACAAGGCAAAACAAAACAAACCAACCCCTCAAATAAAAACTAAAATGTCATTTTCATGATAACACATCTTTATAGAGCTCTATAATCAAATTGATGCTACAGCCATTGATTTTCAGGGTTAGTGGGAAAGATAAGCCCAAGTAATTGACAGATTAGTGATCACATAAACTCAGATTACATAACAGCTTGAGTTTAAAGAATTAGAAACTAGTACAATAATTACCGATATTGTAGTAAACAAATAGTACAATATTACCAAATGGGTATGCACAGTTGTGCCAAAATATCTGCCTCTTCCTCTTCTTCATCCACTGCCCTCCAAGTCAGAGTGGCCCAACAATTATAGACTTTTCCCCACCACAAATCACAAAACTTTCCCATGTTTTATTTAATATATCAGCCAAAAATCAATACTTGATTAAGACTACAGACCAAGAAAAACAATTTGCATATGAATCGTTAATAGTAAGGAGATATATACGATGTTGTTCATGCAATCACAGCCAAGATTTGCAGAGGCCCTACCATTAGAAAATTCTCAAGAAACATAATAATAAAAATGACCCAAATAGACAAGTGAGGGGTTGACGCTGAAAATATTGAATTTTGGTCAAATGGGTTATGAACCAAAATCTAAGGGACCACAGAAATGGACTTGTGCGCACTATATGTGAATGTCACTCGTTCTGTTGAGTTTTCAACTTTTAAAAGAAAAACCCATCTGTCCATTCGCTGGCAAAATGTTAGGAACTGAAAATGAATAAAAGAAAAAAGAAAAAAGAAAAATCTGTAGAGGGAGGGAAGCTGCTCTTTTCTTCTTCTTCTTCCTTTTTTTATTTTTTTTTTAAGAAACAATAATTATAACAGCCATGCATTTTGGGAAGCTTATTGCTTATCTCAATTTGAAAAATGTGTAATGAAACATCACTAATCATAATCATGTGTTGTTGCCATGTGGTCATGACTCATGTGGGGAAGTACGGATCTGTACTTAGTGGAGTCACTCTTCTTCTTATCAACACTTCGATTTCAACGGGGGGAATTAGGTTAAATATGCTCCGTAATACCCTTATTTTGGCCCATATGCACAGTTTAAAAAACATTTAAAAAATATGCTTACGGACGAAAATACCCTTACTAATACCTAAGAGAAAATATGC
>JXTB01000163.1:754077-767982 GCA_002914805.1 Parasponia andersonii
GATTTCCGTCCTCCGTCTTACTGCCACGTCTTTTTTCTGTTTTTTCAACTTTTATCCTTTCTTCTTTTCTACTCTTAGAATTTCAGCTCCTTAGACAGTGTGATAAATTCAAGCATGAGATTACATGAAAGATTGTGAGGATATGGAGGAAGGAATAAGGAGCTACAGCTTGGTTAAAGAGGAGAAGAGCGACATATATATTATAAACTAATTATAAAGGGCAGAAGTGACATTTCAGGTGGGTATATGCATATTTTTCAGAGTTTTATTGAGGGAAGCATATGTGCCAAAATATGCCTCTTATAATGCATATTTAACCTAATTTCCCTTTCAATGACCCCTTGCCTTTTTCATTTCATTTTTTTTACCCTATTTTGAGGTTGAAGGAATAGGAGCCATTTTTTTTAGTATAAAATATCTTGAAGTATAATAATTTGAGACTCAGCGTCATAATAATCAATAATCATGAGTGTGGTATTAGTACAATACGAACCTTATTGTGACACAAATTCAAAACAATTATTTTATGGAACAAGCAAGAATTATATATATGTTCCTACCCTGTGTATTTATAAATACAAAATGTATGCCCTTAATTTGTGGAATAGGGCCAATATTAATCATTTTTAATACGTTTTGGTTGATTTTTGTCAATTTTTGTTTAAATGACTACAAAAATCAAATTATTCATTAAACTTATAACTAAAAAATAAATGTTCGAATGTATAAATAAAAAATTATATTTATTTTCTTTTAAAAATTATGGGTGTTTGGTTGTAGGATTAAGGAAAAAGTTAGACCATACGACTAATTTTGACTAAGGGTATTACAATATAATTTTGACTAAATCTAACTTAGTGGATAAATCTGACCCAGTTCTTCTACGAATTGAGGGAATATATTTCGTAGTCTTGAAAACACGGAAGTGAAATTTGGTATTTTACTAAAGGGGTTTATGGCACGAGTGGTCCAGACTTATCGATACATAATTTAGTTCTAAAAGTTTTAATTTAGTAATTAAGTTCTTAAATTTTTTATTTTGTAACAATCTAGTTCCTAAATTATTTAAATTATAATCTACTATTAAACATTTTACCAAAAACACAAATGAAGAATACATTGTGGTATCTAAAAATATATTTGAAAGATAATTTAAGAATTTCAAGTATAAAAATTAATAATTATAGAAATTTTTTTTCTAAATTTACAATTCTAAAAATCTTTAAAAAATTGCAACTAATACATCCTCGTTCTATTCAATCATTTTGTTCAGTTTATTTCCTCTTTAAATATACTTTTAGATTTTACAATATACTTCTTACGTATATTTTTAGTTAAAAATTTAACAAAAGTTGCAATGGACCAAATTACTTTAAGTCAGAAAACTTATAAGTTTAGTTACCACGATTAAAATTTTGAGGACTAAATTATCATAAGTTGGATAATTCAGGAACTATTTGTGCCATAAACCTTTTACTAAAACAGGGGGAAGTTTTTGGTATTTTCTTTTATTTAATTAGACTTATTTGTGTTTTTAATGGAAAATAAATTCATATCTTGATACGCTTTAGTACATAATAATTTGAAGTTTGAATACATAATATGTATTATAATGATAATTATATTTTTATATTTTGTATTTTGATTATTTGTTCAATTTATATCTTTAATTTTAGTTATTATCAATATTATTGATAACATTTCAAAATCATTACAAATTTATATCATCTTGTCGAAGGTGTTAGTTTTTGTAATACCTTTATTAAGTTTATATATATATATATATAAACATTTAATTTAATTAAAACAAAATTAAATTAATAGTATTTCGATTTGAAGGAATTAAAATTAATAGTTAAAATAACAAATTTCAAAGAAAACGCTACCTTCATGTCAACTTAAATTAAACCAGATAAGGTGAAGATCTGCTTCCTCGCCAAAACAAATTAAAATCATTCCAACTTCCAAATGCTAAACTTTCTCTTGTTAATACATTTCTTTGCTAAAACTGATTGAATTATTATGAAAGAAAATAATAATACCAGAGAAAATGAATACCCAGATCAGATTCCAATTGCATCCCATTTTGAAAAGAAAAAAAAAAAACGAAACCGAATTAATCAAGATAAAAGAAAACCTAGGTGTAAATCCAAATTATAATTCCAACCCAAAGAATATTTTCAAGAATCATATGAGATTCCAAACATTTTTTTTTCTCTTTTCCATGGACCTTAACTTCTTTCAATCTCTCTTCATATGGTTTCACCCATGATTTTTTTTTTAATCTTTCCTCCTCATATGGTTAGGTAAAATGTGGAAGAAAAAACTCCCTAAAATGTTGGATTTTAGAGAGTGGGGAAAACTAGAAACAGTGAGATGAAAAGAAGAATACAAAGAGGGGTTCGGGTTCTTTTAAAGGGTTTGGATTTTTAGAGCATAATGGAATGTATTGAGTTCCCTTAGGAGGAAGAAGATTAAAAATAAAGTTTTTTTATATATATTAAAGAAGTAATTCATATTTTTCCAAAAAGGGTAATTATGGAATTTTAAAATTTTATTTAGTCAAAATCAGGCTGATTGAAAGATGGTACAGATTTATAAATATTTAAAATATAAAAATTAATGTTGATAATAACTAAAATTTAATATATAAATTTAACTAATAACTAAAATATATGATATGAAAATACAATTGTCTCTATGTTATACGATATAATTATTGTGTATTACATTATCGAATTGTCATATACCTTATCATATTAAGAGTATTTTGACTTTTAGGAGTCTATTCCAAAAAAAAAAAAAAAACAAAACATAAGGGATTCATTTTAAATTTAAGAGAATTTTTTTTTCCCAGAAAAACCCTTGTTAGTATTACCATAGTATTCAGGGACCAAAATTCTCCCCTATGTTTTAGGGAAATTCAGGTTTCTACTTTTATTTTTTTTTTTTCTTTTTAAGGATCAAGTTTGTGTTCTTAAAAATGCAAAATATTTCAATTCAGCATGCCAGATTATGTCAAATTATTTCTTGGATTAGACTTGGATATTGTGGAGTCATTACTAATACTATTAGTCAAAACTAATCAAATTGTCAAAGTAGCTCCATAACCCTATAACCAAACACCCAAAATAAATGTACTTTTAAATTGTTTCAAAATGTTTACAAATTAATTTGATTCAAATTTTAAGTTGTTTGGTTATAAGTTTAGTTGATAATTTGGCTATTTGACCAAGAGCATTTTGGCTATTTTAGATAAAATTTAATAAAAGTCAATAGAAATTTGTCAATGGTGAATAGTTTGCACCTTATTCGACAAAGCAAAGGGTCACATTTTGCAATTCTTGAAAGCAAAATATCAAAACGGGTATTCTGCTAAAACAAAAAGAGAGACTTATGATATTTTCCCTGTTTTAAAAGAATTGTAGTTGCATTTGTCTATTTTCACTTGTTATAGGTTAGAGTTCATATAAATTAATAACGTATAAAAATTAATTCTTTTTTTTTTTTTTTCACATCAATCCCAATTAATCGTTGATACATCCCATATAAACTAT
Source organism: Parasponia andersonii (assembly GCA_002914805.1). NCBI lineage: Eukaryota > Viridiplantae > Streptophyta > Magnoliopsida > Rosales > Cannabaceae > Trema > Trema andersonii. The sequence goes on from JXTB01000163.1 coordinate 757,635, forward strand.
AAGACTTGATGGTCAACAATCAAAAATATATAGTCATAGTCCAAATAATTACGCAACAATAAAAATCATTAACCTGCATGGATTTCAACATCGACATATACTAATCACCAAGAATAAGTTCAAGTTACGAAATAATAATTGCAAGCTAGATGCCACCGGATATGAAAGTATAAGCTCCTACGGTGAAATCATAAAAGCTCTTGGAGAAATTACATTTTTATATTTTATTGAATTTTGGTAAGTTTATAATTTGTCTTTTGTCCATTATCAACATTACTCTTTCACATTATAAAATTACTAGCGAAGTTCACATGCGAAGTAATAAGATTAGAAATTATCTCAGCATTTCTCTTATTACAAATTCATACCATGACTTAGTCTAAGTTAATTTTGACCAATGAATTTATTAAATTTGCCTCCCTTTAGGATTTAAACAAATATTTTAAAAGTTAAAACTAAAAACCAAAATAACAAATATTTACTAATTCTAATTTAAATTTTTTTAAAAATTGGTATTTCTCTCTCTCTCTCTCTCGCGTTTTATTCTTAAAAATTAATTTTAAAAATATGAATTAAATCCTACAACGATATTTTGGTAATTCATTGCTTAAAATATGTTCAACACTTAAGAGTATGAATTTTATTTCCAAAAAAAATACGAATTTGACACAACTTTTAATCCAAAAGATAATTTTTTTTTCCTTTGAAAGGAAATCTAAAAGATAATAGCCAAAATACAAGTATACCAAACAATCAAAATACAAAATATTAAAATATATCGACCCAAATATCCTTTCCTGCCAACAATGAGAATTAATATTAGCCTAAAATATGTGTATAATACAAAGAACAACATATGACGTTCGAAAAAAATAAAAAAGGAAACATATAGAATTTAGTCATGTGCAATTTAAATGCATGTTGGTGTGAGAAGATAAGCTATATTTTGGATTTGCTTCTGGCTCTGCTTTGAAAAAAAAAAAAAAAAGTCACCTGATAAAGAAAATGGTGACAACAAAGCCAACTTAGGGGACAGGTTCAGTTCGCAAGTTTGATCTATCTACATACTAACTACTAATCTAAATTGTGAAATGGTGGATTTTGTTTTGTACTGCATTGTTTTCTGTATGGTAAAGTTTTACTTTTCTTTTTTTTTTTCCCCCCCGAGGTTAAATGAATATTGAAGATGTATTCGATATGGTATTTGAGATAATCCCTATTCTTCATTCTGTCTTTAAGAAACATAAACAAAAATGTTGTCAAAAAAGACTAAAGCGTCAAAATTTAATTCATTGAATTTTCTTTTGAGTGCATGCACAGTAGTATTAACATTTTAGTAGTGAGGTAAATACTTAAATTCGAGATGGATACTACATCTCAATTAGTATGTTGATAAAGCATCAATTATTTCTTCAGAATTTTTCATCGTTAAACTATCATGCACTCTAGTCTTGAGATTTTTTTTCCCCCCCCAAAAGAAGTCAATACGTTTCATGTCGGTAAAAGCTTACTACTTTTAAACACTTTTATTTCTTGCCTCTTTTTTTTTTTCAAAAGTTGAAAAAAAAATAATTTTTTTTACTTATCATATTTTAGAAGACTTTTACTGCTATTATTTCACTCTCATAAACAAAATAACAACAATAAAATAATGGTTCTCGTCTACTAGTAATTTCTTATAGATAATGCATACTGCTGACAATCAATAGGAGTTAAATTCTTGATGTGATGTGGAAAGTACTCCAATAAAGTATTATGTTAAAACTCATTGCCATCAGGTTATTCAGATCCAAAAAAGAAGTGATTAAAAGGTTATATTAGATTTTCGTTACATATATTCTTTATTCCTATATATCTTTTTTTTCATGTGGTACAAAAAAAAAAAGGACAATAATGGCCTCAAAGGATAAACATAAATAAAATTACAATGAAAAAACATATGCCAAACTGAGATTACTAAAGGAAAGTAGCTGGAAATTAATCCCTCCATTACAGTTGTCAACCTTAGTTATTTTCACTTTCTTATAAGCCAAACACAGGTTACAGCTTATCAAGGTGATATCTATATCTCTCATCAGCTGACAACCCATGTTATTGATTTTTACATTGTTAGGAAGCAAACAAAGACTAAATATATTAGTAACTAACAGACAAATTACGGAGGCTTAACTAACATGATCAAATATGTATGAGTACATACTGTCTAAACCGATCACCAACCGTTCACAGTGAAGCAAATCAATAATCGAAACTAATGTAGCATAAAAACAATCACAACAATACCAAAAGAAACAAGTTGTTTGAGGTCGAAGTTATGCTCTAGATTAATTAGTATAATCTATACTTAATTAAAACAAAGCAGAAGATAATTGAATTAGGTTATTAGAATGCACAACAGAACAAATCATTACAATATTTTCACATGTTGAAAAAAAGATAGGCGGTCGCAATGAGAATAACTCTTTTTACATATCTCGATAAGATTAACGGTTGTAAATTTAACTCACTTAATGTGCGTAGGAATAAACATGAATAAAATAATATTAAAAGTTGACGTAGGTGAATAAACCAACTATATTATCAACTGAAGACTAAAAGTAATATAATAATACAATAAATAAATAGACAAAGAATTAAATATTACTAGTTGACTGAAGCGAATAAAATATCCATAATGTCAACTAGAAGTTAGCAACAAAAATAAAGTGCAGAAAAATAAATAATTAGAAACTGACGAAGGCGATACTATCTATATGCCAGTTTTAGTTAATTATAGTGGTTAGAATTATGAAGTAGTAAATCCAGTCATATCATCAGAAATAATAATAAATAATTGAAATTTAAATAAAACAGTGTGACCAATTGCGAGAGAAAACAACACATATCACTAAATAAATGTACACAATAATTAAAGGGGAAAAAAAGTAACCGATCGCACTCAACGCAGCAATATAGATTACTTTATAGGGAAAGGAAACCATAGTAATTAATTGCACTTAGAACAGCAATACGAATTACCCGCCAAAGTAAAGATACAAGACAAATATATATATATATATATATATATATATATATATATATATATACTAAATAAATGTACACAATAATTAAAAGGGAAAAAAAGTAACCGATCGTACTCAACGCAGTATTACAGATTACTTTATAGGGAAGGGAAACCATAGTAATTGATTGCACTTAGAACTTAGAGCAGCAATACGAATTACCCGCCAAAGCAAAGATACAAGACAAATATATATATATAAAATATAGGGAACACAACACCTCGAATTTGTGCTATAGGTCAAGCTTGAGGCTGTAGAGAGCACCTCGGTGCCCAAAGATCGCTAAAATACACAAGTTAGAAACTGTTTGCAAAGAGACTTGTTGTACAAGTTAGTAGCAAGTTAGTAGAAAAAGTAATGTAAAAATAACAAGATAATAAAAAATAGTATAAAACTAATTATTGGGTAGGGAATGATATAAATTAACTATTGGGCCTAGAATGTGTAAAGAAAAAAATATAGACCTAAAAATGGGGATGCAAAAATATCTAAGCCTATAGAAGTATTTAGAGAAATATCAATAATAGTAAACTTGTTGGCCAAGTTCTATACGTGCATGAACACACACATATATATATATATATATATATATAGAATTATGTATATATACATATATGTGAAAATGATGAAATTAAGATAAAATATTAGTGGTCAAAAATTGATTACGGATGGAACTAAGGAAAGACTAAATAAATAAAATAAAACAAGATGTATACATGCAAGCAAAATAAATTAAAATAAAAGACTTGTTTGACAAGTCTTATGCAAGCCGTGAGTAGGATGGTGAACAAGACGATATTGATAGTGATACGGATGGTCAAGTTGGTGTATATATATTAGAAGAACAAGATGAAGGTACACAAAATAAAACCACGGGCTCAATAAAAAGGATTTGAAGCCCAAAATGATAGGGTATAAATGGGTTTGATGGAAATGTTGGAATTAATATGGCAACGGGCAAGAAAGAAAGCAAAGAATGATGATGTTGGTGATGTAGCCAAAGAGATATTGGGCTACGAAAACAAAAGATGAAAGTGGTGGTGGTGATACAGGGTTACAGTTTGGACAATAAATAAAGAAGACAAGATGATAGCAACAGAGTTGATATTGCCTACGAATTGAACATAAGAGCAAGAGAGAGAAGGCTCGGTTGAGAGAAAATAAAAGCTTGTATTCTTGAATTGAAGAGCTGGCCTCCTTTTGTTAACACAACACACACATAAAAGAACTTACAAGAAATTGGCACATATACCTGGTGAGGTGTCACTAAACTACATAAGCATGCTCTAGGTTTTGCCACATGAATAATTGCTTGACACATTGCTTGGTGTTGACAAATTATCGAAAATACTTCTATTTGGGCATTGACATCTCATCACAAATAGGTCTTCAAATAGTCTTTTGCGTCTTGTTGATATGGCACAAATTTTGATAATTTTTCGATGAAAAATTGATACATCAATTTTTTTTAATTGACCATCATATTGTATATTTATCACATTATTTGTGACTTAATATTTTTAGTTAGTGACTAATTATAAAAAAAATTTATACCCCAAAAATATTAAGTCCCCTGAGCTATGTAGTGAATGTGAACATTCACTATAGCTCACTTATATGAATTTTTCTCCAATATAGTCTTCAAATGTATCTTGGAAATACTGCATTCACAGAAAAAGAATTTCTTCTTTTGGATGAGATTCAGAGAAAAGACGAAGCACCATTACTTTATAGGCACTTCCCAAATAGGTTGGCACCCACCTATAAAATAAACTACTTTTCTTCAAATCTAAAAAGAAAGACTGATATCATATGTAGGCAAGCTCCAAGTAGTAGACAACTAGCTTTAGTTAGGTTCCAAATAGTCATGCCAAAATATTTCTATTGGATTGTCCCAACCTAAATAATACCTCGTTAAAATCTTAATAGAGCAAAACCTAGTGGGAAAAATCTCTAGAAAAGAAAAAGAGTACGTTGCATGTGAGCAACAAATTTCTAAATTTAGCTTGAACATTGCCTAGATTGACCATTCTGATGCCTTACTTGTAGGTGAAAATTTTCTACAATGATGACAAATTTCTTCTTGATTTTCTAACTGAGCGCGTGAGTTTATACATGTAATTTCCACATGTGAGCCACATGAACATGTTGAGAATATTCTTCATGCAAAACAAGAGATTAGTCCAATGCAAGGAAAGAATAGATAAAAATTGATAAAAATTTCAACATTGGACTAAATGATAATTAACTGTAGATTATTTAGACTTTAAAATGGTGAAAGTCAAATATTTTTAAATTAGTGTATGTGCCCAATTATATATTTTAGACTAGGGTGTGTACCCAGTTTAGATTAAGGTGTGTGCTTAGTGTATATTTTAAACTTGAGTTACACAAAATTGTCGATTAGGATATATATCGACAGATCTTGGTTCCAATGTACCTACTGACAGTATAAGCTCATACCAATGAGTACTTTCAGGCTTAGTATAATCCAATCTTGATTTATTGTTCCTGATATTAGTGGTAATATAGGCTTGAACCAAAAGATACTCTCAGGCAATATCTACTTTTCGAGTTTATCCTAATAGTCCTCAGTTCCAATATATCTTAGCAGCAGAATGCTTGTACCAAAAAATACTTTTAGGTGTAGTTTTTACCCTACTTAAGATTTGTACAACTATCACGGTAAGATATATAGATTTCCTAGATAAAGATTTTTTATAAATGTAATCTAAAATGAATGAATACTAATCATTTCTTATAGAATAAAAATTTCATCTATAAAAGTCCCTAGATACAGAAATATCTAGAAAACTATATGAAGTATTTCTTGATGAACTTGAGGTTAGTAGGTGCAAAAAGTGTACTTGTATTCAAGTCTTTGAGAGTGAAGTACCCACTAGATTGGATATTCGCAATTTGATAGAATTCTTCCTAATTTGGTGTGAACTTAGCAGCATGCATTCCTTTCATAATATGATCACCTGTTTTGAGTACTGTCACTTTCTTGGAAATTTCTGGCTCACACCAATTTGTTATAGGCTCGAGTAATTTTTCTTTAATAGTTTTGAACTCTATCTTGTACTTGTGCTCTTTGATCTTCTCAAATTTCAAGATCAAATTCTCGAGAATTTTCTATTCCACCAAATGTCATCTTTGTAGATGGTATGTTTAATTCCACGAGCCATAGAGTTTCAATTCCATATACCAGAGAAAATGGAGTTTCTTTAGTAGTAGTATGCTTGGTAGATCTATAAGCCCAAAGAGCAAGAGGTAGATAATCGTCCCATCAGATCGAGTTTTCCTTAATCATTTTTCTGATGATGGCTACCAAAGTTTTGTTGAATACTTCCATGGCTCTATTTTCTTGAGTATAATACCTGGTGGATTTTTCATGTAAGATTTTATATCTTTTCAGTAGTGATTCAAACAGTTGTCCAATAAAGGGTGTCCCATTATCAGATAGTATTCTTCGAGATACACCAAAGCGACAGATGATATTTTCTTGTACAAATTGACTTACAACTTCTAAAGTGGCCTTCTTGAGAGAAATAGTCTCAAACTATTTTGTGAAATTTTTTATAGTTGTTAAGATCTAAATGTTTCCTTTTGAGAGATGACTGATTGGTCCAATGAGATCAATCGACCAGGTGTGGAATAGCCAAGGTGATGTGATACTTCCAATTTCGACAGTGGGTATATATATCAAGTTTCTATATTTTTGGCTGGTATCACATTTTTATACAAATTCTATGGCATCATTTTCCATCGTCGGCCAATAGTATACAATAGTGATCAACTACTCAAATAGACGTCTTCTACCCATATGGTTGCCATAATCCCTGGCATGAATTTCTTTTAAGACTTTTCTATCTCATTTGGTCCTAAGAATCTCAAGACCTTTCCTTGAAAGTTTTTTCTGAAAAGTAAGTTATTCTGAATAAAAAATCTGTCTGCTTTATGTTTTACAAAAATAGTTAAAAAAGTATGGTCAGGCAATTGACCATGAATAATGTAATTAATGTAAACTTTTTTCCAGTCTTCTTCTTCAATAAAGAAGCTTTCTTTGGGATTTATCACAAGCTAGCATTGCTTACAATTTCTTTGTAACTAATTAGCTTATTTTCTTAACTCAGGCCAAAAGCATCCAAGTCGTTGGATTCTTTTAGCTAGTATTGGTCCATCTAAACCACAGATTTTAGAATAGATTTTGTCTAATATTTTTCTTCCAAATTCTTCATTAGTGTATTTTGCTAGAACTTTATCAGAGAATCTCTTATAAACTTGATCATTGATCAACATAAATACTTTAATTTCTCCAATATCTTTGACTTCTAGACTTTCCAACTTTTCTCTAGTTGATTGGATTTACCCATTTGATTGTTGTATTGATGAAGTTATTGGTTCTGACTTAGACTCTAGTGGGATTTGAATAAGATCGTCATTTGTATGACCCATTTTCAGTACTAGAGTTGCCAGAGTATCTGTATATTTGTTCTGAGATCTGAGGCCATATTCCAATGTATAATTTTTGAAATTATGGAGCTTTTCTTGAATTTCTTCTCGGTATTTGACCAAATTTGGTTCCTTGATAACAAAGTCTCCATTTAGCTATTTGATGACTAAGTTGGAATCCCCGTATATTTACAACTTTGAAATCTTCATTTCCTTGGCCAAATCTAGTCTGATTGCCAAGGCCTCATTTAGCTTCATTGTTGGAGCAAGTGAAAGCTAATTCAACAGCTTTCTTGAAGATTTCACCTTGATCATTTGATAGAATAATTCTAGCGCTTCCTTCATTATATGTAGAGGCACTATCAAAGTAGAGTATCTAACAATCCTCTTTGTCTTCTACAAACATAATTTCCTCTGAATCATGCTTAGTGTATTTAAATAACTCAGGTAGATCTTGACTCTTAATAGACTTTGGCTTTTCAATAGTGATATCAAGTTTACTAAGCGTAAGCATCCACTTAGCATAATGACTATTAAGGATAGGCTTTTGTAATAGGAGATTGATCGGATCAAAATTCGTGATTACTTTAACTCTGTGAGTAATCATGTAGTGTCAAAGATTTTGTATTGCATACAGTAGTGCAACACAGAGCTTATCTGTGAGAGAGTAATTTTTCTCTGAACCTCTAAGTAGGCAGTTTAAGTAATAAACCGGTTTCTCCAAGCCTTCATAGTCTTGTGCCATTAGTATTCCAACTGATTCATCAGATGCTACTAAGTAAATTAATAGTTCTTTTTCTAGAGATGGGGCAACCATGACTTATGAGTTGGTGAAAATCTTTTTAATTTCTTCAAAAGCACGATCATGCTCAGGACCCCATTTGTACTTTGTATCTTTGTTGGTCAATTGAGGAAGAAGCTTGATAATAATGGCTAGAGCTAGAATGAATCTCTTGAGATAGGAAATCTTTCCAATGAATCCTCTCAATTGCTTGAGATCTTGAGATTGCTTGATCTCCATTATTGCCTTTGTTTTTATCTTCATCAATCTTGATTCTATCTTTGTGAACCACGAATCCAAGAAACTTGCCTTCTATGACTCCGAAAGCGCAATTTAAGAGATTCATCTTGAGATCATATTTTCTGCATCTTTCAAATACTTTTCTCAAATAATCCAAGTGTGCTTCTTTTCTTTTCGATTTCACTACCAAATCGTCGATGTAATCTTCATCGTCATGGATTATATCGTGAAAAATTGCTATCATTGCCCGTTGATAAGTGGCTCCTGCATTTTTTAATCCAAATGACATTATAGTGTAGTAGAAATTGCCAAGTAGAGTTCTAAAAGCAGTCTTTTCAATATCTTTTAGATCTGTCTTGATTTGATTATAGCCATTGAATCCATCCATAAATGAAAGTATATCATGGTTGGTCGTTACATCGACAAGCATATCTAGATTTGGTAGTGGAAAATCATCATTATTTAGATCTCTTAAATTTATTCAAATTCTGATTTGCCCATTCTTCTTTCCTACTAGTACTATGTTGCCAACCATGTTGCATGTATGCATGGTTTTATGAACCTAGCTTTTAACAATTTTTCTCTCTTTTTTGATTTGCAGCTGAGTTTGATTGCTACAATACCTCACAGTCTGCTTAATTGGCTTAAAAGTAAGATTTAAAATAAGTTTGTGTGTGATTAACTTACTGCTTAATCCTAGCATGTTTTTGTAGGTTCATGCAAAAATGTCATAATATTCTTTCAGCAATTTTATTAGAGCTATTTCAAAAGTTGGCTCTAATTTGGCAAAAATAAACGTTGACTTTTCTTTTTCTATCTTCTGCTAAATTTATTTTCTTGAGTCCTTCTTATGGATACTTAGGTTCGTCTTGTAATTTTTTTTAGAGCGAGTAGAATGGCTTCTACTCGTTCTGAATTTTGCGTAAGACAAACATTTTCTATACTCGTGAGGTCAATACTAGCCTCATTACAACTTCACAATTGATAAGCAATTCTCCCGTCTAATAAAGCAATTTGCTGGAGAAAAAGTTCTTCTAATTCTATTGAATTAATCTCCATTATGTTGTTTGAGGATGACCCTATTGCATTAGAAGTTGTGTATAACGATACTCCTTATAGCTTTCTCTCATTTAGCCCATCAGAAATATCATCAAAGAATATAGCCTCTGTCAAAAAAACTTCTTGTTGGGTAAATGGAGCTTTTGTTATAGGCACTAGGATTTCTCTTTTGCCTTTTATAGCTTTCAGACACTGATGCAAAGTAGAAGGTACCACTTGATTGTGGTGAATCCATGGCCTTCCAAGCAGTAAATGATAGAACACATCCATATCAATCATAAAGAATTTAGTTGGTGCTCGAATTAGTCTAAATTGTAAATCAACATTAACATGTCCTTTTATAGTATGAGAACTTGATGCAAAAGTGACAAGTGATGTAGTTTGCACGATCAATTTACTTTCTAGAATTCCAGCTGCTTTGAAAACTTACCAAGACATGAGATTGACTGATGAACCATTGTTAATCAAAGCTCGTTTGAAGGGTGTGTCACTGACTTTAGGTTATACGTAGAGTGGTTTGTTATAACTAGAGTTCATAACTTGAGCATCTTTATTTGAGAATATGACTGTATCCTCATCTTTCTTGGAAATTTGTCCAACAACATGATTAATAAGGTAGGATTATGGACCAAACTATTGAGATATCTAGAAGATTACTTGTGTGGCTTCTTTACGAGCTTCATTTCCAAATTCTAGAGTGTTGAACAAATTTTTGAAAGCTCGTGACTTCATGGAATTTTCCATCATTCTA
>JXTB01000163.1:767997-799542 GCA_002914805.1 Parasponia andersonii
AGCCAGATTGTCGATATTTGGATCAATAGTTGTGCATATATTTACTTGCCCCTTTTCATGACCGGGAAAAGAATTATTTTCAGCCCTTTGTTGTTGTTGCCTAATCAGAATTTTTCCTAGTTAAGCTTTTTCATGATAAAATTTTCGAACAATATAGTAATTCGATGTGGCATGGTACACTCTTTTATGTAGCAAGCAATATTTGGGATCTTGCATTACTTCTTGTGTTGGTTGTCCCCTAGGCTGTGGGTATTTTAAAACTCTATCTTCTATTCAAGCTCGTACTAAAATATTTATTCTATCTTTGGTAAATGGCATTTTTGGTAGAATTGGCTGATCTCTTCTTTCTCATCAGTATTTATCATCTGTAGAAACCTCTTTCCTTCTTTTGGAGAAAGGTAGTATGTTCCAATATTCAGTAGTAGTTCTTTTATCTTGCATAACTTTGCGCATGTTTACTATTGTTGCTTCAGTGTTGCTGACTTTGAATATTAGTTTGCCCAAATTTAAGCTCATATGATTTTCAATATGAACTTTGTATTTAGCTTGCATTCCATTGATGCACACGACCTAATCAATTTTTCTTCTAAGATAATATCTTTATTGTTAAGACCTATTTCTTTGAATCTGTTCACATAGGTTATAAGTGATTCATCTTCTCTTTGTGTTGTGCTGGAGTGATCAAATAAGCCTAACTATTCTACTGTAAAAAATTTTGTGCAAAATATCATTAACAACTCCTCTCAGATATCAATACTGCCTGTTGGTAAATTGACGAACCAAGAGTATGCTCGATTAGTGAGAGATTTTGAGAACTCTCTTAACCTTAATTCACAGTCAATAGCAAAGATTTCCAGAACATCTAGGAAACCAATACCGTGTTCCCTACCATTTCCTTTCTTTCCATCGAATTTCTTAAATCGAGAATTTGTATAATCTTTCGAATATAATTTGGAAAGAATACTGGCAGGATATGGAGGCTGGAAGTCCACTGCAGCAATAATCTTGCTAGCTTTTTCTGCTTTAGACTTTAACAATTCTAGTAGTTCTTCTTTTGCAATAAAACTTTTGGAAGCTTCATTATCAGTACCAGTTAAAGTTATGAGGTAGGGTCTTGATTTGCTCGTCTACTATTTTGAGGAAAGAAAGAAAATAAGAAATGAGATTTTTTAAAAGGAAATTTCTAGAAAGAGGTGTACAAAAATTTGACAAAATTTTGGGATGAAAAATTGACAAAAATTTAGGAAGATTTTAAAGACGAATAGGACAAAGGTTCGAGATAATTTTCGAGGATTTTAGTACTGCAGAAACCTAGTTTCCCTTGGCTATTCAATTGCGGAGTCGCTTTTTAATATTTGTGGCCAAAGTTGTGCTTTGAATTAATTAGTATAACCTGTACTTAATTAAAATACAGCAGAGGATAATTAAATTAGGCCCTTAGAATATATAGCAGAAAGGGTCGTCACAACACTTTCACATGTCGAAAAATGATAGGCGGTCGCAATGAGAATAACTCTTCTTACGTATTTTGACAAGATTGACGGTTGCAAAGATAACTCACTTAGTGTGCATAGAAATAAGTAAGAATATAATAACATTAAAAGTTGACGAAGGTGAAAAAATCGACAATATTGTCAACTGAAGACTAGAAGTAATATAATAATACAATAAATAAATAGACAAGAAATTAAATATTATTAGTCGACTAAAGTGAATAAACTGACCATGATGTCAACTAGAAATTAGCAACAAAAATAAAATGCAGAAAAATAAATAGTTAGAAACTGACAAAAGCGATACTGTCCATATGCCAATTTTAGTTAATTAGAGTAGTTAGAATTACGTGGTGGTAAGTCCAGCTATATCATCAGAAATAATAATAAATAATTGAAATTAAAGTATTGAAATTTAAATAAAGCGGTGTGACCGATTGCGAGGAAAAACAATACTGATCACTAAATAATTGTGCATAATAATTAAAAGGGCAGCGAAGTAACCAATCACACTCAATGCAGCAATATAGATTATCTTAAGAGGAATAGAAAGCATAGTAATTAATTGCATTTAGAGCAATAATAAAAATTGCCCTCCACGTTGAAGATATAGACATATATATATATATATATATATATATATATATATATATATATATATATATATATATATAACACAACACCTCGAATTTGTTCTATATAATATATATGGTTGCCAATCCAATAGGTATTTTTTTTTTACCTATGGATAGATATTTTTTTTTAGCAGTTGGATCATCCAATGGCTATAATGAAATATATGAAAAGATGTGCATCATTAATGTTTTTTCTCTCTCTTATTTTTTACAATAAAAAAATGTACATGTTAAATTTTCATTGGCCAAATTGATACTTATGCATAGATAAAAAAAAAAATATCTACTAGATTGGTGCCCTATATATATATAAGAATATAGGAAGTACAAGTAGTGGAAAGATGAGTATCGGTTAAAAGAACTTACAAGAAATTGACACATATACTTGGTTAGGTGTCACTAAACTACATAAGCATGCTCTAGGTTTTGATACATATGATATATAGGGGGTCTAATGATTGCTGGACACATGGCACTATTTTATTGGCTACTCTAATAATATTTGCTTAATTGTTCTAATTTGGTGTTGACAAGTTATCAAAAATGCTTCTAATTGGGCGTTGACATCTCATCACAAATAGATCTTCAAATGGTCTTTTGTGTCTTGCTGACATAGTATAAATTTTGACAATTTTCGATGAAAAATTAACGTGTCAAATTTTCTTAATTGATCTTATATTGTATATTTATTACATTATTTGTGACTTAATATTTTTAAATTAGTGATTCATTATAAAAAATTATTGCACCCCAAAACACAAGTTGTCCTACCTAGTTAATTTGCTTGCTTTTAGTATCAAAACATCTCAAAGAGAGAATTAACGAGACATGATTGTGTGGGTTTGAAAATGAAAAGGGCAAAATTAAACACAGAAGGAAAGATTTGTTCATGCGTTAAAATTGGATGAAAAATGTAAGTACATAGAGAAATAACATGAAGAGAGAGAGAGAGAGAGAATGAATGTTGCAGAAGTAACAAGTAGGGGCCACCGAAAGTGGTGGTGAAGAAATGATAGAATAGGTAGTATCACTAATCACAAGCATTATTATTAATACTAAAAATCTTGAGGAAATATGAAACTAACTAAAACTAATTTACATAAAAGTGTTCTTTTTTAAATGAAAATTTAAAATTCTAAAATTGCCCCCCGCTTTCCAGTAATCTAATGAAAATTTGATCATGTCGAACAACTTCGACCATGGTAAAATACAATTTAAAAAAAAAAAAAATCCCCAAGAGTCCTCTTCAAGCATTTGACTACCAAATTTGATGACGATGAGATACTTCCTCTGACTTCAAACTTAATGAACGAGCTTGGAGGGACTATGTTTCAAAGACAAGAAAATTTACTCTTTAATTAGGGTATTTAGGTAAATTTATATAGATGACATGGCACTAAAGGCAACTTTTTTTTACAAAATTTATGAAAGAAAAATTTTTAGGCAATTGACCATTTGAGATGTACTGGTTTTTCGGTGAGATTTTGGCACGAGAAATTGGCGGATTTAATCGATAGGGCCTTGGTGAGAAAAGAAAGATCTATTAGGACCAGCATAGAACTTCCCTAATTAGAATCAGTATAGAACATCCCTTAAAGTGTTTTATAATGGATAGACCAACTTAGTTATTTCAAATCAAGCATCTCGTGCTTGATCTCTCGAGTGTCTATGCAATAAACTTAGTAAATGATGTTAAATATATTAATCTCCTAGTTATACATTCATAATTATACTAACAAACCTTCACCATTATATGATACTTAGCTTTAGTACTGTCACCTGCCCAATCAAGCCCTTTTAGATCAAATTAGCCCTGATCTTAGGAAACATACTAGATTAGTAAACACGGTATCTTTACCTCATAATAAAGTAGAAGTCACATAGAGTAGAAATTTTGGTTAACAATAAAAATAAGGTTTTTGGCATGATTGGCTCCTGAGTTTTTTGCAAATTGGCATTTTGGTCCTTAAGAAAATAAATTTAGCAATCAAATCCTTATATTAAGAAAAATGTTACAATTAGCCCCAAATCAGTAAAAAGGAATAAATTGCTAATGGAATTAGTCAAGTGATCAGCATGTGCCTTGTTTGCTAAGGGCATTTCGGTAATCCAAGTGACCGAAAAAAGTGGGTTACTAATCGAGAGATTGTGGGAGATGTTCGCATTTTAATTTGGAGGTCAGGGCTTATAAGTTAATCACCCAAAGAAAAGAAGAGTTATTAAACATTCAGTGGCTCAGATCGTGGCTTCTCTAATATGGCAATTCTGTGTCTTAGAGGAGGAGGAAAACCAATTTATGGTAAATTTCTATGAATCTATTTTCATTCTTTTTAGATTTTTGATTATTGATTGTACTATTATCCTTTGTCTACTAATCTAAAAAGAAAAAGAAAAAAAGAAGACTATAAAATGATTTTTCAAGAGCATAAAAGTAAAAATAAATAAATAAATATTTTTTCTTCGATATTTATTTAACAAAATAACCATATATTTCTTTATGCAGGAATATAATCCTAATGTAAATATATTCCGTAAAATGGAATAGAAATTATCTAATTTCTTGTATTTTCTACTAATCATTTTCCTTTTGTTTTTATTTGCAACAAGATATGTATTGGCTCTTTTGAATATTATAGTTAAGTAAAGATAAAATTTTGTTAATAATAAGATTCCAATATTTGTAAGCTTTTAATTTTTTTTTTGTTTTTATATTGAGAAAAGAAACTGATCTTTTTTAATAATACTTTTACTTTACTTAGTTTTTTAAGTGGTATGAATATTGGTGACATGTTAAATAACCTATGTGAGTCTTTTAATGCAACAATATTAGAGGCTCGTGATAAGCCAATACTTACTCTCTTAGAATTTGTTAGAAGGTATATTATGATGGGATTTGCTTCTAAGAAAAAGAGTATATCTAAGTGGCACTATAAAATTGGACTAAAGATTTTCAAGATCCTTAAAAAAAACAAGACTGCAACTATACATTGTATTCCAGACTATTGTGGTGATGATAAGTTCGAAGTAAGATGTTTTAATGGTGATAGGTTTTGTATTGATCTAAATTTGTAAACATGTAGTTGCCGCAGGTGGAACCTTACTAGGATCCCATGTCCTCATGCTATATCTTGCACGGAAGACATGGACATTAACCCCATTTTCTTTGTTCATGAATGCTACAAGAAAGAAACCTATTTAAAAGTTTATTCCCATGTTAATCCTTTGAATGGTCCTAAGGCACGGAGGAAAATAAGTTATGTTCCTCCTATAGCTCCAGAAATTAGGCAACAATCTAGTAGACCAAAAAAATTAAGGAAAATAGAGCGTAATGAATTAGAAGTCTCTGACAATAAAACTGTTAAGTTTCGGAGGACCAAAAAGATTAAAAAGTGTAGCATATGTCATCTAAAGTGCCATAACAAGAAGGGCTGCCAACAAGAAGGGCTGCCCT
Source organism: Parasponia andersonii (assembly GCA_002914805.1). Lineage (NCBI taxonomy): Eukaryota > Viridiplantae > Streptophyta > Magnoliopsida > Rosales > Cannabaceae > Trema > Trema andersonii. The sequence continues at coordinate 773,577 of JXTB01000163.1, forward strand.
AAAAAAAGTCTTGCAGTCACCAACTGCTACAACTCAAGTTCAAGTTACTTCAATAGAGAATGCCACAAAGAATCCAATCATGAAGGCTACAAAGAAGTCAACTACAAAGGCCATAAAGAATCCTACTATAAAGGTCAATAGGCAAATACTAAAAAAGTTGAAAAATTATAGGTTAATTTTTTCTATAGTATAGTATTACTTTACATGTCTAATTCTTCACTTATAGGGGAAAAAAAATGGGGGGGGAGGGGGGAAGGCCATTTACTAGATATGCAGGACCTTAATTATGAAGATCAGACTTATTTTTTTGAATGTTTATTGGAAATGGTAAATTTTTGTAAAGTCTAAATAATGATTGATGGCCCATTTAGAAATTAACTAAAAGGGGGTAGGTATATTTTATAAAGCAATGATTAGGTGTTGCACATAGTAATTGTGTAGAAGACTGAAAATTGTGAAGTGGTATATTTTGTAAAGCAATAACTACAAAATTGTAACTGAATAATATTGGATAGGTTTATTTTACAAATAGGTAGGGTAGAAAAATTCTTTTGTAAATAGGTTGATGTCCATAGAAAAGGAATATATTGACAAATTGATGTAATTCTTATTTTAATATCAATGGAACTATTTATGATCAGTTTTTGAATAGTCTTTCATTTATGAATATTTTCATAATAATTTGAAAAGCTATTGATAGTGGATATAATTTAAAGGTATCAGTAATTACTTATATCTACATAAATTATTTTTGGTTCTCTTTTGAATGAAGCGATTATGTCCTAAGTGGTATGTAAAGTGTATATTATTACATACACAAAAAGTTGCAAAATGCAATACTCATAATTCTAAAACAACATTTTTATTGCACATTAGATTGTGTATAAAATTACCAGCTTCCAATTTTCCTTTTCCATTAGACCTCGAAATACAAAAGTATCTTCTTCTACTACATATCTACCCAAAACTAATCTGTTAGAAACTAACAATGTGGAAAATATCTTCTGTTATTACATACTTTACCAACAACAGTGAGTCCTAAACACTTAAACTAAAATATACTATATAGAATCATAAATAAGTAAAAATTACAACCACCAAACTGATCATTTGCGCAAAATCAGTTCTTTCCCAAACATAAGTTCAATTTCTCACGTCTTCCCACACTATAGTCTGATTCCTGCCATGAGCAACACTAAAAAAAATTATAAAAATCCATAACACCCTTTCTCTTGAGTTTTGTGTCTTAATTGTGTCCTTTAGAACATTCATTTTCCTTAGCAGTCTAGGAATTAGAAGCCTTGAACATTTACACAATGGTGGATCATACCACACAAAAAAACTACATCCAATAACTCTATTCGCTACGACAATAAAATAAAAATAAGAATAAAAAACCACAGGATATTACATAAAATGCTGTAGCTAATATCTAGTAATATATTAACAATGAGACCCATTTAAATAAATTGATCAAAATTAACTTATAAACTCAGATAGAAAAATAAACCTAAAATGTTCAACCAAAAATATATTATAATTTTCACTTAGTCTTTAACCCAATATATATTGACCATAATTAGTTTAGCGAATATGCACAATATAATGCTGAAATAATACACAAAACAATTGCTTAATTAGTTCTTTTGCTTAGGATGACCGAGAGAGAGAAAAACAAATCTCATAGAGAAATTTTTCACAATAGATATGCAGTAATCCCAACAAAATACAACCCAAAAATAAATAAAAACTAATATTTGACCACATTAGCTTGATTTTCCTTCAATAGAAGAACGAAAAAAAAAAAAAACTGACAAAAACAACACTTACCCAGTATTCCTCACAACTATTAAAGCGCCGACCCAAATTTTTATCCCTCCATGATGTTCTCATGCTTTCCTTCCCACAATAACACATCATTGGTTTTTCGCGCGTATTTTGCCCAATTCCAACAATATTGATAAATCCTAAGCCTTGATTTTTCAGGTACTCATTTCCTATCAAACGTTATTTATTTCCTTATATTTTCCTTACGTTATTTATTTCCTTATATTTTCCTTTGTTATGCTAGAAATGCCCTCATCAAACGAGGCATATGCCCATCACGTGACCAGTTCTATGAGAAATTTGACGCATATTATAGATTTGAGATTAATTGTAACGTTTTCCTTAATATAAGGACTTAATTGCCAGATTTATTTTTTCAAGGACCGAAATGCCAATCGCAAAAAACTCAGGGGCCAATCATGTCAAAAACCCATAAAAATATTGATAACATATGATACTCACACAGCGAGAATATAAGGATCTATTCATTCACTCTCTTATGTGGTCACTGTCTAGTATGAATGCTACTGTGGATATCTATTTCAAAAGAGCATATATTTTATCCCAAAAAATAACTAAACCGTATAGATCTTAGTCTTCTCGCTACAAGTTCCTAATACAAGCCCTCTATTTGCTCTCTATCTCCAGTGTCAAATATAGTCTTACATCTAGCTACATATAGGCTTCAAGGATTGGGGAGATTCCATGTTCAGTCTTTTCACAAAAGACTTCATCTTGACTTCTACTAAGGTGACACTGAAACAAGTAATAAATATGGATTTAGGTCGCTGTGGAAGCATTTGAAACTCAGTGTGTCTCATTTTTACTTGCTCTTCTAAAGTGCAAAAGGCAATTGCTCGTGTGAGTGATCTAATCATTTACTGTCAATATACTCAGTGTGTATGTTTTACACTAATGAACATAAAATATTCGTGCATAATAAATTAAGATGTAGATTTTTACACTTGACATGCACTATTTAGAGTTCCTCTCTTTAATTTATTTGAAATTGCCAAACTGTTTGAACCATTTAAGTCTGCAATACACTGCGACATTAAAGTGCTAAGACCTCATGCCTTAAGGAAGCAACATGTCCAATAGCTTCATCATTAGCATCTCATTATTATCAACCAAACACAACCCCTGCTATAATTGACAACCATTAGCTTTATAAACTTTCCATAATTACTTTTTTTTTCTTTTAAGATTACTTCAATATGAATTCCCACACATACAATAAAAGGGAACAAAGTGTGCATGATGGTACCAAATATAATTGTGGTACATGAGCTACCTTAAAATAAAAATTAAGATTAAAATTTATGTCTCATTCAAATATCAATTTGTTTTTAGTCATTCTACAAAATTATTAGCTTTTATCTCCAAGTAAGCGTAAGAAGACAAGTTGAGATAAATTTTAATAGTTTTCAAAGATTATTTCGAGTAATATTGAAAAAACTTATTCATTAAACAATTATCAATGACTCCAGCCATACTTAAGAGACATTTGTCCCACTATAGTTCTAACTAAATTTGTTCTTATAAAATTATGATAAAGTTTCAAATAATTAACAAAGAGCTAAGTAGCAAGCTCATTAAAAATAACGACTTAACTAAAATTATCTTTATTTAAATAAATACATTAGGCAGCATAAATGAAATATGAGCTAACATGCTATGTGCTCATATTCTTTATATTGTATAAATTAGAAAAATCTTGGTAGTTCTTACTACTTTGTTCACCTTCGAAAACTATTATTATTTGACATTTATTAAGAAAATTCCAAACTAATACATTGGACAACTAGGTAGAGATTCTTGGTAAGTTAAGAAATTACCATGAGTCAACTATATATTTACTCAAGTTGCTCTCACCCGTCATGTCAGTGCCAATGCTCAATAATCCGAGTTGTAACATGCTTAAGTATAGCAGAATAATCTTAATCTTATTCTACTAGGTACACATAATCATGCGTAGACTAGTAGATGATTATAAATATTACACTATCATGTAGAGTATTTATTCAAGAAGTCTCTTCCAATCACTAATTGATCAGAGAATCATTAGACATTGCTATATCGCAAGCAAAGATTCTCTAGAATCACTTTTATAAGTATCATTATGGTAGTACAATCTCAATGAGTTATATGAGATCATACTTCATAATAGTTTGCTTGATTCATATTCTTCTATTGTGCAAAACTATGTATAGGATAATTAATTAAGGATAAAAAGGCTTTAAGATGAAAAAATTACTTTACCCACACGGCGAAGTAAATATTTTGTGCCATTTCAACTTAACATTTATTGCCTCAATAAATCTAGTTGTGAGATGTTTCCACCACCATTATTGAAGCAACTTAATAATATTTGTGAAAATTTTAGTCATTTTAATTCTCGAATTAACAAACATTTAATGTAACCTACTGCGCTAATTTTGTAAGAAATAATTTAGTAACTTAATTATTCAAACAAATGGAACCCAATGCACTAAATTATAAGAAGTTTAAACTACTAATTTAACTCTTTTGATAGAATTTAATGTAAGCCTAGTGCGTTAATTTTTTTTGAGAATCAAATTGCTAACATGTAATTCTTCTAACGCTTATGAAATGCAACCTAGTGCACTAAAGCTGTGAGAACTAAAATTTTAAATTCAATTATTCTAAAAGACCTTTTATATAACCTAATGCACTAAATTCTGTGAGAATTGAATTAATTTATTGGTATTGATGCTAGTATTTATCAAATTATCCTAATCTAAGTAAAGAATGTCAATTCTTAGTTAAGATGCTTCAATTCTTAGTTAAGATGCTTCAAATGCCTCGCTTTTATACATAGATTTCCTGCTGACGGTAAAGATGGACAATTTAACTGAGTTGAACTACCCAAGCCTATTATTTTTAAATTTTGCCAATCAACCGTCACCTTTATATGGTGCCTTTTAATGTAGCTGAAAATATATAGAAACCGCAAATTTAATTTTAGTGAAACGTTGTCTTACCTCACGCTTGGACCATAATTGTCTAGCATAAAACATAAATAAAATTTACTGCCCACCATACTTGCCGTGGTACTCGTCAAATTTCAAATTATACCATTGAAAGCAGATTATGTTTTATGTCCCATAAATGCACCCGTTGCTTTCATAGTTCCGTCAATAAAACTATGCTCAAAGTGGAATCCACCGAAGTAACAAACAATACTCAAATTGACTCCGCTAAACAACATAATTATACACACCGATATGATTAAAAAGACCCTGAAAATTTCTGTTCTACACAAACTCAATGAAGGGAATTCCCAGAAGCTTGAAGTTACACAACATGGTCACAGAGATCAGTCTTCAGACACCAACCCAGATCCGATTTTCAGTTAAAATCTTAAGTTCTCACATGATAGTGCAGCGGCTCCTTTCTTCTGTTGGTTGATTGGTGGCGTCCTGGTATCTGTTAGACTCACTCGGATTGTATGTGAACTCGGAAGTATCGAGCCCGTACTGTTTTATATGCAATGAAACCAATGTAGACCTCTAGTATTAGAACCAAATGCCAGGCAGAAGATATTACATCAAAGTAATCGTATAAACAGAAAATTATATCATCCACAGACCAACAGAACATGATAGAAACCAGCTTCTACATATATTTTAGAGCACCAATACCTTCCCACTTTAGTTTATATTTAAAAACCAATAACTCTATCAAAACCAGGAAAACAGGGTCCCAATAATTCAGGTATCTTTTATAAGAAGGAAAGAAAGAAAGTTTCAGCTGTTACTGCAATGAATAAAACATTCTTTCATGAACATATATCACCTTTTCCCTCATGCGAGTACTCCAAGCATCATTTCTGCTTGGACGCTGATCAAGGGTTCCTGCTACAGGTACACCTGTTGCTGGAGCTGGTGGTCTGTTGATCAACGGCTGCCGGATTTGTTGCCTTGCTGCAATGAGCTCATCATCACTATCATACTCAACTGGCCTGTTAGCAGCCCTAACCAGAAGGGCCAACAAGAAAAGCAGAGCCTGAAATTTAATAAAAATGTAGTTAAAATGTCTAACCAGGCACATCAAGAAACAAAAAAATCAGTTTTCTGGTGAATTCAATACCGTGAGGCTAATAAAGAATACCGATCATACTACTGTGCTAACAAGTTATCTAGCATTTGTTGCCTGCATACCTATATTCAGAAACACATCCCTTAACACCCCTCCCCCAACAACCGGGAATAGAAAATAATAATAATTAAAAAAAAAATCTCTTAACTAATGCGAAGGTACCAGTATCATAATACATGCCACCAAATACTTATCTCCATAACTTGCATTCATGAAATTTCTGTTTCTTGATTGAAAAAACAAACTCATATTACTTCCTCCCTACACTTTAAGCAAGATTGAACTTACCATTCACATTGAAACTTAATTTTAGCTGCTCTCTTGATCGTAAAAAAGAATGTCGGGAAGCTCATGAGTTCAAATTCACAAATGGAGTACGAGACCAGTTATGGAGCAAAAAAGTTGCATGAATGATTATTTATTAATGTCTAGGCTGTTCAATTGAGGAAACAGCATGAACTGGAACTTTTTCTAGAAATCATAAGTCCTCTTTGTGTAAGAAATAACTAGTATCAAAACTACTAAAACACCAAGATAAAAAGAACAATGTATTCATTGATTTGAATCCGGAGAAATTCCTAGCCAACAGAAAAAACTTTAACAGAAGTAGGGGAAGAGCATTATTATGCCTTGTTCACAGGACAAACAGATATGTTTTAATTTTTATCTTCCTTCCTCGCAAATAAATTTCGCACTTCGAAAAATTTTGGTAGCTTTCTGTAGCAAAGAAAAATCTATTTCTGGTGGAACATGATCATACTGTCATGGGAAAATGGTCCATTTTAAACACTCCCCACAAATAAAACACAGAATACAACTGTCCACCAAAGTACGTACAAATTCTTGATCTTCATTACAATTCAAGTTGAAAAAGAAATAGTTACATCATTAAGAAACTTAATCAAGCACCAAATACAGAGAAAATGTAGTATAATGTGATATGTAAGGAAATTAGAGAATCACCTGATTAGATGTAACTCTAAATTACATAATAAATACACAGAGAGACTAGGCGAGAGAGAAGAGAGATTGTTCTGCATAAGTTGTATAAATGGAATATGATTATCCACAAAACAAATGGCAACAGTTCATGCTTACCTCTAAAACAACAGCTCCAAGAGCAACCCATTTAGCAATTTTCCAGTTCTCTTTCAGAAAAGCATATATCTTGTCGAAGTCTCCAGTTTTATCAGTTGGAATTTCCTGAAAGTAACTTGTAACACTGATCAGATACCCGACCGGACAATCTTGGATTAGAAAACAACAAAACAACACTTACTTCTTCCCAGCTTTTGTCAAAGAATATAAAGGCTGCACATCCAAGCTCCACCAAGATCAATAGGATTACCAGCACTGAATACTAGATTGACTTAAGGAACCAATTATCACCAATAAACAAAAAAGACATGGCACACACACATTGAATTGCCACCAAATATCACAAGTACGGAGGGCAATGCTACATGCTATTGGTACGATATTATCATTGAGATTTGTTTTTTTCTTTTTAAAACTAGTTATTCCATTATAGCCAGATATATACATTCACATTAGGATATTAGATTTGCATAAGAACTGAAAGAATAATTAGGATACACAACTCAAGCAACAGGCATTCCGAGTTACTGCTCCAACACAACCAAAGCACGAGATGACGAAGAGAATTGCCCCAATTCCTATAAATAAGTATATGAACCTGAAAACTCGAGCGAAGCCAAATCATTAGGAAGCTCAAAGATGACACTGGTAGTAGCAATATCCACTTAATACTGCAGTTATGTTAAAGACCGGTAGATAGATAAATACTATAAATAAGGCTTTCAATGAAAGAAATCATAATCATAAGGTGCAACGAAAAATTGAGGACAGATGCAATAGGCATTTGCAGAGAATCAAGCTGCTTAGACTAAAGTTTACATTTTTTGTATTTCTTTCTTCTTTTCTCTTAACCCCTTCTACAATAACAAGGAATTTACTGAAAAGAACATGGTGGAGTAAATCATATGTTCTTTATCTTTTTAATAAAAAGGGGAAGAAAGTGCACTGGAATAACCATGTTAAATTACTTAAAACCTGAATTCCAGAATAGAGAGGAATATCCACCTAGAATTGAAGCCAAGCTGGACATTGTTTCATCACTGAATCGCAAATGAGATACTGAAACCTTATTCTCACAAACCCCAAAAACCCTCAAAATGAGAAGCTTCTTTTGCTTGATCCACTAATCTACAGGAGATTTCCACTAACATAGTGAACAATAAAGGTTATAAATGATCATCTTATTCTTACCAACCTCGCAACACATCCCTTTATGTTAATGGGCTTTTATCTTGGTGATTAAAATGTTTGATAGCGATGCTGTCAGTAATAGTTTTGCTTCTATGCAAGGGACGATCTTCCCCCAATATCACTAAAATGATGGTAGATAAAAGGTAAAATGCAAATAATTTATGTCCTATCAAAGTAAAATGGGGTACACAAAACATTTAGCAAAGGAATCCATATGAAGTTGCGATTGAAAAAGATGATGAATAAACATTATAACCAAAAAAGAGTGAAAATTTACAGCCATTGAATGTAGACAGTTTTCCTGGAATTCTGTAATCCAAGGAAAAAAAAACAAGAAACCTGGCACAGTAGCACGTGTTTGTGTGTGTAGATGTAGATATATCTATTTCCGACTGATTAATATGGGAAAAAAAAAGGTTTTTTCAGAAAATGAAGCAATAAGATGAAAATCATCGTCCTCAACCATTTATACATCCGAGCTGGAAAACTTTGAGAAAATCAAGTCGAACAAGACGAGCATATCACAAAGAATAAAAGTGCAAAGTAAGTGTTATTCAAAACAAGAAAAGTGCATAGTTAGCAAATCCTTATAAACTCGAAACAAATTCATTGATCGAAACGGGCAGTAGCCATACCAAGCTTTTGGCAAATTATCGAAGATGTTAGCTGAGAGTGACACAGCAAGCAATGGCCGGCCAAGTTGTATCAAACTATGATCATCACCAACAGACGCTATCGTTGGGGTGTTATCGGTAGCCCTTTTGTACTCAACTAGCAAGTAGATCCCATAACCCACCATAGCCAGACCCACAAGAGTCAACAAGAAGTTCAAAAGCTTCAATAGGCATTCCAAGCATCCTCTGCAAGCCATCTTTTACAAATTCTCCAATCCTTCCTATCAATCAATTCAAATTGTTCTCTTCTATTTCATCAATGTGCCCACTATCAATATCATAAAAATCAAAATAACAAAATTAATAAAAAAAAAACCCACATTTACCCCTAGAATCAATTAACCAATCATATCTCTGCATTTAAAATTTCAGAACTTTTCCAAATTATAAAATCAAATCTATTTTTTTAAAAAAAATTAAATTAATTCATTGTTCGAAAACAGATAATGAATTCATTTTTACTTAAATAAAAACAATCAGAAGAACCCAGTTACAAAATATTACCAAAAAAAAAAGGAAAAAGAGAAAAAACCAGCTATGACGAAGAATCACTTGAAACCCACATAAAAAACAATCAACAACAAGCAATACATGCAATATATTGCATCAAAATGTAAATACTACCAACGATTTATGCACAAACCAAATTCAACTTTCAAGGTCCATTTCCAAAAGTTAAAATTTAAAATCCCCAAAACGAAATTGCAGAATTATTAATTATCTCAAAAGAAAAATCTAGCTTAAATCGTTTTCTCAAAAATTATAAATAAAAATTCAAATCAAAATTAAGACTTACGATTAGGAGCAGCGATCCCGAGGGTTTTCCGGATTCTGAAGCTTTTCTTTTTATTCTTTCTTATTCTCTAAAAATTTTCCGAGAAAAATCGAGAGAGAGAGAGAGAGAGAGAGAGAGGAAATTCAAAAGGCTAGACGTGTTTGGCCTTTTTTCTGTGCTACCGTCCAGTTGGCATTTTTCATCTGAGCACTCCTTAGTTTTTTTGCTTTATGAACTCTATTCAACTTGAAATGACATAAACGCCATTTTGGATTCTGCAAGTACTGGGGGTAATAGTGTAAATTAATGGCTCTTAGCTTTCGGACACGAATGGTGTTGTTATTATTATTATTATATATATATTTTTTCGTCTTTATAAACGAAAACGATAAGCATAACTGGAGTTGGGTCGGCCAGAATTGGAGTTATTCCTCCTCTCCAAACTAACCATTTTTAAATATTTATATTTGTTACGAATAACGTTTAAAAAAGAAAAAACTATTAAAACATTAATTGCCATTAATTGCTTCGAAGCACTTACTTTATTTTATGTTTTTTCATTTTTCCAAGTGAAAAGAGTGATTGAATATTCTCAAGCAAATTCTTAAAAAAAAAAATTTACTTTTTATTTAAGTTAAGAAAAAATAAAAAGTATCCAAGCAAATGTTTTAGAATTTCAAAAGCTATTAGGGACATACAGTTTCAAGTTTCAAGTTTTAGAAGGGTGATGTGATTGCTTGCAAGTTTGACTGTGTTTGATTATTTATTAGAATCTTATTCCTGATTATTAGAATGTCCGAACACATGGAAATGTACTGCCTTTTAATATTTCGATTCTAATAGGCATATATCAAATAATTACATCTTTTGGAATTTTTGTATAATGAAAAATAAATCTTATTTTCTAGAAATTATCAAATTTAATTTGTTGGAAGAAATTATGTATTTTGCACTGGGTTCACAGGTTTCAAATTAGAGTTAATTGAAATATATTGTTTTGGTAGGTTTGGCCTTATCCCAAAATATGGCTACATAAACCCAACAGATTTCACATTCCTAAATGTTAAATAAAACTCATAGCAAATAGAAATCTTTCATGTTCTCATTTTCATGCATAACTACACCTCACAATTCGATCGTGTCGTGTTCAAATCGACATGATTACAATACGACAATATTTTAACTTGAATATAACATAATTAATAAATATGTCAAAAACTTAAACCTGAACAAGACATAATTAATACATGTGTAACACGACACAACACATGTCACTTGTTTAATAATATGTCATGTATCATATCATAACATATTTGATACGATTATTCAAAATTAACACGATTCTGTACTAAACAATTCAACTAAACATATGTACAATATTTATAATTAATCCAAATCACATTTAAAATATTAAAAACTATTAAAATATTAATAAACATGTCATAGTTATATTGTATCAATACAGCATGAAAACGACATGTTTAATTAAACATAATATACGAATCATTTTCGGGTTAAGTAGGTTGATCTGAAACTCACCTCTCCATTATTCATGTTATACGTGTCAACCCAAAATTGATACGAAAATTAAAATGGATCACTCAAATTTATTTATTTTGTATCGTTTTCTAGTCGTATCACTGTATCGTATAAAAAATTATCGACCATATGTCTAACTACTCGAACAATGGTTAACAAAGGAGAAAGGAGTAATCTTTTTAAATATTAGGGATACAAGGAAAAGAAAAATGAGATACATCAATAGTTAAGTGGTCGTACCTCTTCTCGAAAATAATAATAATAAAAGTAATCATACGTCTAAAATTACAAAATAAATTGAGATGCTTTTGTTTTATATGCGATGAAATAAAGAGATAGGTCCCTTTCAAGAATAAATTTTAATAGAGAGGAAAAAAGAAAGTTAAGGTGAGTGTATTAGTTTGTGTATGAATACATTGACTTCTCAATAAAGCTGCTCATAATTTAGTTATGTTTGATAAGAAGAAAAGAGAATAAGAAGGATGGATAATATGAATGAGGGAGTGAAGAGTGATAAACTGATAATTTCTTAAATTATTCAGTGTGAAAGATCGAGGATAAGAAAGCTGAAGGATATTTATCTATGAAATTATCATATTACCCATTTTATAATTTTTTAAATAATTATTTGAGAAAGTATATATGCCAATTTCCACTTTCTTTTTTTTTTTTTTGTCCCCGATCCTTCCAAAGTTGGCTTGGAAGTATGTGTTTGTGTGGGCATGGAAGTAGTCTTTTCCCTTCCACTTCTCTTGTCCCTTAATCTCTCCCTCATATTTCGAAGAAAAAGTACAGTATCGCCCGGCTTGGTACATTGACATCTTTAGACCCATCGATCCATCCCACATTAGATCCACATTTAATCATTTAATATATAATTTTAAATATATTTCTTAATTAAGATTTTTAAAAAATTTAATCAAATATTTTTATTTATATGCTTTTAATATTATTCATTTAATTATTTTTGTTTATTTTTAATTTATTTAAATTTTAATGGAATATGAATAAGTTTTAAACCCATATTTCGGCTCACACAAGTACATATTTGATATTTTAAAGCATAGAACAACAACGAATTTAGGCTCGCATTTTGGTCTATATTCGGCTTGCATAAGCACGGTCCACTTAAGCCAGCATAAAATGTAGGCTAGACGTGTGAATTGTGCCAAGCCTTTTAATAAGAATAGAGGTCGACCAAGTCTGGCGCACATTTTAGGTGAGCAGGGCTTAGGCCCAGTGCAAAGTCTGGACTTATCAAATATGGCTCTGTCTACTTTACATCTCTAATTATAACTCTTCGTCTATTAGTCTCCTTCTAGCCCTTTTCATCCTTCCACCCATTCCTCTTACTAGATAAATTACGCATAGGTTTATTATTATATTTATTTTATTTTATTTGATGAAATTCAAAGAGATAAAATGATAGTTTATTATAAGAAAAAAAAGTATAATAATTTTGAGTAACGAATCAGTATATGTCCCACACCAATGCCATTGCTATTGTTTGTAAACTACCACGTCTCATTTTTCTTTCCCTACTCCTTAATATATTGCACCTATTAAAAAACGTTTTTCAAAAACAATTTTTTAACCAAACTATAATTTTTTGTTCTCACCTACCCTTTTAACAACATTTTGCCTTCCAAATTATTACTTAATTACTTTATACCCTTATCAAACTGTGATTTTTTGTTTCTAACTTAAAATCTATGTTTTCACTAAACTTTATTAGACACTACTATGATAGTATAGTAGTATTTGATTAACGAAATTAAAATATGTTAGAAAAAATATTATTATAAATGATCATAAATCTAGAAATGAAAATACAACAACATTATATCAATTATATAAATATTGTGGTAATATTAAACAAAGAAGAAATCACATAATCACAATTAATTAACTACAAACTAGGATAATAACAATAATCACAATAATAATAATAAGTGCACAAAAATAGCGTAGCAATATAAATCAATATTAATTTACTATAACTAAGAAATATAACTATCAAAATAGTAATAATCAAAATAGTTTAAGGAAATCAAACCTAATCTTGTGTTTCACATAATATTCTTAAAACAGTTACATCTCCTCATCAAAGTGCTCAGAGGAATGTTAACGACATCTATTTTATAGGATAAAACTGCTCATGAGTAGTAAGATTGCATCATGTTGCTACTCCTAACAAACTAATATATACTTAAACACTATCACCAGAAAAACAAGAGAGAGAGTTTAAACTAGAAACTCAAAACCTTACTTACTACACTAACTAACTTCTAACTACCACAAAGAAAGTATAAGAAAGAAGGAAGGAAGTTTATTGCTTTGCTGTGTTGAGAAGTAAAGATGAGCTCTCTTTTTATAGTACTCAGAACTTTTTTTTTTTTGGGCTTTGAGAGAGAAAAAAAAACTGATTGCCTAAAAATATTTTATTAGTGAGAAAGAAGGAAGTTGATTGCCTAAAAACGTTTTATTAGTTTTGAAAATTAAATCCAAATGTTTCTAGTTCTAGAACTTTTTTTTTGGGCTTTGAGAAAGAAAAACAAAATTTTTAAGGTGCAAAAAAAAGGCCAATTTGTAGTTGGTTTTCGGTATGATATTCATGCTTGCATAACATGTATGCTATCTGGCTCTTAATTTGCACTCTTCTCCTGCGTGCGTGCGTGCAAAAAAGAGTCTATCAACTTATCAAGTTACAAATTATAAGTTAGACAATTTTATATAAACACCTCTTAATTTGTGTTCTTTTTTCATGTAGGATTTTAACAAAATCCCACTTTTTTTCTTTCTCACTTAGCTCATTTTGGGTGACAATTTCTCATTCATCCCATTACTATTTTGAGCAAGTAAATATTTGTATTTCATGTACTTGCATAGGAAAATACATATTAACAATGATCTCTCACTAATATGTAATAGGTTTTACTCATAAATTTATCTCAAAATGACTAATCAAAATAGTGTAAGAGATCTATTTTTCCAACAAAATATTGTCACATTAATTGGTACATAAAGTTCATCTTTGTATTTTCTTTTACTTTTCAGGAGAGTTAGTGTATAAAGTTGATAACTTGTTAACGTAAATCCACGGTGCAATGCTACGTTTCTTCAATGGTATACGTCCACTTTCTTATACCGAAGATTAAACATACGTCACTATTTTTTCAAATAAAAGTTGTCACATCATATGAGACAAATTATAATAAACTGAAATTGACAACCTATTGATATTTTAACTCATCGCGTTACTTGATAAAAAGTTTTTTTTTTTTTAAAAAAAAAAACAGATACACACACATCTCACTGTTTACTTTTGTGATTCTTTTAAAAATAATATTAAAAACTAACAATAAAAAAAAAATTAGTAATGAAGGATTTACTTTCAACTTGAGAGCGATGCTGCCCTTTAAATAATATTAAATGCTTTAATTAGTCTTTAAACTGACTAACAAGTCCAACAGCTTTGTTCCTTATATTTAAAACAAAAATGGTCTTTATTGCCTTTTTTTTTTTTTCTCTCTTCCCACCCAGCATTTAACTTTTATTTAATGATGCTAATAACATTATATTAAATGACAAAAATGACTGCATATAATATTAAATATTAGAGTTTTCTTTCGCAACTAGACTATTCTTTTATAAAACCATACACCTTTTAAAAAATTTAAAAAATCAAAATCATTTTATTAGATTTGGTTTTAGTTATTATATGGATGAATATACTATGAATTCTAAACCCCAAACTTTTTGTTAAATAAAAACACCATCTCTTAAGAATCTTAAAAATTGAAAGTAACTTTCTCAGAACCCTAAAAATTAAATATTCTCTCTCAAGAGTCTAAGAAATTTACTCTCTCTCTTGCAAGAACTTTATAAAAATTCCTTAAAGGACTCTAACTTTTTGGGAAAAAAATGAAAAAAAAATATGTATTTGGAGTTAGTCCCAAAAGTTGGTCTATATATTATTTTGATAGTTTTGAACAAAAAATATTAAAAAAAATTCCTTTAATATATCTGGTGAGTTTTATCAAGCTGAAAACAAGAGGTTGAAGAATGACGAAGAAGATCAAAATGAGTCGGATATTTTCACAACTAGTAGGTGCAAAAAAAAAATCTCAAGATTTGATTTTATTCACATAACCTTAAAAGGGTTGTATTAAGAAAATATTTGATTTTTGAATTTTAAAGATTTGTCTATTTAGAAAAGTGGTGGGAAGAGAAAAAAAAGAAGGGTTGTAATAGAGCCAAGGGTCGTAATAGAGCCATTCTTTTAAAAAAAAAAAATTCATCCTTATTCTTGAAAACTTTAGGTTAATTATAATAACTACTCATGAATTATATGTGTTGTACTATTTTATCCCTAAATTTTTTACTTACATAATGGACTATTCCGAATTATGTAATTGTTGAAGTAATAGCTTTTTTTGTCACAAAAATTAGAGTGTGTGTGCCCATTTTTTATACTTTATTTTAATAAATGACAATTTTTCCTTTTTTTATAGCTAAATGATCGAGTATATATATTTTTATACTTAGTATATCTACTTATATGCCAGCTTAAGTTTATGCACAGAGTATATTATATTTTTCCTTTAGTATATTTATTAATATACGGATAATTTTTTTAGAGCATTTGAAAAACAAATATTTACTTAAAATGAATTCAAAAAACAATCATTTTGCTATAAGACCCTTGTCACAAATCATTAGTCTTTTTAAAAGAAAAACCTCAATGTACAAAAGTGTACAATTGGACATTGTTTGGTTCTTGGAATCAGAGATTTATTCACGACCTGCCATAATTATCAAATTGTGTACTTTGCACATGACTATTTCCATTAAAAATTTAACAGTTTGTGATAAAAATGATATTGTTATAACAATTGCATAATTTTTAGTAGTCTACTATGTAAGTTAAAAATTTAGAGTCTCATTCTCAGTCATAATCACCAAAATCTATGCTTTGAAAATGACTCGCTTCCATTAAAAAATTATTAATTTGTGACACAAGAACTATTACTGCAATAATTGTATAATTTAGGGTAATTTATTGTATAAGTTGAAATTTCAAAGGCGAAAGTGGTAAAACATATATAATTAGTGGACTATTGATTATTTAATTAACCCTTAAACTTTTAAAGTTATTTTTTTTAGTCCGGTACACTTATTGAATTAACTTTCTATTAAATTAAAGGCTAAAAGTAATAATTTCATACAAAATTTAAGTTTAGAATTGATTCTTAAACTTCAAAAAGAAAATTTTCATGTTAGTCATTTCCTATAAAAGGAAAATGTTACAAAGGTCTAAAAGAAATTAATTTTACAAGTCAAAGGACAAAAAAGATAAAATTAAAATTTGAGACCAAAGCTAAACTTCATAAATAAATTAGGGACTAACAACATAATTAATCCCAAAAACGGAAACGACGTCGTTGTCGTTGTCTTGTGTATATAGTATATGCTATTAAAAGGTGGATGCTACACTTAGCAACTTGAGTGAAGAGACACGTGTTGTTAGAGGAAGACGGCAAGTCATAAGTAACGGCTCAGATTTGGGAGCAATAAATTGGACGGTGCAATAACTATTTTTCTCACCAAAATAATGAATAAATAAAAGAAAAAAAACCTTCAAAAAAAAAAAAAAAACCAACAACAACTAAAAAACAAAACAAACGAAGTTTTTGGAACAAGGGGCGGTGCAATAAGTATTGTTATTTTTTAGTTTTTCTTCTTTTATTGCGCTGCCTTTTTTTTTTTTTTATGAGTTTGGCATTTTCTTCGTGTTGTGTGCTTTTTTTGACCACCACAGATAACTAATCTGTCTAAACCTAAAAAAAAGTAACTAGCTAATTGAATAGGAGATAATTACGTATTATTGTGTAGTCACCTAATCTAAATATTATATTATATTTTATTATGTAGTTTCTTATTCACAAAATTAGGAAACCTTAAAACTACTCTCACCTATATAAATAGGGTTCAATCTCATAATTTTTCATCTCACAATTTATACACTATCTTTATAATTGTCTCTTTGCTCTCACTTTGAGACTTAGAAAAACTTTTGTAATTCTTTAGAAAATAGTAAAGAACAATAGACGTAGGCTCATCTTTCTTAAGTTAAACCACTATAAAATTCTTGTCTCATTATTTTATTTTATTTTTTCAAATCGTTTCACACATAAGCCACATCTCATAAATCTCAACATTCATTGTTGACAAAACCTCCATTAACAATTGGCACTAGAATGAAGGCTATTCTGGCAAAAAGTTTGTCAATCTCGTCCATTCAACGATAGCAAATACTAGAAATACCACCAGAAATATTGGAGTTAGCTAAAATCAACCCTAAAGTACTGTTTATGCACAAGTCGATCCTGCTCAGGATCAACCAGCTGTGACTGCACTAAAGGAGAATATTCTTTAGAGGTAAAATCGCATAGAGGATGCTCTTGCAAACCTTCAGCAAATCACCAATCAGATCAATAATTCGAGGCAACTTGCTGAATGGTAGATGGTGACTTTACTACAACAGGAACATCCCAGTGATCGTCTTGCTCGACAACCTGAGAGGGGGATTTATATTCATAAAGTGAAAAATCACGACCAGCCCAGAATCCAGCAGAAGCGCCATATAGATCGCACTTCCAAGGAAAAGTTAAGGTTGCAGATTTGCCATAAGAGTCTGGCACTGGAAGCTCCAGTACAAGTCATGATCATGGACAACCTTCTCAGAGAACTCCCATCAACCGTGATCACCTGAGCAACAAGTAGAATCTCTAATCGAGGAGCATCTTTGAAAGGGTAAGTAGGGAGCCAAGATAGAATTCTACTGACCTGAGACAACACGTGGAGACATCAGAGAGGTAGTCATGAGCGATTCACATCGCATCATAATTATTGGACTCCATCATGTCGAACTATTTCAGTAGAATCTTCACAAAAATCACTGTAGACCTTGCCTGATCAACCTGTCTTATGTCATAGCAACCAAAGACAACCACTACCATTAACAAGAGATAATGCCCTTCCTCCTAACATTGATGTTCATAATTTGAGGATTACATTAGGTGCACTTGTTGTATGGGATGATGAGCTCGCGGATGGATATCGTCAATAGTCATTTAATGAAGAAGTTCGAGCTGCTGCATTACCTGTTAGATTCAAACTTCCCACTATAAACACTTTCGATAGGAAGACTGATCCACATGACCACATAAGCACTTCAATGATCTAATAGAGCTCTACTGGGTTAATGACCTTGCACGTTGCAGATGTTTTGCTATAACGCTCACAGGTGTAGCAAAAAAAGTAGTTCCGAGGACTTCAGCCTGGTATGATCTCGTCCTGGCAGCAACTCCATACCACATTCTTGAGATAATTTTAGGCTGCGAAGAACTTTACTATTTTTTTGATCAGTTTGTCTACCATTCAACAAGGACCAAAGGAAACTCTACAATCATACCTCAATCGTTTCACTTCAAAATTGGCAAAAGTTAACAACCCATCTGAAGGAGGAGTCCTGACTTCGATGATAGCTGGAGTGCAACCAGAGACTAAACTTTAAAAAGAGTTGCCGGTGTGAGAATTTAGGATACTAGAAAACTTCTATCAAAGAGTTGATCAACATCTAAGAATGGAATCTTCTCGAAAAAATCTTTATAAGATGAAGAAGAAGGGAGGAAAGACACGACCAAAGATGCAATCACAACAAACAATAGTAATAATAGTAAGAAGTCAAAAAAGAGGAAGAATGAGCAACCAGTTGAATAGCAGCCCGAGCAGAAGAAGCAATAGATTCAAGGGCTCCCCTATGATTCAACAATTATACCGAGCTAAGTGCACCCATAAATAATATTTATGGGATCACAAATCAGTAGGAACAGTATCATCAGCCAGAGCCAATCAAGTGGGATAGAGCAAAATGTGATCCCAACAAGTTTTGCTATTATCATATTGATATTGGATACCATAGCAATAACTGCTATGCTATGAAAGATGAGATTGAAAGGTTAATCAAATAAGGGCAGCTACGACAGTATACCAAGCAAATGGTGGGATGAGAGAAGAAAACCAACAACGACCTCCAGGAGTTCAGTGTGAAGTATGAACTATCTTTGGAGGCCCGTAAATTAGTGGAGATTCAACGAGAGCGCAGGATAGATATGCATAAGAAGCTTGATAGCAGCCATTAACTAATGTGATGCACCTCAAGCAATATCTATAAAAACTTTAGTGGGACCTGATATGGACATTACTTTCATATAGCTGGATGCTAGGGAGGTTCATTACCCGCATAATGATGCAGTTGTTATAAAAATCAACTGTGAGAACACGCAATTATGGCGAGTATTAGTCGACAATAGGAGTGTTGTCGACATCTTGTACTATGATGCCTTAAAAAAAATAGGGTTGAGTGACAGTGATTTAAAACCGGCTGTCACTCTACTCTACGGATTTACTGGCAATAACATAATGACAAGAGACATGATTGAGCTGATGGTGAACTTTAGAACTTATCCTAGAGTTTTGAGGAAATTAATATGATGCACGGTCTTGTTATAACAATTCTTTAAAGCTCGCACGAGAGAGATAACACCTCGCACAATGGTGGTCCAACAGAAAAAAGAAGCCTCAAGCAAGACATCAATCGAAGACTTGGAAGATCTATCAATCGATGGGTCTTCAAAAGTATTAAAAATCAAAGTGAAGTTCAAGAACTCGTGCGAGCAGCGCTGGTCGCATTCCTAAAAGAAAACTTAGATGTCTTCGTATAGCAGCATTCGAATATGATGGGGATTTATCCAAATGTTATATACCACCGCCTTAACATTGATATAACAAAGAAGTATGTATGGTAGAAAAGAATAGTGATGGATCCAAAATGCTACATTGCACTGAAAGAAGAAGTCGAGAAGCTATTCAAATCAGATTCATTAGGGAATCTTTAAATTCAAACTAGCTTGCAATTCCAATTTTGGTGAAGAAACCCAATGGAAAACGGAGAACATGCATTGATTTTACCGATCTTAATGAAGCATGTCCGAAGGATAATTTTTTACTCCCAAGAATCGACCAGCTCGTAGATGCCACATCTGGACATGAATTGCTTAGTTTTATAGACGCGTATTCTAGATACAACAAAATCTCGATGTACGAGTTAGATGAGGAACACACTTCATTAATCATTGATCGAGAATTATATTACTACAAGTAGATGCCCTTCGGACTCATCAAAGCAGGAGTAATTTTTTAACGTCTTATCAATATGATGTTTTCAAAGTCAAAGAAAGCTGAAGATTATGTCAAGCACCATGATGAGATATTCAAAATTCTTCGAAAGTATCAGATGAAGCCGAACCTCTAGAAGTGCATATTTGAGGTAAAATCTGGGAAGTTTTTGAGATTCATGATCAATCAACAAGGTATCGAAACTAATCCTCAAAAGATCCAAGTATTGATTGACATGCAGTCACCTCGTAAAGCCAAAGATGTGCAAAACCTGGCTAAAATAGTGACTGTACTGAGCCAATTTATCTCAAGATCAACTGACATGCCAACCATTCTTTGAGGTATTGAAGGGATCGAAGAAGTTTGAGAAAACTGAGAAGTACGAGCAGACGTTCAAGATTTGAAGAAACACTTGGGTACTCCTCTACTCTTATTGCAGCCAAAACTGGGGAAAAAGTTGTACTTGTACAAGCTACTTTTAAATATGCGACAAATACTGCATGAATTCAAGAGGAAAAAAATATATAGATATATGTATATTACATCAATAAAAGACTACTCGATGCCGAGATGAGGTATCCAGAGATAGAGAAGTTGGCATTAATACTTGTCATCGTATTTAGGAAGTTTCAACTATACTTCCACGTACATTCCATCGAAGGTTTCACGAATTTTCCATTGAAATAGGTTTTGCAAAAGCCTGAAGTATCAAGACGATTGCTCAAGTGGGTAGTTGAACTAAGCCGATTCGACATCAATTTTTGATCTCGCACTGCGATTAAAGGTCAAGCTCTTGTAGATTTCATTACATAGTTCAATTACAAGGTCGATCTTCCTGCAGAAGTAATTGAGAATCTACAATGGATTTAACTAAATTGTAGAAACTCTATGTTAATTGGTCATCAAACGAGAATGGTGCTAGGGTGGGTTTGATGTTAATAAGCCCTGAAGAGCATAATATCCATTGTGCACTTCACTTCTGATTTCCACATCGAATAATGAAGCAGAATACAAGGCATTGATAGCCAGACTCAAGCTTGCATAAGAAATAAAGGTTGAAATGATCGAAGTATATAGTGATTCCCAATTGGTGGTTTGTCAAGTGATCGGAGACTATCAGACCAGAGGAGGAGAAATGCTAGCCTATCTACAAGATGTACAAAGACTTCTTTCGATGTTTACTACCTATAGCATTCAGCTACTTCATCGCACTAAAAATACTCAATGGATGCTTTAGCCAAACTTGCCTCGAAAAGAAATATAGAATTACTAAAGATGGTACCGGTCGAGTTCCTCGCAAAACCAAGTACCGAAGTAGAGCCTCAAGCAATCATACCAATCGACCAGAAGCCTTCATAGATAGATCCTATAATAAAGTATCTATAAGATGGCAACCTTCTTAAGAATAAAAACAATGCGAAGCAACTTCGAATAAAGGTAACTCGATACATCATTTATGATGGAAAGCTCTATCAGAGAAGTTTTAGCACACCATTGTTGTTATATATTGATAAAAAAAGAGCACTCTATATTGTGAGGGAGATTTATGAAAGGATATGTAGAAATCATTTTGGGGGGTAGGCACTTGCGAATAAAGCTCTCAAACAATAGTATTTTTGGCCTACTATGAAAAAGGATGCAATGGAATTTTCCAGGAAATATGATAAATGCTAGGGATTTATAACTATTCCTAGATCACCTCATGTTCTTCTTACTTCGACAACTAGTCCATGGCCATTTACAATATGAGGAATTGATATTACTGAAATTTTCCAGCACGAGGTAGATTGAAGTATGCTGTAATTGCAGTTGATTATTTCACCAAATGGACAGAAGCTGAAGCTTTAAATACTATTTCCGCAAAAAAGATGATAAATTTCATTTATAAGTCTATAATTTACTGATATGGTATATCGTACATGATAGTTTCTGATTATGGAAAATAATTTGACTGCGATGAGTTTCACAACTTTTGCGATAACTTGAGTATCAAGAAAAGCTTCTCTACTGTTACTCATCCAAAAGCCAATGTTTAGGTCGAAACTATAAATAAGGTAGTTAAACAAAACTTAAAGATGAAGCTAGAAGAACATAAGGAAGCTTGGCCAGAGATATTTCCTGAAGTACTATGGGCTTATCGCACCATTCAACGAACAATCACTGGAAAGAGTCCCTTCACTCTGGCCTATGGATATGAAGCGATGTTCCTAATAGAGATTGGTGTGAGCTCCTTACGACGATCTACTTATGAATAAGATCAGAATAATGTATTGATGAGAATTAAGCTCAATCTTTTGGAAGAAAGGCACAAGTATTCTCAACTATGAGTTACATCATATCAATAGTAAACGAATCGCTATTATAATTCTAAAGCCAAAAATAGACAATTTGATGTTGGTGATCTAGTTCTTCGACAAGTTCTCCCCAATATTAAAAAGCACGGTGTTAGCGTGTTTGGACCCTCTTGGAAAGGACCGTATGTTATTGACGCCGTTATTCAACCTGGAATATACAAGTTAGCTCACACTGAAGGACAAAAGATCGAGCATGCTTGGAATGCTTAATAGCTTTGTCGTTATTATCAATAAAAATCTTCATCTGTATCTTCATATAGCTTCAATGGCCTAAGGGGCAAATCTTGTTATTCGTCATTCGAAGTTATCAATAAAAGGGATTATTTCTTCAATTTCTCGTATAATTTCTTTTTAATGGTTCATCTTTTATAGTTTTATAACTATTCTCGAATACCATAAAACTTGGAGGGTAGTAAAATTAGATTAAGTAATTTCCTACTCGCTTCCTAAGAAAATATGCAAACGTTCATTAAGAGGAGATAGAATTTTGAATCGACGAATTTTTAAAATTTCTAAAAATCTTAGGATTTTCTCCTCGTTTTATGTTTCAGCATATTGTCTTATATGATATCCCTCCTCGAACAAATAAGTAACTAAACAAAATATCCATAGTTCGATGTGATATATTGTTATTTACCTTTTATTTGACATGTAACTTTTGAAACATAAATATTGAGTTCACATCACTCACGGGTGTTGTTTTTCATAAGTGACCTAACCTATCTTACTACATAAACCCTGTTTTAAGTTATTGGATTTGAATCACAAGAGCGTAAAGAATGATCTAACTTGTTTTTAAGTTATCGACATGACATAGAATTCTGAATCTTCAGAATAGCCAAACAGTTCCTACAAGTCTATACCTTATGGAAGATTTTCAAACATAGAATCTCAAGTTAATATACGAGGTAGCCTAATGATTCCTATGATTCACATCCAATTGAATAACAAGCTAAAGATCTATCCTATAAAATAGCTTGATTCTTATTTCATGAAGCAAAGTATCTTAAAAAAAATGCGAGTTCAGACAAAAAGTACGCAATCCAAGGGTCAGGTAGTTTTTTTATATCTTCGTTTACTTTTAGTATTTTTTGGATTTTCTAATATTTTGCAGAAAAATTCAAAATCTGACATCCTTTTAAAACTACTAAGAAGCATAAAAAGAGTTCCTATCATTCACTAATTCAACTACTACGAGCTACTCTTTAATGATATAGGTGTCATTAGCTACGTCTCTAGGATAGCACACCTTATTTTGTTTCTTGGCGACTTCATTAACCACCTTTAGGATTTCAATATAAAAGTATTGTGTCTAGATCGAGGCTTTCAGAATAAGAAGCGTACTTCTTCAATGCGAGCATTATTTCAAATTTGTGGTTGAGAAAAGTTCTTCTTTAAAAGACTTTGCAGCTTTTTAAACACTCTATTAGTAAACAGTCACATCGACAATGATATGGTTCTTAAGTCTTTCCTACTTCTCCATAAGTTTCTATAGAAGATCAATGAGATCGCTTTTGAGTCGCATATTTCATTTCGCTCTTGCTATTGAAGAAGTGGCGTATTTTAGCTTACTAAGAGTTTGCTCCTTATTAAATCACAAAAGGTTAACTCATGTATCTATGAGAAAGAAATGTCAACAAGGATATAATTACGCTATTTGATCACTATTTTACACCTACAAACTTAATCGTCAACTTCGATAAAAAAAAATCAAGAGAACTTACAACAAGTTTAATTGAAAACTTGAGCAGGAACGACATGTAATCAACTATTTTATCGAAGAAGGCTTTCAATACATCAAGGACATATTGAAAGCAAGAGGGCTATTGTTGTGTGGTTTTTTGACCACTACAAATAGTTGACATGCCTAATCCCCAAAAAAGACAACTAGCTAATTGAAGAGAGATAATTATTCATTATTGTGTAATCACCCAATGTCAATATTATATTATATTTTATTACGTAGTTTCCTATTTACAAATTAGAAAATCTTAAAGCCACTCTTATCTATATAAAGAGGGCTTGATATCATAATTTTTCATCTCATAATCACTTTACTATACACTCTCTGTGTAATTCTCTCTTTGCTCTCACTTTGAGACTTGGAGAAACTATTATAATTCTCCAGAAAATAATGAAGAACAATAGATATAGGCTCGTCTTTTTTGGAGCTGAACCACTATAAAATTTTTGTCTCTTTACTTTACTTTATTTTTCAATTCATTTTACATATAAGCCACATCTCATAAATCTCAAAATTCATTATTGACAAAACCTCCGTTAACACTTCTCTATTATAATTTTAGAATTTGTTTGGGTCATATAGAAACAAAAAGACATCTACAAGTATACAATAGAAGGATAATTATACATACATGCCTTCTGATGACAAATTAAAAAAAAATGTACGTATGTTCGTGGGATATATGTGTGGGTTGGGTGTCAGTATATGAAAATTCTTATTTGAACCGCAAAGTACAATAAAAAGAAATCTTTAACTATTATGGCTAAAAGAAACTTATAATCTCATAACACCAAACAAAATAACTAAATTATATCACATTATTTGGTTTGGTGTGGTGCGGTATGGTTTATAAGGTTTGAGCTCTTAATATAGTCTTTAACAAATTTTGAGCTAAATTGAAAAAGCAATCTTAAAAAAAATTCATAATTGCTAAAAAATTAGATATGTAGGAAAGTCATACGTCATATTTGTCAAAGTAAGATCTTAACAATATACAACCTAATTGAAATAAATAATAATAAAAATGTCTAAAATTTATATATTTAAATTTCCTTCCGAATAATATTATAATTTTACAACAAAATTGAATGTTGTTCAAAATGATATTTAAATATTTCAGGCTTTAGTTTCTAACTTTTATATATTTGTATATAAATGTAAATTTATGTATAAGAATATTTTTAAAATTAATATATACATCTGATGAGGTGTAGCTAATTGTAGAAATAGAAATTTTATTTCACATTTCAAACCACACTACGATGTTAGAAAAAAATTAGACCCAAGACCACGTCAAGAAACAAAATAAGCACACTACACTGTGTGAATTAGTTTGGTTGGACAATTTCAGTAGTTAAGGAAAATCTGCTTATCCCTACTTTATCCTAATTGTGTGCAT
>JXTB01000164.1:1957-14747 GCA_002914805.1 Parasponia andersonii
TATTCTCCAATAGCTTTTGAGTATTGTAACCTTGAGTATTCATCATTATAGTGAGAAAACAGTGGACGTAGGCTCATCTTTTTCGGGGCCGAACCACTATAAAATCCCCTCTCCTTATTTACTTTGATTATTAGTTCAATTCACACAAGCCACATCTCTTAATTATTTATAAATTTATTGTTGATAAAACCTCCATCAACAATCTATATATCACATGTATTAGTACAAAAAAACTAGTACAAAAATTAGAAAGTGCAGTGTTCTTTTCTGTATATCTGTATTTATATACATGTGATGTATAAGTAGAGAATAAGAGTAGTACTGGTGGTACAGCTCCAATCACAGCAAATTAAACAGACGAAAAGGAGTACAACTGTGTTAGCTAGTGCCAAAATATGATCGATGAAAAGGTCATTAAAAAGGTTTATTTCCCCAGCAGTTGACTTCTCCCGTCGATCTGATAAATACAAACTTTTATCACTTTATAGTACCTTTCATCTAGAAGGCCGGTTAATTAGATAACTCATCATAGTCAGCTACCTACACAAATTAATTTAGTGATTTAAAAGCGTATTTATTGATTAGCGTCGAGTCATCATGATGAGGCCAAATAAACATAATACCAAGCTTAATCAATGAAAAGTTCCCAACACATAATCACATTAATTTGTACCAACAAATGAGGAAAAAAAAATTTATGTGCGTAATGCGATGCCTTTTAATACAAGGAATTGTACAGTATAATTAAGTTTTTGATGAAGTTTTTAGCTATAATTACTAATTAAAAACGTACGTAAAACAAAAGATAAATCAATATGTTAATAAAAAGATCACCGGACTGCATTAACATACATTATCAATAATATTTTTACATTTGGCACAACACGTTTAGTAAATATATTAGTGGCATATAGCTAGTTAATTATTGTGTTATCTGATTAGCAAACAAGATCTCAAAAAGTATTAATTAGATTCAAGGACAAACTGCCACCACCACATAATCTCATTAGCATTATTTTATATTAGCTAATTAAGGCTAAATGCTCCCTTTCATTCCTTCTTCTTCCTAATATACGTAATATTTTCTTATACTTAATAAACAAACAAGATTCGATTGACATTAATATTTATTATTATTTTGATGAAAGAATTTTGTTCATCCACTTGAGGACGTGTTTGATAATAAGCAAACATGCTTAAAGAAGTAGAATATTTCTTTGAAAATTTAAATGGCTATATATATATATATATCCACCATCAACCTCTTCAGTTAATTTATATATACATATATATATATATATATATACAAAACCAATACGTGTCTTGTTCTGCTCCGATTAGTAGTAATTTTGAATTGATATCTTCCTTAACTAACCTTAAATATAAAATATATATGATAGCCTTAGATCATTTGACGTAGAGAATCTGTTAAAAAAAGTGTGAACGTGTTTGGTTATCAGGAGGCAAGTATTAATGTAGAAACCTTATAGGCTTAATTTATGAGAGACCGTCCACAATTGTGTAGATATATTTATATATATTATACGTGAAGATGATCTTCATATGTATCGACACCTGCCTGATTTACACCATTCTACTTTCATTGCTGATTTTAGTTAGGTCTCATCAAGATTAGCAGACAAGACTAAGTTTATCATTATTTATAGATACTTAGAACTTTAATTTCATATACCTTGACATTTAGCGATTTATTTTAAAATTAAATTTGACTTGCTGCTTGATTATGCTTTTGTGTGCTAATAATATTTATTATTACTTTCGCATAATTAGGCAACTTGTTGATCAAAAGTTAAAAAGCGCAGTTTGGTTCAACATAATTTTGGCACCATACGTAGTTTATCATTTTGACTTTAGGTAGCCAAGTGGAAAATGGAAACGAGAATAACTTAAAACTCGTTATGATTTTTTTTTTTCTTTTAAATCCCAATTGATAGCTTGCTATATAAATGAATTTGAAATTGGTGTATATATATATATATATATATATATATATATATATATATATATAAATACGTATGTTATACTACAGTTCTGAACAACAAATTCATAAAGGAAAAAGAAAGCTGAACGAGATTTTCTTTTTTCTGAGGACGAACGAGATATATTTAATTTCACGTAAAATGAACATAAAAAAGGCAAGTGATTTGTTGTGATTTCACCAAAAGTATATGTTCAAGAAGCAGCTACTACAAATTAAGAATTTATAGTCTACACCTAACGGCAATTACAAAAGTATATATTCATTGAATAACAACAAATATTAATCAATTGATTCTTTTCCCACCTATATATATACGGCGTTATTTATTTATTGTTTATTTAAAAAAATGAAAATTTCAAGACAATATTGGGTGACGCACCAAGTATGTTTTGCTTGTCTCAGCTCATGCTTTGGTGTCTGAATTTCACATTAAATCTCATTTTAATTAGCAAATCCCATGAGGATAATATAAATTATTATTCATCTCTATTTGTTGCTTGCGAAATTGCATGTTGACGCGCCACGTCATTTGCTCAAGGAAACAAACCATCATTTTCTGATTATCTACTTTAGACTATAGTATTAGGGTTGCATATGGATGCTTCATTTCTTTCAACATTTCGAAATCTAATTACAGAGGACAAAATTCGTCTATAAGAGTTGGACACATCCCAATAACAAAATTGGCTGTATTAAATTGCTCAAATAGTAGAGTATTCTTGCTGGTCAAAAAGTAAAGGCACATGTAAAACAGCATTCAGAAAAATAAATATTTTGTTTATTGCCTCAAATATCAACGTACGCCATTATGCCAAATATATATATATATATATATATATATATGTATATATATAAAAAGCTGATAACAACAATTCATGTACATACAGAACCCTACCCATGTATGCAAAACTGCTAATAATACTGCCAATTATACAAAGTGGGGCCAGTATATAGGTGGGCACGTGTCAGTTTCGCTGACCAAGTCTTCCAGCTTCGTACAATTTGACTTCGTATCATGTAATCCTTCTTTCACATCATCGGGACAAATAGGTTGCTTCCGTCATGCTTATGCTTTGTGACCAAAGTATACGAGCCTCGGTTCGTCGAATGTTGGAGGACGTGTCCGAGTTTGGGGATTAGTGGTTCATATTTTCATTAAATAAATATGCGTGTCGTATGTTTTTTTAAATTTATAATAAGTAATAATCATTAAATTTATAATAAATAATGATTATTAGTTAAATCTTATTAATTTTAACATTAAAAAAATATTCTTTGTAGACTAAAGTAAATAGGCTACGTGGCCATTTTTTATTAGCCATATGACCTTTTATCTTTTACGTGGCAGATAAATGAGTATTCTCATTTAGCAAAAAATTAAAAAACATAAAAATAAAATCATTTTCCTTCGTACATCGATTCAAGAATTTAAACGTAGTATAATTGATGTGGCTATTACATGCCATTCACATTTTATTTTTTTAAGAATGATAAAATGTCATGGTCAGAGAACTCAACAATATTGGACTTTTTAGGTGGTGGCCAATTTAAGGATGCGCTGAAACTCGACGAAGTGGCCGCAAAAGCGACCGGTTTTCGCGCATCTCGGCGTTGAAGACTCACCGAAGCTTTGTATTATTATTATGATTCTCCAACTTGTGACTTGGGAACGGATAATTATGTAACTACTAATAACTGTATTTGTAATCACGTGAAAAAAAAAGAAAAAAGAAACAAGAAAAATTAATATACTCTCCTGTTACCTCAGAGTTGGTTTTTGTGTCTTATAGCATTTCTTATTTTTTAGTGGAATATATTCATGTCAAATATTTTGATTTTTGGTATATCAATTTAATAATATAATGAATATACAATATACATTTTGAACGACTTTATTATATTAATGTATTGATTGGACAGAAAATTGTATGAAGTTATTACAAAAAGAAAATTATTTGACCCCAATTGTTATATCCACGCTCTACAGTTGTATAATTGTTATTTTCCTTCTAAATATTTTTTTTTAAAAAAAAACAAAGGAACAAAAGAACAAATCTATAGTAGTAAAAACGCAAAATTTTTAAGGGCATTTTTGTACTTTTGTCTTAAAAATAAAAAATAAAAACAGAGATATATATATATATATATATGTATATATGCTTCTCTCTCTCTTCCCTCGACTCTTTCTTTTTCTTCATTATGCTCGACGCACAACCAGCCCTAATGACTCATTTTCCGGCCAAATCACGCCGCACTGCCGCTGGGAATCACGCTGCACTGCCACTAGGAGCTTCCAGTCGAGTTTTTGCGACCAACGAAGCTCGGATTCGTCGCCGACAAAGAGGAGGGCCGCGGAGGAGACTCAAATGTCGACGGAGATTCCGACCACCTTAGGTTGCGAAACCACTTGCATCGGATTTCTCTCGAGGAGAGGAATACTATGGTATATATATCTTGACTTAAAATTATTTGGATTAAATTTTGTCATTTTTGAACAATTTTGAGTTATTTTAGTTTTATATTTAAATTTTTCAATTTGACCGTTAGATCATCAAACAAATCTCATTTTTGTGATGTACATATAAAAAATTAAAGTTTAATATATATATATATATATATATTGACTATATTTGGTGATGAGCACGAAAATCTAAATCTAACTGCTTAGATTATCTCGATTTGCGTGTCGTGAGTCCAGATTTGGACCGAGCTCGAATTGGTCATATTATATGTCTAACCTAACGTTTTTGGGTGTTCTGAATTCAGTGGTAAAGTCTGTTTCACGATCTGAAACTTTGATTGAAAATCAAGTTTTTAAACCTATCGATCAAAAGGGTTGAAAATGACGCCCGACCCTCTAAACGATGCCAAACTTTCTCTGTACCCCCTATAGCGCTATTTGGATACTCGATTGAGATAAGGATTCGATTGACTTACGAGTGATCCACTAGGATATTTCGGATATTGTGATTGTATACATGGTTATATATTGCTTGAATATATATGTACTGGTTTTGATGCATATTTTATAATAGTTTGAAGTGTTTGAGCTATTGGACTATGATATCCACTTGGGTTTTGTGAATTGTTTTGAATGGAATACTAACCATGTAAAACCTTCAACATGAGTATATTTTCTTTCATATAAAAATTTGTAATCAAATCTCTACTAAGCATTCACATGCTCACCCTCTCCCCCCCCTCCCCCCTCATTCCTTTCCCTTTCAAGTATTGATTTATTTTGAGGTAATTGTCTTAGTGGCTTGACAAGCTTGTTTGACTTATATATATCGTCTCCCACATCGTTATTGGTTGGTTCCTATTCTATACTATTCTTTTCTTTTAAAGTCACATTTATTTATCCAATTGTAGTGTATTTATTAAATAGATGTATGGAGATGATTTTGTTATTGAATTGAATACTTAGAAATACAAATGATTTTACGTAAATTATTTGGACATTACAACTAAGGTTTTAATTTGACTTATTTTATTATATTTTATCAATTTATATATGTTTCTAAACTAATTAATTAGATTTTCCTCTAAACTTTAAATGAAGGATTCTTCTTGAAAAAAAAATTAAAACAAATGAAAAGTTTCTTAATTGTGAAATGTGCTTACTTTTGAGAACTAAAATCTGAAATTTTAAGTACTCGATTTCTCGGAATTTTGGAAAAATTACTTTTTACCACTGTTTCAACATAAAATTTACTAAAAGTCACGGTCTTGGATTTTCGGTCGTGACAGATTTGGTATCAGAGCTTCAGATTTCAGATCCATCTAGGATCTTGCCTGTGATATTTTGGTGTTTAAAAAGGGATTTAGAAAAATGTTTGACAAATACCTCATACATCGCTTAGAAATTGACTAAATATATTGTCTTTGTTCCGATTCATTCTGAATCCTTCGTCACCTCCTTAGAATAGAACTTTAGTATTCTTGGGGTGGTTATACCACTGAAATTCTAGTCTCAGAAGTGTTGGAGATGACACAAGACTAGTGAATTATACTCTTGTTGAAATTTCTCAATTCAAATGGACATTTATTCCTGTATTCCTATGTCGTGATAAGCTATATGAATCTCGTAAGTTCTAAGATAATAATTTAGTATTTTGTATCTTGATTGGCATGACTTAATATTATTTGTGCTTATAGGGTTGTGATTTGAATTTCTTAGAAATTGTTAGTATGTGACTAACCAGTGAGAATGTCTGGTAGTATGTTTTTGTAATTTTTTATTATGCATTAGTTGGACTTGTTAGTAGACATGACATCCTAGTTTTCATTTATGAATTGATTTAATAATATGAACTTGGTAAAAAAAAGTTCTTTTCTAGTCTTACCAAGTTAAATTTGTGTTAGGAAATTCTTGAATTAGTAGAATCTAGTTGGTTAATAAATTGGTATGATATGTAGTATTTGCTTAAATATTACATTGCACTAGTTTTATCAAATTTATTTATGTGACCCTTAAATGTAGACATTTTTGTAAAATTGAAAATTTGGTTAGACATAAGTTTGATTAATTGGTCTTGAAACTTTGGATAAATTTCAAGTTAATAAAATTGGTTTTGCATGAGGTAAACATTTGCATTTGACCAATGAATTATCTTTGTTTTCAAAAAAAAAAAAACCATAAACGTTTTAATTTTGAATAATAGTTGGATGCATGTAATGTATATTTTTCAATGAATGTATAATTTTTCAAAAATTAATAATACTAGAATTTAAGATTTGTGAAATTTTCCAGGAATATAAGATTTAAATAATTACTTTATTTAAACATAAAATGTTTATGGAAAAATATATGTGGAAACTTTGAGCAACAAAGTTGAATTTTTTGGAAAATCTTTGGTGTGATTTAATGTGATATGCATATAAATTCTTGGACATTTACACATATATTTCTAAAGTCAAATGTATAATATCTTATTTTAAGAATTTTGTGAAATAATATTGGTTATGCTAATGTATTTAAAACCTTGTATAAATAGAGAAATATTATGTTTTGAAAACCTAGCTTAGTAGTTTTGTGAAATTTTGTTGTTGTTCATTGGAATTGTTAAATCCTTTGTGTTCAATAAATGTCTTATTCATTGAATAAGTGAATCAAGGGGCACTGACTTTGTATTATTTATCTCAATTAGATAATTGAGCTCTTGTGTAGTTGATTTGAATTGATATCCTAAGTATTGAGAACCCCTAATATTGGGAGCTTGGGGTGACATTTCATTGGAGTTTTTGGAATAAAGTTATTTTTGATTTTAAATACCTAAGCCTTAGAGAGAAATAGGTGGTGTGTAATCATACATAGTACTTTGAAATAAAAATTTAAACTTATGAAATTTGGATTTTCAAATATATAAGGCTATGGATTGATATTATGCCCTGATTTGACATTTAGGAAAATTTTGAGTATACATATAAATGAGTGGTATTTTCTTTGAAAACATAATTTGAACTTTTGAATTCATGGAGTTTGTGCATACTACAAATTGGTTGACTATAAAAAAAATTATACTTAACACACTCTATTATTTTCTAAAATACTTTATAGGTTCTTCCTATTATTAAAATGTCTTTCAAAATTTTTTTTTTCCGAAAATTGTCAGAGTATGGTACCTCAAAGTTATAAATCTTAAAGAAAGTCTCACTAATGCATTACCTAAAGTTTTTCATTAATAAATAATTATGAGAAATTATTTGCATAACATAGTTTATCAACAAAAAGAAGATATGCTTTTAAATCTCTTAGAGAGGCGTGTTTAAAAACTACAGAGAAGTTTTAAAAATTTTAAGAAAATTTCTATTATGTTTAATTATGATTTAAAGGAAATTGTCATGTTTTAATAGTTTGATAGTTTAATTAGTAAACTGTATATCAAGTAATGGACTTCTTCTCATCATACTTACTTAGCATAGTAAGTGGAGTTAGTGTGTTAGACACGAAATTGATTGATTGATGATGACAAAAATCAATCTTGTTGGTGTATTCTCTCTTGGTGTTAATGGGAGAATACTACTTGTGGTACTTTACTTGTGTTGATTCCTAGTAATTATTGGGAGACTCTTGTTATAATCTGTTGTGGATTAGAGTCATCATTGAGCTCATTAGTACTGAGTTCAGTTTGTAACTCATCACTTAGTTTAAAGTGGATCCAAGCATCATTATGATGACATAATTGATAGCATAAGGATCAGTTTACTCATGAGTTTATATTCAAAGGTATTGAACTCTTATTATTATATTTTAAAAAGGAATACTTAAGTTCAAGTTTGGTTTACCTATGGTCAAGGTAAGACTTTATTATAAACTGGTGTGGTAATTCTATATGCCCCTAGTTTTGTGTCGCATATTTTCAAAAATATTTTTGAAAAATCATTTATGATTTTTAAAACGAAATGAGATTAGATGGGAGATAGGTGTCGCTTTAGAGATAACTTATTCTATTAGAACCTTATTTCTGGGGCATTGTAGTGTTGTTAAAAGTTTATTTTGTGTATTGGGTATTAAGTCATTTTTATATGACTTTCTTTTGTACCAAAGACATAAAAGAGTCTTTAGAGGTGATTGATAATTTAAGAAAGTTATTATAATTCTATATTGGGCAAAAAGACTTGGAGAGTCTCTGGATTTAATTGTGGTATGAGTTAATATCCTGTGATATTACTTTGGATAAAAGACTTGGAAAATCTTTGGACAATATATGTTATATAGATACTTATATTTTATATGCTTGGACTGTTGTGATCATATTGGCATTTGTTGTGCTAAGTACTTCTGTATTGGAGATTTCTAATCATATGGATTCTAGTCTTGTCCTTGAATAGAAATTATTTGTGTGTATGGTTGTTACTCACTCGATATAAGGAACGGTAAATGACTTATGTCATTTCTGACCTCTAAAACTTGTCTATCTTATGTGATATAATACAAGTATACACGTTTTCAATTCGAAATATTATTGGATATAATCTTGTGTTAAAGAGAATCTTATTAGAGTCTTTGGACTCAATGATTAATTAGGACTAATTTTAGCTATAGATAAATAGAATTATTCCAGTGTGTTATTGATCTGGTGTGATCTAAGGACGTTATTGTATATACCTAACATTTGATCTGCTACACTATATTGGTGCCTAATAATCACTGTTCAGATTATAGAAGTCTTATATTTTCGATTTCTAGTTTTGATTAACGTTACTGCTTTTGAGATTAATTACCAACTCGGAGTCATCATTTTCAAATTTTGGGTATCGAGGTCTTACACCTATTAATGAGCCATCTTGCGATTCAATGTCTCTTTGTGTACATCTTTATAATATGCATTTATATGATATTGATATGTTAGCGTAATTCTAGCACAAAGTGCGAAATATATGTTACACATTCCTTGATCTACCTAGTATTTGGTTTGGAACTTATAAATTGAGTGCTCAAGGGTTCATTCTCCTTTTAACCATTATTCCTTCCCATTTTATTTATACTCTCTGTTGTACTTGAATTTTGAGATAAAATTCTTTTAAGGGGGGAAGGAAGTAAAAACCTAAAGTTTTTAAGGGTATTTTTATACTTTTTCCTTAAAAATAAAAGAAATAAAAATTAAAAACAGATATATATATATATATATATGTTACTCTCTCTCTTTTCTCCCTCAACTCTTTCTTCTTCTTCACTGTGCTCGACGTACAACCAGCTCCGACGACCCATTTTCTAGCCAAATCACACCACACCACCATCAAGAATCATGCCGCAACACCACCAGGAGCTTCCAGCTGAGTTTTTGTGGCCAACGGAGCTCCAGTTCGTCACCGGTGAAGAGGAAGGCTGCGGAGGAGACTCGAATGCTGACAGAGATTCCGACCACCTCAGGTCACGAAACTACTTGCATCAGATTCCTCTCGATGAGAGGAATACCATAGTATGTATATCTTGACTTGGAAATTGCCCGTATTGAATTTTGCTATTTTTGAACAATTTTGAGTTATTTTAGTTTTATATTTAAAATTTTCAATACGATCATTAAATCGTTAAACAAACCTCATTTTTGTGATGTACTCATAAAAACTTAAAGTTTGGTGTATATATATATATATATATATATATATATATATATATATATATATATATTGACTATATTTGGCGATGGGCACGAAAATCTAAATCTAACGGTTTATATTACCTCAATTTGTGTGTTGTGAGCCTAGGTTCGGACCGAGCTTGAATTGGTAAAGTCCGTTTCACGATCTGAAACTCCGATTGAAAATTGAATTTTTTAAACATATTGATCAAAAGGGTTGAAAACGACGTCTGACCTTCCAAATGATGCCAAACTTTCTCCATAGCCCTATAGTGCTATTTGGACACTTGATTAAGGTAGAGATTCAATTGACTTACGAATGATCCATTAGGATACTTCGGACAACATGATTGCATGCATGGTTATATATTGCTTGAATTGATATGTGCTAGTTTTGATGGATATTTACAATAGTTTAAAGTGTTTGAGCTATTGGACTATGATTTCTACCTGAGTTTTGTGAATTATTTTGAATGGAATACTAACTATGTATGACCTTTAACGTGAGTATATTTTCTTTCATATAAAAACTTATAATCGAATCTCTACTGAGCATTCATGTGCTCACCTCTTACTTCCTCCCATTTTCAAGTGTTGATTTATTTTGGGGTAATTGTCTTGGTGGCTTGACAAGCTTGTTTGGCTTATGTATGTCATCTCTCACATCTTCATTGATTGGTTCTTATTCTATGCTATTCTTTCCTTTTAAAGTCAAATTTACTTAGCCAGTTATAGTGAATTTATTAAATAGATGTATGAGGATGATTTTTGTTATTAAATTGAGTACTTAGAAATACAAATGATTTTACGTAAATTATTTGGGCATTGCAACTAAGGTTTTAATTGACTTATTTTATTATAGTTTATGAATTTATAAATATTTCTAAACTAATTAATTAGATTTTCCTCTAAATTTTAAATGAAGGATTCTCCTTAAAAATAAAATAAAACAAATAAAAAGTTTCTTAATTGTGAAATATGCTTACTTTTGAGAACTAAAATCTGAAATTTTAAGTACTCGATTTCTTGGAATTTTGGAAAAATTACTATTTACCATTGTTTCAATATAAAATTTACTAAAAATTACGGCATTGGGCTTTCGATCATAACAATAGTATTACTAGCTAGGGGGGAAGGACAAATCTATGATACTACTACACTAAATGAGTGATCAATTTGTCCAGATCAATTCATGGAGCTCAATCAAATACAATTTTAAGTTCTTTATTTTCTTTAATATTTAGTGTAATGAGATATATATAGGTTGCTAATCCAATAGGTATTTTTTTTCTTTACCTATGGATAGGTATTTTTTTTTTAGCCGTTGGATCACCAGTAGATAGTGATCCAATGGCTACAATGAAATGCATGAAAAGACGTGCATCATTAATGCTCTTTCTCTCTCTTACTTTTTACAATAAAAAAATGTGCATACTAAATTTTCATTGGCCAAATTGATACCTACCCATAAGGAAAAAAAAAATACCCACTGGATTGGTGCCCATATATATATACATATATATATATGGGCACCAATTTAGTAGGTATTTTTTTTTACTTATATATAGGTATCAATTTGACTAATAAAAATTTATTATGCACATTTTTTTATATTAAAAAGTAAGAGAGAGAAAAAAATATTAGTAATGTATGATTTTTCATATATTTCATAACAATCGTTGGATCATTATTAAATGATAATTCAACAACTTAAAAAAAATACATACAAATAAGTAAAAATAAAATACCTACTAAATTGACAACCTATATATAAATGCTAGATATTTGTCTCGACCTATATTACAAAATTCATGAGTCGTGGGATTCTGATGACTCGAATTTATTCTCTTTTATAAACTTTGCATGTGCATGAACGTACGAGATCCATTAGATCTAATCTGACAGAGAATGACGATATCGAGTAGGATTTTCTAACGAAACCGGCAGTAATTTCAACGACTTTTGGGGCCGATGATAATTGGAAGTTATTGAAAATTTAATTCTTTTCTGTAAACACTTTTGAAATATATTCGTGTTAATTTATCATAAATATTAATTGATGTAACAGTTGGCGTACGTGTGGTGTTTTACATTCTAGCCCTT
This sequence comes from Parasponia andersonii, assembly GCA_002914805.1. Taxonomy (NCBI): domain Eukaryota; kingdom Viridiplantae; phylum Streptophyta; class Magnoliopsida; order Rosales; family Cannabaceae; genus Trema; species Trema andersonii. Next base: position 14,147 of record JXTB01000164.1, read on the forward strand.
TAAACCAAAAGCACGAATTTCTTCTAATATTTCAATGTTATTCAATTCTTATGTCAAGTATCCTATCCAGTACATTAATTTGAATGATTTGTAATTAGAACAAGACCATGTCGAATTGAAGCTGTAAATTAAGAAAATTAAAGAAAGGCCCCATACGTCTATTAAAAATCTAGATATGATAAATAAATAAAAAGTGAGAAAAAAGAAATAAAGAGGCCACATGAGCTGCCTCAATAAAGAATTAACACTTTTTAGGTTGTGGGCTAGCTAGCTCCTCAAATTATCGACAGTGATTAGTCATTTGTACTAGAAATTAAGGAGATATATCACCAAGTTGATCAGTCTCACTGCTGGCTGTACCACGACGATGAAATTTACAAGACTATTTTTAAATGGTTGTTTTCACTTGACTTGACTTCTTATTCTTGTTGCAACTTAACGATATCTGTAAAAAAACCCGGAATTTTCGAGGGTAATTTGAACAATTTACCAATTTTCCGGATAAAATATTGTGGGGACTAATTTGCAAAAATTTTGCTCAGATGGACTAAATTGCAAATTTTGGGGGACCGGATTGATAGAGATTTGAAATTTTGGGGAC
>JXTB01000164.1:34282-119912 GCA_002914805.1 Parasponia andersonii
TCTTGAGGACTAAAACTTAAATTTTAAGTACTCGACTTTTTCTGAAAATTTTGGAAATTTTTGTTTATCACTGTTTTCACTTAAATTTACTAAAAATCATGGCCTTGGATTTTCGGTCGTGACATTGTACGTAATAATTGAATGAACAATATTCCTACTTTATGTATGACCATATGTACTTTTTTTGAATTTGTTTATTCTTAAAATTTGATATATTTTTCAAGGATTATTTTTAAGCTTTTTGTTTTAAATACACAATAATATTTTTGAGGGACTTTTTTTTAAGAAAAATTGTTTAAAAAATTAGATTATCTTTTGGAGGGATTCATAATTAAAAAAAAAAAAAACACGTATGTTTATTATGTAATTTGCATGCAAAATTTTTGGGTTATAAAATCTTATTTGAAAAGAAATGTTATATCCAAAATTTATTAGTTTGGAAATTCGTTTGTTATCATTGTTTTTTAATAATTTTTCAAATTTGAACATTAAAAATTGACTTTTGAATTGTAATTTTGTAAAATCTGAGTGTGATATTATTTTAATTAAAATATGATTACTATGTTTGCCATTTATAAATATAGTTTTTAACATACATAAAGAAAAACATGATTCTTATATATATATATATATATATATATATATATATATATATATATATCATACGTTAAAAAAATGTTTTGTAACTATATAACAAGAAAATAATAATAATTTTTAAAGAAAGAATGTATTTCAGGGGAAAAAATAAAATAAAAGAAAATATAAGCTTTTCGAAACAATATTGCCATATTGAATTAGAGTTGAGGAATGAAATTTCTGAATATTTTAGTTAATTTATAACTCCGGTTTAAGTTTCCCCCAAATTATTGGAGTTTATGGCTGAAGACGAAGAAGAATGGTTCCATTGTTTTTTTTTTTTTTCATTTAATAACCACTAATAACCTGGGTGAATGAGCATGTGTGTTTGTTGTAGATGTGAATAGCATAATCTAACGACAAATGTGAAAAAAATTGTACGAAAAAAATCAAAGTTAAGGATTTAAAAGTTACAAAATATAAATAGAGATCTAAATAATATCTCGGGTAAAGAATGAGAACCCAAGTGAGATTAACCTTATAAATTAATATGCAATTTCATTAATTACATGCAAAATTATCCAATTTTAGTCTTAGTTATGAATAAGGTAATATATAATAGTATTTTAATAAGTACTTAGTAATTAAGCACTATTATATATTTCCAAATTCACTATTTAAAACACTAAATACTATAATCAATTAAACTGTGGAATCATGTTTAGTAGTATTAAATAATGAAAATTTTCACCAATTAATATAAATTTATCAAATTTTAATCTTAGTTAAATATAATAAAATATGTAATAGCATTGTACTAAGTACTGATATAATCCACGATATTTTGAAATTATGCTTAGTAATTATAAATTATGTGAAATTTAAGTAATTAAACAACTTAATTCACTACTATATACTCTCATATGCTTAGCTAAGGCAAAAATTGAATAAATTTGTACTAATTGATAGTCTAAAAATTAATATAAAATTTGACTAAAAACAATTGATCCACATTAATTAGTTCAAGTTTAGTAAGTGAGCCCAGGACATTAAGAAATGGTGTTCTTCTACGTACTTTAATCTGAAAAATGGTGATGTTAAAAGTGGTATAAAATAAATACAAAATTTTTACTAATGAATGCAAACTTATCCATTTTTAATCTTAGTTGAGTATTTAAACTCAACTATTAATGTATCCATTTTTAACGTATTTATACTCTAATAAGTATCCATATCTATTAAATTGTGATATGATACTTATATACTAGTAATAAATGTAAAAATCCGGAATTTTTGCTGGTAATTTGGATATTTTACCAATTTTCCGGATATAATATTGTGGAGATTAATTTGCAAAAATTTTGTGCATAGGGACTAAATTACAAATTTTAGAGGACTAGATTGATAATAATTTGAAATTTGGGGACTTATGTATAATTTTTGAAAAATTATACAGCTCATTCAAAAGAGGCCACATGGCATGTTCACTCACTTCTCTCTCTCTCTTCTCTCTCTTCCCCCCCGATCTCTCTCTCAGCTCTCTCTCATTCTCTCGGCCGTCGAAGGAGAGGAAGCCACCGCTAGCCATCGTCTAGCCGAGCAGACCACCAGCAGAGCTCCCCTAGCTGCCACGAACCAGCGCTGGCCAGCTGCAGGACGCCGGAGCCGCCCGCCGTCGTCGTCGGAGGAGAAATAGCCATTTCGGATTTTTGGCCATCGACGACGATTCCGGCAACCATTCGACCTCCAACTGGTCCCGTTGGATTCGTCTCGTCGCAAGGATCATCAAGGTATATATATCTCAATCCCATTTTGTCCGGATTGATGGTTGCTATTTTTGGGTATTTCAAGTTTATGGTTGTTATTTTTGATCCGACTATTGGATTGTGTTATTGATCTCATTTTTGGTTTTTGATCTCATTTTTGGAATGTACCCAGAAAATGGAGAAGTTTGATATATATATTACCTATGTTTGGTGACTGGCATAAAAATCGAGATCGGACGGTCGAGATTTGCCTCGTTTTGCATGCCACCGGTCCGGTATGGGTCGGTATCTGAATTGGACAAGTTATATGTCTAACTTAGTTATTTTGGGTAATAGGAATTCATCAAAAAAGTCCGTTTGTGGAATTGAAGCTTCATTGAAAAGTTAGTTTTTCACAAGAGGACGATCGAGGGCTCGGAATTTAGTTCCCAACTCTCCGCATCAACGATACGTTGAAGATTCAATAGAGTGGTATTGCTATTCGAGTGAGGTAGGGATTCAATTACCTGTGTTTTATATCGTTTTAGAATCAAACTTATTTTCTGCAACATATGAAAATAAATATGATTTCTAGACTATTTAAATATCTGTGATGGGAATCGGTTGTATGAGATATATACTGTATTGTTCTGGGAATTTTCTGAGTATAGGTTATTTTGGATATATTAAAAATAGGGTCGTTATGCTGCCCGTTTTTCTATAAAAACCTAGTATATTGATTTTACTGAAAAACCAGAGCATGATTATTTTCACACTTCAGTTCTGTATTACATGTGTCATAGGATCATACATGAGCACTATGTTAGCATCGTGGGTTTATAGTGTGGCGTTGCGTGTCCCACCATTAGTGAGAGTCTGTAAACTCGCGTGGGGTTTTATTATTTCTGATTACCTCCCCATTTGGCAGGCATAGGCAATTCGGTTGCCCCTCTAAATTTGGTAGGCGACACATTGGTGTCCCCTCCGGGTATGGGCTTAGGTATCAGGCAGGTTGTTAGGTACACTTAGTGCCATCATCCTGGGTTTCCACAGATGAGAGGATGAGAGCTCATGGGTATAGGTTGATTTGTGTCATGTGCATATGAATTGAATGGTTTTGATTATACTGCTTTATATATATATATATATATATATATATGAATTTTTGATTTAGATTATATATATATATATGGATGTTTTGGGACTGAACTAACTATACAGGAATTCTCCATCACTTAAAATATTTTCGACCGTGTAATTATTTTTCCTACTAGGCATTTTATGCTCATCCCCCTACCTTCTCCTTCAGGTGATGTCCAGTGCGATCTTGGTGATCAAGAAGAGTAAGAGGTCATCTGGATTGCAGTTCGTCTCTTAGTAATACTAGGAGTTTGTTGTCGTAGTCTTTGGACTATTTGGGTTTTGTATTAGCATTGAACCAAGATTACTGCTTTCTTTTTTGTCTGCGAACTTATGTATGCCATTCTGGTATTTGACCTTTGTTGTGGATAGTGGTGATGCTTAGTTTTATATTTGATTTTGCGTTTTTAAATAATTATTCAGTCTATATTTAATGGTATATACGAACTGTGGGAGTGGTTCACGAGATGGAATTCTAATTATTTTATTTAAATAGACTGACTGTTTTATAAAAACTAAAACTTTTAACACTTTTCAAATAAATCAAAGAATTTCTCATCTTTGTGAAATTCTTTTTCTACCAGTGGCCCGGGTTTTGGGTCGTGACAATAAATTAGTTTGAAAATTTACTAATTAATAAAAACCGATCAAAAAGTCTTCATTGAGCGAAAGTATATAATATTTCTTTTGAATAAAATGAAAGCGTATGATATTGTTATACTGAGTATCTGGTCCACAAAATTATGAAATTATGCTTATTGGTATTAAATTATTGTGAAATATAACTAATTAAGTCAAAATCAATCAATTTAGTCTAAGTATATACAGCATGTTTTAGTATATAATAATGTTGTACTAAGTACTAGAGCACACTAAATTATGACCTAAAGCTTGGTAATATCAAACTGATGTGAAATTTCCCTGATCAATATATGTTTATCTGATTTTTGTCTAATTTGAGTATGTGATATTATGTAATGGTATTCTAAAAAATGTTATTGTAAACTAACTCGTGACGTTAGATCAGTTATTTTAAATTAATATCAATTTTCATTAGTTAAGGCATATTAATATAATTTAACTCTAATTAAAAAAAAAAAAAAGCATTAGGATAATGTAAATTGTTGTACAAAAGTTATAGACTCACCATTTTGTAATATTATAGTTATTGTTTCTTCGGTTACGCACATATGAGAAAAACATATTAAGATTAATAGTTTGTTTTTGTTAGAGGAACCTAAATGAATTGTAACTAGAAATTCCTAGTAACGGCTTTCTATTTTTTTTAAAAAAATATATATTAAAAGATTAGGGATTGAAGAACTTGAAAAGAAAATAGATTTGAACAAATAAAACATATACTTCATAACATACTGGTCTTTGACTACCAAAATTCTTTTTAGATGGGTTTTCTCTCCTCCAATAATTATAAAGCTTACACAAGTAAATATTAACCAAATAAACAAAAAAAAAAAAAAGAGAAGGGAACACACTGAGAATTTGGAGATGATATTGATCTTATTGAATAGATTTTCATGATTGTAGATTTTTTTGTTAGGGTTATTTTTTGCCTTTTTAGAAGATTTTATCAATGAAAATAATTAAGACCAATCGCTGAACTTATTTAGAGTTAAAAAAGTATAAATTTTGTTTTTAAAAAAAATGCAATTCTCAATAAATGTAAATAGAGGATAACGGTTTAAAAGGATAATTGTTATACAAGAATAACAACCAATCACTATTAATGGCAAAGTATTGTGAGAATAACCAAAAAAAATAGTGAGTATCCGACTCTGTGCATTCCTTTACAAATGAAAAAAGGTCCATAATTTTTTTATATTGGAACTAAATATTTTCTTAGAGTATATTATCTAATTTTTCTTTATAATGACATTAAATAAAAAATAATTTAATCAAATAGAACATAATTTTCAAAATTTACATGATTTTCAAAAACTAACTAATTAATGCAACACTAAGAATTAAAATAAAACAAAAACAAAATAAAATTCACATAATTAACGAATCTTGAATTTCGTTCCAAATATTTATTGCAAAGTTTTGTTTTTTTTTTTTTAAAAAAAAAATCTTTGTAATTAATGCTAAATGGTAATTTGTTAGACTTAGTATAACAGGTTATTTTCAAATTCATGCCATCATTTGTATTTAATATTTATATTAATATTTATAATTATTTAATACTAACACTAATTTTATGATGATTACTCACGGAACCGTAACCATTGAAACTTCGTCCGTATATATATATAAGGCACAATCACAACTAGAAATATTATAAGGAGATAAATTTATTTTTTTATTTTTTTTATTATAAAAACATGAAAATAGATTGTGTTTCCTTCTTAAGCTCCTACAATTAAGGGGGATCCAAGCATTTTCATCCCATAGGAGCTTATCATTGTAGCAAAAACAATAACTAACAATTGAAAATAAAAGAATAGAAGAATTTGATCTTCTTCCTCCAAACCTCTCTCATGCACTCTTCGACGTCACGCTTCATATTCACATCCAATTAGCAGGTTATATTTTATTTTTTCAATTAATTTTTTAAGAAAAGTTTTAAATCCATCTACATTTGATCTTTTACACTTTGTTTTTGATTGAACTATATAAGTGGAGCATGGGAGTTGGACTACCGTAGAGTTTATGATCGATTTGCTTAAGATGTTCTTTGCTGTTTTTTTATTAAGATAATGCCAAAGAAGTGTTTATTATTTTGAATATTTATTAAAAATTTAAAGTTATATTTTATGTATAATATTTAATATTTTTTTATACATATATGTATTTTAAGATCGACAAGAATAGATTTTTGAAATAGAGTAGTTGTCTAGCCAAGAGCTTAATATGATTTGAAATTTGAATTTTCTCGTATGTTTTATTTAAGGATTAATGCCATAAATGGTCCCTACATACTACTACAACAAAAGTGCAATAGAAGGCAACAACAACTATTGTCACTTTAGGAATACATAAAACGGCGACAATCAAAAAAGAAAGACATTGCTATATATATTATAAAAGACTTTTTGAGTATTGAAAAGCATTCTAATCCCATAGGAGCTTATCATTGTAGCAAAAACAATAACTAACAATTGAAAATAAAAGAATAGAAGAATTTGATCTTCTTCCTCCAAACCTCTATCATGCACTCTTCGACGTCACGCTTCATATTCACATCCAATTAGCAGCTTATATTTTATTTTTTCAATTAAGTTTTTAAGAAAAGTTTTAAATCCATCTACATTTGATCTTTTTCACTTCGTTTTTGATTGAACTATATAAGTGGAGCATGGGAGTTGGACTACCGTAGAGTTTACGATCGATTTACTTAAGATGTTCTTTGCTGTTTTTTTATTAAGATAATTGTACATCCCGATTCACGTGCATGCTTACATGTTTTGTGTAATAGAGCTTTGTCTAGCACTAAGTTATGTAAATGAGTTAAGTTGGTCAGTGAGGAGCTTAATGATTTTATATGTTCATAAAGATCCTAGTAAAAAGGATTTCATGTTTTACGAGACAATCTTTTGCTGTTAGGTTTTATACAATAGAAATGAGTTAAGCTACTGATTAAGGTACTTAGCAGTGTAAACTTTTGATGATGGACAATATGATGAAAGAAAATATTTTTGACGAAAACTGACAGTTAAGTTTCCAACAATCTAGAATAGATAAGCTACTGACGGAAGAGACAAGATTACTTATGATGTTGTGATCAATTTCTAGGGAGAAGTTAGTATTTCTCGATTTTTGTGCTAGACAATTCTATAAATCATGATATTTAGATGATAAGTCAAAAAAAAGTGAAGCACGAGGTGGTCTAAGCATGATGTCTCCATAAGCACGAGGTGGCACTGTAAGAACGAGGTGTTGAATCAGAGTACGAGATGTCAAATCAAAGCACGAGGTGTAAAGTTCGAAAGCATGAGGTGTCAGTTAGAAGAATGTAGTGGAATAGAACAGGCTAGGTGTCAAGCATGCAGATGAGATTAGTGGCAACTATATGTCAACATTTAGGCAAGCTAGGTGTCAAGCATACAAATGAGGTTAGTGGCAACTACGTGTCAACATTTAGGCTGAGTTAAGTGGCTCGATGTAGACAGTGCATGTGGTGCTAGGTGTCATGATGGAAGAAGATTTAGGTGATGAGTAAGCTGCTAGCTTGAGGAGCTTCCTGAAATCTATAAATAAGGCTTGAGAATTAGTTTTAGAGATACAATGCTCCACCCATATTTCTAGTAAAATTTAGAGAGAAAAGAAAAAAGAGGACAGAAAGATAGAGAGAGGTTTGGGAATAGAACCGAAGATTAAGAGGAATATCATCTAGAGGTAAGTAAAGATAAACATTTTTACTGCGTTACAGGAGCATAATAAGTATAAGTATTTTCTAAATGTTATGTGAAGTACGTGCTTATTTATATGTACCAATATATACTACTATATTGTTTATAGAATGATATTCATGGCATATCCATAAGGCATGTTTATAAAAGGAAAAATTAAAGTGATTTTACGAAGTTCATGTTTTTAATAAAATGTTACCATTATACCTAATTTCAAAGTTATGTTGTTTATAAAGTATGGTTCCTGGCTTAGTGATTGTGTAGAAAAGAGGTGGCGAAATCCCTTGAGGTGAAAGGGCCAAGATAGAGTAACCATCAAATGATAAATGTTAAAAGGTCTACTATGTCATTATGTTAGAAGTTATGCTTAAAATAGGGCCCAAAATGATGTTTAAAGAATGAATGTTTTCCAAGAAAAGTTGTACAATTGGTAACAAATATTTTTATAGCATGTCATCATTTATATGCATGTATCGTCTTTACTTACTGAGTGTTAGCTCATTATAGTTCTTGTAATGCAGGTTTTAGTTGCATCAGTAGATTTCTGAAAGTTGGCTGAGCTGCAGTTCCATTCCTCCCATGATACGAATATATTTTATTTCTAAAATTTTTAATTGTAAAAAAAAATGAAGTCTTATGCCCTTTTTAGTTTTTCCGCTTTCAAATGCTCAGTTTTCAAAAAAACGTTACGAAGGCTTAACACGTCCTTATCTAACTAGTTGTGTTTTAAAGCAAAGTCTGACCAGCTAGGTTTGGGGGCGTTATAATAATACCAAAGAAGTGTTTATTATTTTGGATATTTATTAAAAATTTAAAGTTATATTTTATGTATAATATTTAATATTTTTTTATATATATATGTATTTTAAGATCGACAAGAATAGAATTTTGAAATAGAGTAGTTGTCTAGCCAAGAGCTTAAGATGAATTGAAATTTGAATTTTCTCGTATGTTTTATTTAAGGATTAATGTCGTAAATGGTCCCTGCATACTACTACAATAAAAGTGCAATAGAGGGCAACAACAACTATTGTCACTTTAGGAATACATAAAGCGTCAACAATCAGAAAAGAAAGACATTGCTATATATATTATAAAAGACTTTTTGAGTATTGAAAAACCCTAAAGTAGCGATATTTGTCTCCGCTTTGTGATTTTTTTATTTAAAGTGGCGACTTTTTTTTTATTTTGGGTTTTTTCAATTTAAAGTGACAACTTTTGTCCTCGTTTTAAGATTTTCAGTTTAAAATGGCGACTTTTGTCCTGTTTAGATTTTTCTATTTAAAATTTTCATTATTTATTGGTCCTACTATTTTCCAAAATAAATGAAATGTGCCCAAGAGAATTGAGGATAAAAATATTTACTCTAAAAGAATGACTATTTTCATAGCTTTAGACTTTTGTCCATGCCTTTAAGATTTTCAGTTAAAAGTAATGACTTTTGTCCTCGTTTTAGGTTTTTCTATTTAAAATTTTTATTATTTATTAGTGCAACTATTTTTCCAAAAAAATGAAATGGCGTCAAGAAAATTAGGGATAAAAATATTTACACTAAATAGACGACTATTGTCACTGCTTTAAATTAAAAAACCTAAAGCGGCGACTTTTGTCTCTGTTTCAGGTTTTTCAATTTAAAATTTTCATTATTTATTGGCGCTATTATTTCTCCCAAAAAAAAATTAAAATAGAACTAAGAAAATTAGGGGTGAAAACACTTACTCTAAAAGAGCAACTATTGTTACAACATTAAATTGAAAAACCTAAAGCAACCACGTTTGTCCCTACTTTATATTTTCACTATTTATTAGTACCACTATTTTTCTCAAAAAAAAAAATGAGCACCAAGATAAAAATATCTAGCTTAAAGGAGCGACTATTGTCACCACTTTAGATCTTATATTTTTTTAAAATAAATTAATTATGAATAATTAATGAAAAAAATATTTTAAATTAATTCTTCATCCTAAAGCAGAGACTAGTCACCGCTTTAATTTTTTCGTGAAATTTTAGATGGGCAAAATGACTGCCATAAATTTTGTAAACTTAAATAAAATGATGTGTTTAATTTAAAGCAATGACATTAAGTTTATAGGGGTAACAAAAATCGCCTCTTTAGATCTGTATTTTATTCAACCTAGAAACCACTTCTTCTTCCTCTTTTCTATCTCATATTCTCTTTCTTTCTATTTAGTCATTCTCTTTCTCCGATTTATTTCTCTCAAAATCTTAACTTTCCTCTTACAAGCACGACATCTCCTTCTTACTATAAATTCATTTTCATCTCTCTATAAAGTATATATATATTTTCTTTTTATCCATCTCACATTTTTCTCTTGATTTTATTTTATTTTTCATTTTTCTTTCTTTTCTTTTTGGTCTCGCTGCCACCACCATTGCTAACAACAACCAGCGCCATCCACCGTTGCCAGCCACCTAATTAGTCCTGTTAGAATTGGTTCTTTGTTCATGTTTTTTTTTTGTTTTTAATTTTTTGATAATTTGTTATGTTAAAAATTAGATTTTTAACTTTTTAAAAAATTCATAATTTATGGTTATTTTATATGTGTTTATATAATTTTATTGTATTATATTTATAGTTATTATAACTACTTAATTACTTGTTGTATATACTTATTTTAATTTTAGATAACTCTTAATGTAATTTTATAAAAGATATTAATTAATTTCATTAAAATATTTAGTATTTAATTATATTAATTTTTACTATCTCTATTAATTTAATTAATTTAAAATATAATTATTTTTAATTTCTCATTTTAAAACTAATTAAAAATAATTTCTTTTGAAATAACTCTAAAACGACAATAAAAAATCGCCGCTATAGAGTAATTAAATATGGCAATATAAAGTGTCGCCGCTATAGAGATCTATACGAGGAAATTTAATGTGGTGATTCTATAATAGCGACTTTTAGATATAACGCAGAGACTCTTTATTTTATACGTCGCCGCTTGATTTCTTTTTGGTGTAGTGACTATCCAACTTGTGGCAGTTTAGTATTTAAAGTTTTAATTGTGACAATTAAGTCTTTAATTTTTTAAAAAGTGTATTTGAAAGGCAATTTAATAATTTTAAGCATAAAATGAACATTCACAAAAAAAAATTGTTTTAAATTTGTAGCTCAAAAAACCCTAAAAATTACAAATAATATATATTTCCCTCTCTACAACTCTTTTTATTCAGTTTATTTTCTCTTAAATATATTTTTAGATGCTACAGTGTATTCCTCACATATTTTTTTTGTCAGAAATATAATAACAATCCAGGGGTTAAATTACTTTAAATAGGAAAATTCAGAGACTTAATTCCCACAACTAAAATTTTAAGGACTAAATTATCACAAATTGGATACTTTAGGAATCTTTTGTGCCATAAATCCTTTATTTTAAAGAAAATCACACGAGCAATTTTATTTATTTATTTTTTTAAAGGTCACACAAGCAATTTTATTTTCTTTTATTTTTAACAAGGACTTTTATTTCTTGTTGATAGACCGGAAAAAAAAAAAAGAAGCAAAATATTGCATGTTTTGATTTGTTGTTTATGTTGGACTAAGAATCTATTCTAAGAGCCAGACCACTAGCGAGAGTTTGAACGCCCTTAATGTTCAAGGGTATGGCTATACCAATTCCTAATTATTAAATAGGATAAACGGTAAGGAAAAAAAATTGAGTATTCTGCAATTTAAAACTTAAAATTTAGATTTTTCAAAATAATACATTGAGATAAAAATTTTTAAAAATTAATATCTTGGACTGCTTTTTTATTAATTTTAATAACGAAAAAATAATAATATCTTCTATAAAAACTAGATTAATCGTTATTATTCTCCTTAATTTTGAGAATATTATTATCTTTTATCAGTTAGAGTTATTTAAAAAATCAACTTAGTGTATTAATTTTTAGAAATTCTTAATTTTATAGTATTATTTTATAGAGTCTAAATTTTAAGATTTCAATTAAACATTAGAATAAATTCCATGCTATTTGTTTACCGTTTACCTATTACATAATTTATTGATCCATATTCAATAAAATTCACAGGGAATGATCACGATGCTGGAATTTATGGAAGTATTGGCCCAGATCAGTATCGTCTCAAGTTGGGATATGTTGGGCCGAATACCATTTTGGGCGTGTAGTTGAAGCTTCTCGACTTTCCAATAGTTTAAAGTGGTACATGTAACTAAGTAAAAAACATGTTAACTTTCATAAACTCAATCTTCCACCGAGAATGGTGTCAAGAGTTTCAATTTGTTTTTTCTCCAATAGAGGAACACATAGACGGAATTCATGTGAATTAGTTCTTTTTAATATGTCACCAATATCTGGTTTTTCATTTTTGTAGTTTCATATTCGTTTTGAAGTATACATATCATATATAAATCATATACATTTATAATAGAATTATATAGCTATGTATACATTACACTATTAAAACGAATATAAATCTAATGAAAATAAAAAATAGGTAGTAAACAGTTTTTTTTTTAAAAAAAAAGATATTTATAACTTTTTTGAGGTAATTGAGGAAATTTGATTTTACGTGGAAAAACTAGAAAAAAAAAAAAAAAAAAAAAGAAGAAGAAGAATTTCAAATGGCCTAATTTTTATTAAAAATTTTTGGTTTTGAAAAAAGATTTTTTAATACAAGAATCCCTTGAACTCATAATAATTTAGTAAAATTAATCATAAACTCAATCATTTAGAGCAAAACTTCATGAATTCTCCCTAATATTAGTTTTATTAAAAAAATAGAGGTGTTTTTACTAGTTTTTTTTCACGGTTAAGTCCTCATTCTTTTATTTATAGTTTTCAGGTCCTCATTTATAAATTTTTATTTCATGTTATAATTTTTTCTGTCCAAAATTGTACCCAAAACGTGTTCATCTTAGCATGGATAAAATTGGAAATAAAAGGAAATTATTATTATTATTATTATTAAAAAATTAGACTATCATTTTCGTTCAAGACAAATGTAAGAACTTTGAAAATTTTATATCATTCTAATATAGATCTACTTTGGTCCAAGTATTCATACATCTACAAAAAATATATTTGTACTTAGACCAAATTAGACATATAATGGAACCATATAAAATTTTAGCAATATATATCCCATAAAATTAGCAATATATTCATATATCTCTCTTCTAGATATATAACTACATGGACCAAAGTACATCAATATTTGAATCACATAAAATAATTTAATTTCTTACTATTATTTTGAACGAAAATGATTAACGTAAAATAAAAATATATGAATGAAGATCTAAAAACTATAAATAAAAGAATAGAGAACTTAGTTGTACAAAAAATAATAACAGAAACAACTTTATTTTTTAACAGAACTAATAATAGGAGACTTTGGAGAGTTTTGCTCTAAAAAATTAAGTTTATTATTAATTTTACCAAATTATTCAGAGTTTAGAAGATTTTTATATTAAAAAGCCTTTTAAAAATATCACTTTTAAAAATTTATTTATAAAATTTCTATTTTTACCACTTGAGACGTAGTGTAGCTAATTAGTTTTAATTACTTATTCAAACCGAATTTGTCAAAAGTATTTGAGGCAACTAGTTAAGTTACATCATATAACCAATTCGAATTTCTTAAAAACAACGAGGCCAGTTGGGATTTTTCAAATATATTCTCCTCGTCACCCTTAGTGGAGTAATCTCTCCCTGTTATTTTACTTAGTACAAATTGCTAAGAACTTTAAATGTATGGAATATCAAAAGAATGAGAAGATAGTAGGCCACTAAAAATTATATGTACATGAAAAGCAAAGAACGCAAGTGGATACTTAAGACTCTTTCTTGTAATTCAACTACGATATACATGGAAGCTTTATAATTCATGTTGAAACACGTAGGCCTGTTTCCGGAGTTCTCCTCTAGATTAGAAATGTTGACAAAATATATTCAAATTTTGGAGTCAGATGCGTTGATAATGATTAGTTATTATTGGATGCATTTAACTTTTTTTTTTCTTTTTTACTTTATCATAGTCGAATAATTATATTTAGTTTGGTTAGAGTAGTTATAAGATTAGAGAATTAGCTTGTCTATTGGATAGTTATAAAATTGGCGAATTAGCTTATCTATTAGAAAAATTATATTTTTTTAATTCAATATATTATTATAAAGATTATAATTTTATAATAACAAATTTGTTATCTCAAAGAAAGGATGGAGGGAGAGGAGAGGGGAATATCTCTATAAGAGTCCTGAGAAATTTATGCAAGTATGGGCTAACTTGATTGTTGTTTCAAGTCAAATTGAATATTATGAAAATTAGGCCTTCTAGAATACTTTTAGAAAAAACTTTTAAAAATATGATGCGCTGTGTCTTTTTTTTTTTTTTTAAGATCTGCTACGATTTTGATATAAAAAAATACAATTTTTTAAAAAATATTTAGAAAATATCATTTTTTAAAATAGTAACTAGTAACTGGTAACTAGTTTCTATAAATTTGGTAACTAGTAACTAAATGTATTTATAATTGGTAACTGATAACTAGTTTCTAAAAAGTAAATAGTATTTTTCTATTTTTTTTTAAAAAGTGATATTTGCCCTAATAAAAACTGTACATAAATTGGAAAAAAAAAAAAACTTGGCTTCCATATTTTTGTAACTCTTTTGGATTTTTATAAGTAAAAGTGTGAGAAATTTATGTCTAGTACTCGTTTTGAAAACTTATTTTCATAAATACATGTTTTTAATTTTTCTTCCAAAAATACATATTTTTATGGCCCAAATTTCATATGCAAAGCATGAGTAATCCATATTTACAATATAAATTTTATCTATAAGGTATACATTTCATGTGTAAAATATGAACGATATATATTTATAATGTAAATATTTACTACAGTTTATATTTTTTATTAAAAATTTGACCTATAGTATACATTTTAAAATATATGCCAATTTTTAGTGAAATCTTTTATTCGTGAAATATAGACCATGATATATATGTGTGAAATACTAGTGGTCTATATTTTTCCAAAAATGGGGATACCATAGATATTTATGAATTAAAAATAAAAATAGGTATTTATAGAATTATGGTTTTAAAAACGGGTATTTATGAACTTTTTTCTATAAAAGTTAAAGCCTTGAAGATTACTTGCTCCATAAGTTGGAAGAGACAAGAGAGACACTACATGGGCCTATATCGGACCAAACTCAGAGTTGAAATATGTCGCAGGCCCAATGTCCTTTCGCAACCTACACGACTTAGTCAACGCGGCGGGCTTTGACTTCGCCTGGACTTAATGACATGGGAGTTTTACGAGTGAGCGAGGCAATATTCAGCGTTTTAATTATTGACCTGTGTCCCACGTGCTCATGCGGACAACTCATGTGCCTCATCTCCCATCTGACCACAAATCCACATGCGGCGCTTACCTATACATATCTGACCAAATTACCCTCAAGCATGCAAAACTTACACTTAAAGTACAACCCCAGAAAGCCAAAACTCACCAAGTCTTACGTAAAACGCATTGCAGAAGAAAACACCTCAAAATAGTTTGACTAAATCAATAGAGTTTTGGTGCCAAAATTTCTCAGTTATAAATATTTTTAATTAATTTATTTCAACTCGCTTTCTGTTGGATTCCGTGTAATTTCCCGTCATCAAAGTCCAACGAGTCTTTTCTCTTCATCTCTGGTGTGACGTCCGCGTCTCCTCTCACTTGCTGACTTTCATGGAAACTTAACCACTTAGACTAAGCTCTCAAAAATACCAGTTTTCAAAGAAAACGACCCAGTCTACTCTCTCTATCTCTAGCTCTGAAATTTTCGTTTCTGGGTTTTGCCCAAAATGGAGTTTTAGCTCGATCTTTCCATGCCTTAGAGACCTCATGGCTCGAAATAACTTGTTGGCCAAGCTTCACTGAGCTTCTCAAATGGGTTGTTTTCTTTCATGGCGTCTGTGATATAAATAGCTAATTCACTCCATTTTGGTGCTCTTTTTTTCTTCTTTGTCGTTTGGGGTCCGCCATGGCTTTCCTTCTGAGAAAATTGCGTCCAGCGGCGAATTCTTCTTCAGTTCCCATTGATGAAAATGACGAAGTTTTCAACGTGGAATACTCTATAGCCATGGAGTACCATGGCCCGCCGGTAACGTACAGAATCCCACACGCCGCGCCCGTTGAGTTTGACCACATCCCCACCGCCGCGGCCGCCGTCGCCGTGGTCACTTCGACCGCTCTGTTCCCCAATTCTTCAATCCCAGTGGTCCAACCAATCCTGAAAAAGAAATCGGAGATTCGACCCGAACGCGAAACCAAAATCGAACAGGTAATCGTTGACCGAAGTTCTTCGGAAAGACTGGCCGGAGATTCCGGCGACCTGAGAATTTCCGGCGAGATCGCCGGCTCGGGGGAGGAATCTGATGAAGGGTTCCAAAATTACATGAACCCCACCAACTGTGAATCGACGGAATCGGGTTTAAGCTCTCGGAGCCTTTCCTCTGAGGTTTTTTCTCACAAGGAGGAGGAGGAAGAAGAAGAAGAAGAATGCGGTGGTGACACTCCTCACCACGTGAGAAGAGTTTCCGTCGTGACGTTCCGTGATCCGGACTCGAAGGACGTCGTTGAGGACGAAGAGTGGAGCGAGTCTGGGGAGGTTGAAGCCGTGGAGGAAAGGCCTAAAGCCGTAAGAACAGGGAAAAAAGGCTCCTGTTATAGGTGCAATGCAGGAAATCGATTCACCGAGAAAGAGGTTTGTCTTGTCTGCGGCGCTAAGTACTGTTCTAACTGCGTGCTCAGAGCCATGGGGTCGATGCCCGAAGGGAGGAAATGTGTTTCTTGTATTGGTTATAGGATTGATGAATCTAGAAGAAGGAAACTGGGTAAGTGTTCGAGGTTGCTCAAAAAGCTAATCAGCGAGTTAGAGGTTGATCAGATTATGAAATCTGAATTGTTTTGCAAATTCAATCAGCTTCCGGCGAATTTGGTTTTCGTTAATGGTGAGCCGCTTAGTGAAGAAGAATTGGTTCGATTGCAGAATTGCCCAAACCCACCAAGAAAGCTGAAACCAGGATTTTATTGGTATGATAATGTATCCGGATTTTGGGGGAAGGTGAATATTGAAGAACTTTCGCTAATGCATCTATATGTGTATCTTCCCAGATTTTGATGAAATTTTCACTTTGTTTTCTGACTTTTGTAGTAATGGGGTTAATTTGTTTGATTATGGAACAGGAAGGACAAGTCTATTGCGAGATTATTAGCCCCCAGCTTAATGTTGGGGGTCGTATTAGTTCTAATGCTAGTAATGGAAACACTCAAATTATGATAAATGGTAGGAAGATCAATAAAGTTGAACTCCGGATATTGCAGGTTTGTTGTGCTTTCTCAAGAATTCTAGGTTCAGTCTTAGATTATAAGCCTCTTTAGTAACAAGATTAATGATTTCTTTTGTGGAATTCATTGCAGTTGGCTGGTGTGCCTTGTGAAGGAGAACTTCACTATTGGGTAAACCCAGATGGGTCCTACCAGCAAGAGGGAATGAACAATGTGTTCAAAGGCAAAATATGGGATAAAGTGCGTTCTTCCTATCTTTTACATGCCTTTCTAATTTTCCTCCTAATCACCGCAATTAGACACTTGTTTCGCCTAATCAATTTTCTACTCGAAACTTTAGTAATCTGTGGAGCTTCTTTTATCCTTTTGATAGGTTGCAGTCAAACTGGCTTGTGCTATCTTTTCTTTGCCAATTCCTTCTGATACTTCAAACCCACAAATGGAAGAGAAGGAGAGACCTCTCTCAACTCCGGTCGAGGAGAAAAGGCTCAACAAGTTTCTCCTAATTGGCTCTGATCAGTCTGGAACGAGTACTATATTTAAACAGGTCAGACATTGTTTGTGACTTGTTACATTCTGTTTACACTCATTTGATAGATCATAATGAATCTGGTTTATGAAATAGTTTCATGCCTATAACTTTCTTTCTTTTGCCTAGAGCTTTTCTTTTGGTTTTACGTCTTTGTTTTTTATGTTAATATATTGAAAGGAAAATTTGAGTGCCATGCTTTGAAACTGATGGAAACTAATTATCTTCTTATTCAGGCCAAGTTTCTGTACAGTGTTCCTTTCTCAGAAGAAGAACGCCAAAACATTAAATTGATGATTCAAAGCAAGTTGTACAGCTATCTTGGTATACTACTAGAGGGACGGGAGAAGTTCGAAGAAGAAAGTTTGTTTCAGAAGAAAAAAAGAAGTTTAATCAATCAACCTGGCCCTTCAGGTACAGTGTGAATGGATTTTACCTTGATTACCTCTCCATTACAAGTTAAAATAAATTTCATCCATGCACTTAGTTTTAATGCTCCTCTCTTATCTAGAGATGTTTTGGTACTTTGTCAAGTATGATATATCTTATCAAACCGAGAAGATGCTTAGTTTCTTGTTTTGGAGTACCATCTGAACTTGTTTAGTTCACAACAGGGAATACAGGGCAGATTGAGCAGACGACAATCTATTCAATTGGCCAACGTTTGAAAGCTTTCTCAGATTGGCTGCTTAACGTGATGGCATCAGGTAATTTGGAAGCCATATTTCCGGCTGCTACTCGTGAATATGCACAGTTTGTCGAGGATCTGTGGAATGATACCGCCATCCAAGCGACATACAATCGGAGGAACGAATTGGAAATGCTTCCCCGAAATGCTACATATTTCCTAAATCGGGTTAGATTACACTCCATGATCACTTTTTCTCTAGTTTCAGCTAGTAGCCAAATATCAAACACTATATAATTAGGCTAGCAGTAACATACCCATTGGCTGTTATTCTATTCTCCGTTGATTGAACATCCTAATAGTCACCATATATAGCTGAAACTTCTCATCCATTAATCTTAAAAACTTGGCCTTCTTTTGCAGGCTGTTGAGATTTCAAGAACGGATTACGTTCCCTCGGACATGGATATCTTGTATGCTGAGGGTATTGCCTCGTCCAACAGCGTCGCTTCCGTGGAGTTTTGTCCCAAATGGGAACGTGAGAGCATGGTAGACGCTCCTTTACAGCGTGATCCTTTGTTGAGGTTAGTTCTATTATGTCATGTATTGATTATACCATTACTAATATGCGTAATTAGTTCGTTTGACACATTGCAATAAATTTTAATCTAAATAACACATTTCACTAGTAGCATTAGAGGAATGGACATTACCTGCTAAAGTATTCCCGTTGATTTATGCTAATGTATTGTACCCATCACAAAGTAACAAGTTAACTGTCACGTCACATCTAGTTTGATTATCACGTTTTTTTAACTTGACACCCAACTCTTTACCACTGGCAGGTGCCAACTCATACGAGTTCATCCAAGCAGCTTGGGAGAAAACTGCAAGTGGTTGCAGATGTTCGAAGATGTTGACATCATCCTGTTCTGTGTCTCTCTGTCCGACTATGACGAGTTCTTCGATGACAGAAATGGGGGTAAGTTTAACAAGTTGATGGCGAGCAAGCAGCTCTTCGAGAGCATAGTAACTCACCCGTCATTTGAGAAGAAACAATTCCTTCTGTTACTCAACAAATTCGACCTGCTCGAGGAAAAGATCGACAGAGTCCCGCTTTCGCGCTGCGAGTGGTTTCAGGACTTCTGTCCGGTGATCAGCAGCAATCCCGCCAGCAGCAGCAATAACAACACTAACAGTCCCACGTTGGCTCACAGAGCCTTTCAGTATATTGCCGTGAAGTTCAAGAGGCACTTCCATGCTTTGACTGATAGAAAGCTGTTTGTTTCGTTGATCAACGGATTGGAGTCTGAGACTGTCGATGAAGCTATCAGATACGGTGGAGAGATTCTGAAATGGGTTGAAGAGAAACCAAAGTTGATTGCTGATCAACAGGTTTCTTCTACTAGCATTGAGGCTAGCTCTTCCTCGTAACTATAAGGCTTCTTCCTTTTCTTCTCTTTAGTTTTGTTTATTGCCACGAAATACAAATTTCTTCAGTGTATATATACATGGACAGGCTCATGCCTATAGAAAAAGGGTAAAAAAACAAAAAAGGAAACTTTTATTTTTCTCTCTTCAGGTTTTTCAGTACTATAGTTTTTCATTGCAGATATATGTAACTGAAGAATCGGTCTATACATTTTCTTTGTTGTTTGGTGGTGTTCCAACAGTTTCATTGAACGCTCGATTTAACATGGCACCATAATAATTTGATTTTTTCAAAATAATAATTAATACATACATTAAGGGCTTATTTGCGTACACTTTTTTTTTCTTTTTTTAATGAAATGCAAGGTGAAAATTATGGAGAGTTTGTTTGAGGAAATCCATCCAGTCTTTTCATTTAAAAAACCGAAAAACCAACAAGTTGTAAAAAAAATTCAAATTGAACTAACCAAAGGAGAAGGAGGGATCTAATGCCCCACATTAATGACATTTCAGCATAACGGAAAAAAATACCCCCCACATTAATGACATCATCCTCAACAAGTCCAGCGCAGAGACTACGTATTAATTTCCTGCTCTTCCACTCTATCAACTAAATACAAACTCATATAGTGCTCATGTATTTATTGGAATAACTAAATTGTACCTAAAAAGGGGAAAAAAAAAATCGTGAATTGTGATGTTGAAGTAAAGAAAATCATGAAACGATAACATAACAGAATATTGAGGAGCACTTGTTGGCAAAATAAGAGCCACTTTTTGGAACCCTTCGTCCTTTTCCTTCTACAAACTCAATTTGCTTTTCACCTTCTCATCATCATCTTAGCCATGGCTATCATCTCCAAAGTGTAACCTCAACATTACTGAACTCGATTTAATAACTACTCATCGAATTGTAAATTCAAACAGTTTGTACTTTTCGTTGCAAATTTAGCTTGATTGATAATCAAATAAAGCCTTGTGACCCAAAAAAAATAAAAAGAAAATTCAAGTACTACTGACAAATTAACGATATTTCTTGGGAAACAATAATGGACATAAATATACAAGGAAAAGCTACATACATAAATTAAATTAGAAGCTTTGAGTAACATACAACACTGCATATATAGACGAAAAGGATAATCATCACAAAGGAGCAAAGCGATCCATGAGCAAAAAGACCGTGTCTTCAGAGAGAGTAGTGCTAGAAGAAGCCAGCTTCTCCTTATTTGCAGCGACTTGTTGGTCACTTATTTCAACTTGTTGGTCTTCTTGTTTGGCCTTTGATGACAACAAAACTAGTCGCCTCTTCCCGGCCGCTCCGACCTTCTGGCCGAGCTTTCCCAGCTCGCTCATCCACATCTCCACCACAGCAGACATTTTCTTAGAAAGTTTGGAAGTTGTTTCTTTCTTTCTTTCTTTCTTTCTTTCTTTCTTTTTTCTTCTCTGGTTTTTTCCACAGAGATAAAATGAAGTAAAACTAGAGGGTCTTATATAGAAAAGCAGGCAAGTGGGAATAGTAGTTCTAGTAGTATTGGAATAAGTTATAACATGGCCTGTTAGGCAGAACATTATTTTGGGTTTTGTGAAAGGGACAAAAATTTAGCGTGGGCAGCCCCTTGGATATACGGTCGCACACAGAATATTAGTGTTGGGATATTCGATCATATAATTAGGGGGAATTCTATTGGCTTCGTGGCTGTGTACTATTCAAATTCAGTATGATATCTTTGTGAAGGCAAAGCTTCGGTGTGGTCCTTCTTTTCCCTTCTGTGGCCATTAGTTTTCCAATTGGTAACAAGACTTTTTTTTCGCTCTGTTTTTTTTTTTTTTTTTTTTTCCCTTATACAGAATTTTTATTAGATTCTTTTAAGCAGTGGACCACCATATTTTCCCCATGTTAAAAATGTGAAAGTAGATTTTATTTTTACAGTAAAATGTAAAAGAATATCTCAAATGTTTCACTATAAATAAAAATAAAAAAAAATTGCAAGGAAAACGTGCAGAATAAAAATAAAAGTGTTTAATCTATTATAATTATTTGGTAAAAAAAAAGTTAGTTGAATTTAAAATGATTATTATATTTATATATTATTATTCTTATTATTTAAAGTTAAATAAGTAAGGATAGTTTTATAATTTAATGTTAGGAATATATTAAACAATGAAGAATGAAGACTTGGAATACATATAGATATGCTTTAGAGTTATTTGTCCCTTCTAGGCTCACGTACATATAACTTGTAGAATGTGACAAGTCTTACAGAAATTTTTTTCATTAAGCAAAAGTGAGAGAATTCAAAATTTGGAAATAATAATACTTTTAAATTCTGGAAAAATTTCTCAAAAGAACTCAGAAAATTATTTTGAATTGATAATTTCGTCCATTAAAGTATCTCTTTTATTATATTTTGGTGT
This sequence comes from Parasponia andersonii, assembly GCA_002914805.1. Lineage (NCBI taxonomy): Eukaryota > Viridiplantae > Streptophyta > Magnoliopsida > Rosales > Cannabaceae > Trema > Trema andersonii. The sequence goes on from JXTB01000164.1 coordinate 56,459, forward strand.
AAAATTATATCTGTTCTAAAAAGATATAACTATTCAAAGCACATATTCTCGAAAAAAAAAAAACGATTTTCTAAGAAAAATAGATGCGGTGCAATTGCGCTTGAGACTTGTGCTATCGCGCATGCCTCTCTGGAATTTGGCGTAGCCCACTATACCTCAGTGGCATGGCTGCGCTAGAGCCTTATGTGGCCACACGAAGTTCTCGGGTCCAAGGCACAATTTTGTACCTTAATTGTGTTGTCGCGCCACACAAGACTCTTCTTCCTTTTATATATATTTAGACAACTATAACATTTAATGTACCTATACAGTAACAAAGCTTTTTTTTTTTTTCCCCCTCTATTTTATCTCCATTTATTGGGTGGAAACTTTGTGTGGGCTCTGTCATTTTTTTTCCTTATGACTTTCTCTTCCTTTGTTTTTTCTCTCTGGTGTTACCATTGTTGACTTATCATCATTAATTTTAGGATGAATTGTAAAAATAATACTCTCAAATTTGAGTGTTCCGTAATTTAAACTATAAAATTTAAACTCTGCAAAATAATATATTGACATTAAGAATTTTTGAAAATTAATACATTGAACTGACTTTTTGTTCAATTTTAGTAATAGAAAAAATAATAATATCCATCTTTAAAACTAATTAATCCTTATTATTTTCCTTAATTTTAGAGATATTATTGTCTTTTATCAGTTAAAGTTATTTAAAAGATCATCTCAGGATATTAATAGTATTAATTTTCAGAAATTCTTAATTTTAAGATCTTATTTTACAAAGTCCAAATTTTAAGATTTAAATTATAAAATATCCAAAATACATTGTAGTTTACCCTTACATCTAAAACAATCTCATTCTATGTCAAATTTATGATACACACCTACTATGATAAACGAAGTGTATAGTCTCATACCAGAATTATAATTAGTTGAAATACAAATAAAATTGATTACCACTAATTATATTAAAAAATTTTCCCTCTATTTTAAGGCCATGTTTGATAGGAAGAAAAAAAGAGAGGAAGGAAAAAATTTGAGAAAAAAGTGGAGAAAAATTAAAAAATTAGCTTGTTGGTACTATACCATTTGTCGTTCAAGTAACTGGGGATAAAGATTACCAATTGTTGTCATATTAGCACTTTCTAATATTATTTATTGTTGTAAGCTTTATCTTACATTCAATAATTGATATAGAAGAGTCCCCGTTTTATTTTACTTTATTTATTTATTGTTTTTGCTCGAAATAGAAGGGGTTACCGATAAAAAAAAAGGAATGCTGCACTCAACTATTGGAGCCTTAAGAGTACCAAAATGTCGAATGATGAACATTGAACTAGGCTTGGGAAGTGACAGCGACAATTTAACTCACGATAATGCTAAGCTCTTTTGTTATGCATATAGCAGTTTTGATTAGTCAATAACATTTTTGTGCATGATGTCTTTGACATGAAAGCGTCTCAAACCATAACATTTTCTTTCTTTAATAGTGATTTCGTTATTTGAAAATTTCAAACGATAATGCTAAGTTGTCTTGTTGTGCTATATACTGTCATCTAATAAGTCCATAAGACGGTTTGTCACCGGGTCCAAAAAGGGAAAAACCATATAAATCATAGATTTTTCACGCCTCTAGATATTATTTCCTTCTTATAAACAGTAACACGGAAATTCTCCGAGAGAACTTTCATAGATTTTTATGGGAAACTTTGTAGAACTTTTATCAAGATATTTTCTGAGAACAAACCTCGTGATAAAGATGAACAGTAATGAGTTCCTAGATATTTTATTTTCTTTAGTCAAGATATAGACCATGCTACCATATAGCAGTTTTGATCAGTCAATAACATTTTTGTGTATGAAATCTTTGACACGAATGCTCCTCATACGGTCATGATAACATTTTCTTTCTTTAATAGAGGTTTCGTTATGTAAATTTCACACTTCCAACTTCCAAGTTAAAAACATTAGATTTCATCAATTAAAAAAAAAAAAAAAAAAGAAGAAGAAGAAGAAGAAAGAAACAAATCGAAAAGACAAAATTTGCACAAGTTCATGTCGAAGTTCAGGCAAGAGAAAATAAAAGTACAAAGACAAAGCAAACATAGTAGTCATTCTATTCTTCTTAAGGACTGGAACACTCCACAATCATAGAAATTGAAGCCTCAGAACAGAGTGCCAAAGCTGAATTGGCTCCCATGACTCGGCTAAAAGCTGAACTCAACCCATTTGAGGCTGAGACTGAGCTCCCTTCCTTCTCTTTAACCACGTCAAAAGACCCGGCATTAGAAGGACCCGACCCTTTGGAGAAAAGGGTTTGACCCTTTTCCTTCAACTTAGCCATCTCTGTCGTCCACATATCCACCAGCCCAGACATTTTTCAGCACTATACAAAATATCTCTGCCTTAGAAACAAAGTGCCAAAATTGAAGTCAAGACAAAGACAGACAGTTCTTTTTGAGAGCTTTTGGGTTTTGGAAATGGGTGAGATATTTTTTTGAAGCTTATGGGTATTTTTGTTTGGTTTGTCTAGAGGTTTAAGTGGGATTTATATAAGAAGAGGGATTGAGTGTGACTTTTTCAAGGTATGATATACAAAGCCCACATAACAATCTTGTATCTATGTGCTTTTGGAGTAGCAAAAGGTTATTTTTTGGGTCGGTTACAGCTAAGCTTTCCTCGTCTCCCCACAATTTAGCCCCAAAACCGCAGCATGCTAGTTGTCTTATTAATTTAAAATGCATAAAAATTCCAATATATATCCCTTTCGGGGGAAAGAAAAAGATTCCAATATACATAGATATGAAAAAGAAAGAAAAAAAGAAAGAGAGAGATGATCTTATCCATTCCTGTGCCGATGATAGTTCTTAACTATTTTTTCAAATTAAAATATGAAATTATGTATAGGACCAGCAACGTTATTTGCAAAATCATTTGAGAAAAGGCATTTTGTTATTTGATTATATATTTAGATTAGCCCTGATGGGGAATTCTAGAAACGTGTAGGAAGAGTGATGTTAAAAATATCCAATTCATCAAATTTAAAAGAAAGTTGGATTTTTTTTTTTTAATGAGAAAGTTGGATTTGGATATCAAAGAGTTAACCCCATTTTTTTACACTAAATTAACTTGAATTTTGATATTAATTAATGGAAGATAACAGCAAAATAAGTTAAATTTACCAAATGTCACTTAAAGGAGTAAAAAATTTACCAAATGTCACTTGAGGGGGTAAAGTGTTCCAGGAACAAACAGCGTGTGGCCAAGACTTCTGTTAGAAAAGTATAGAGTACGGGGTTATATCCCCACCCTCTTCCCTTCTCTTACTGCAATCAAATGATTGTACCCTAAGTACAGCTCTCTATATGGAAGCACTGATGTGGAGTAGGAGCTTCAGATGCCTACTCATTTTTTTTTTTTTTTCAATCGTATCTTTTAGGTTTCACATGCAAACATCACATGAGATGTGAGTTTTTTTATGAAAGAATATATAATTAATAGTCTCAAGTCTCACATGAAGTGTCATTTTATCCATATACATCTTTCTATATATACTACTAATATGTAAAAAATTTGGTACTTAAAACGAACACGTGCACGTGTTGCAATAACTAGTATTTGTATCATTGTATGTAGTAGCATTGGCCACTATCCAGTAGGCAGTAGTTGAAAGGAGTAAAACATTATTCATTGGGTATGGCAAACGTATTTCAGAACATAAGTTGCCTAACTCTTAGTTTAGTCAAGTAGCTTCACTGCTTCAGGTATACACATATTGCCTATACACTGACAATGAGCAAATTTACAAACAGTGCTATTTGCAGATGTAGAAAGCCGATAAATGCAATGTAATCCACGTCCCAGCATAGCAGCCCAGAACAGATCTAAAAAGCAGGTGACATTGCAAGCTCCCTTCAACTATGAACAGATTCATGTTGTTTAAAAGGAGTTTCGAAAACCTCCAACGCCACTAGTATAGTGTGGGCATAGTTAAGCAAATTTGTAACACCATTGGAGGTCCGCGTACTGTCTGACGGGGCTGCCTGTCTGACAATCTGTCCAGCTTCAGAACTCTGACGGTCTTGAATGTGACTTTGTAGTAACTTTCACTTTCACAATATTGTGCGATGTCCTCAAAAGAACCCATAGGTGAAAACAACACCCGCATGTGGCCTCATTTTGTGAGAGGGAACCAAAGGATGCAAAGCCGAAACAGCAAAAACAAAAATGTCTGGCCGCTTCCAAACCTCAGGGGGCAAAGGGTTCCCTGCTTTTCTCCGTCGTGAAAGTGGATGGAAAACAGGAGACAGGTTTCCGTGGTATTGCACCATGGAAGTGACTGGAATTCTTTCAATACCTGACTGTATTCTGCTTTAATATTATTCACAACCAGTCTTACACTGAATGTGTACCAAGTTCACAAGTTCAAATCCACGGCGTCCAACCTTCATACATGTTGCAAAGGTTGTCTACGCTAGTGGCTTGCTTAAGAAGATAATCCACCTGCTCCGAGATACTAATTTCTCTGAAAATAAAATGTATAGATGAGGTTTAATGTCCTTGCATGGTAACCCAAAGCTGAATAGAATTCAGAGAGAATTTGTTACCTGTTATCAGCAATGTCTTGACCATCTAGTTTCATCTCAACTCGCCTTAGGACCGACATTGCAAAAGGATTTTTGCCTGCATAAAAAGTGTTTTAAACAATGGAACGAATATGGATCCTAATTATTTTATGCACAAGCAGTTTTCATTTTTATACTAGTCCTCCCGCTAACCCTACAGTCTTCGGGAGGCATAAACTCTAGTGTATTGCTAGATAGGCCCCTATGAGGAATCAAACTCCAGACCTCATGAGGGCAAACCATGGGCCTGACCACCTGAACTACCCCTAATGGGCCTTTCAGGCACAGGCAATAACATTTAACACATGAAAAATATTCTCATCAAGTGTATGCACGTTATTTTGTGGAAGGAACAAGAAATTGTGTAACAATAAGATTACTTACAACTGTTACTAGTATGTAAAGAACCTTATAAACCTGCCAACTCCAGACCGTACAAATAATATAGAATTATTTTGTTGCATCAACTCACTGATTTTATAGGTGTCATCCATAAATTGAAGTCAGCAATGATGATTTCTCGGCATTGCCCTGTCTATACCATTTTAGTGGACATATTAATAGTGAGGACAAATTAGTTTTATTCTTCCATCTACTTATCTATTGCTGACTAATCCAAGGCCACAAGCAGCCCTCTCTTTTATTTGCCTTCATCTTGCTTAGGTGTTACGATATTTGGCCAAGTAATATTAACTAAATGGCAACAAAAGGTGCAACAGATTATAGATCTAAAGTTACTCATTTGTACTCACCCCTGCCCACTCGACCAGTGGCACTTGTATTAGGAAAAAGAGACTCACGATCTTCATCTTTAATCTTAACCTTGTCCAGTGAGATTATTTCATCTCTGCTTCCAAACTTTTCCTCTGAGTTATTACTCGAAGGATGCAAAGCATCAGGAACAGCAGTTTTAGATTCATCACTCTGCGATGCTACCGCTTTCAGATATTCACTTGGTTCATTGGTTTCTGAGTTAAACGAACCTGTATAAATGCCATCAACCTCAGTTTTCTTAGGCCCTGACTGCCCAGAAGGTGGAATTTCTTGATACTCAGCTAAAGCCATAGAAGCAGAATCTTTATAATCTGAAGCCTCTCTGCCAAGCTCTTGTGAAAGTTGTCCCACCTCTTCAGCTGGATCAGTAAAGCTACCTGGAAAACTTACTTTGGGTGAGGTAATGCCAGCTTCAGAACCGCCACTGGAGATACTATCCGGTGGAGATAACCAGTCATTATCATCCAAAGAAACACCAGCAAATGCAGGAAAATCTCTAGTATTCCCATCATTGGATAAGGGCATGTTCTCTCTCTCCTTGTCATCAAATTCAGTGGCATCAACAGCAAGATCTGATCTAGACAGATCAATTCCTTGTGATTTTACTGCTTGGCTATCTCCTAGTCCTTCAAGAGCCTGTTAAATATGGGAAAGAGGGAAATTAGATCTAGTACTGTGCTACTGAAAAAATATAGTAACAAAGGCATATAATGAATATGATTGTCAGTAAGTACTTTATGAAGATTTCCAGCATGGAAACTTGCGGTTTGCGCAAGCTTGGTCAACAGGGAATACAGTCCCTTCACAGACAATGTAAGTGCCAGTACCAAAGGCTTGAAGTTTTGACAAGCCTCCTTAATTCTGAAACAATAAGACTGGTATATGGCTTGTCCATGAATATGAGATATTTCCATCATGGTCTCTCCTTCCCTAGCCAAAGCATCAGTCATTGCAGCTATGTCTTTAGACAACACTGTTTCAAGAGGAAGGAGGACTGAATTTGCCTGGCCAAGAACAAAAATTTCAGATTATAACCTCACAATCGGACCAATAGTTATGTGTTTAATCAATTACAATCAAAATTAGTCCCTGGTACTACAAACATGCAATCAGCAAACCATAAACTGACGGAGAGAGAGAGAGAGAGATAATTATGTGTAATAAATTAACCACCAATATTAGTCCCTAGTACTACAGTACTGTTTTCACTAAAAATATGTAATCAGTAAACCATAAACTGATATGAGAGTTGAACCCAAGAACAAAATTTTCCGATTAAATGGTCACAATCGAAACAATAATTATGTGTTTAACCAATTACAATCAAAATTAGTGCCCCGGTACTTTACTTCAGAAAGTGTTTACTAAAAACATGTAATAAGTTAACCATAAAACCGATGGAGAGAGAGAAACCTTTGAAAGATCATCCATAAGAGAACGGTGTACTCCGGCTGCATCCTTCCCCAGACTATGAACATCATGCAGATCTTCAGTTATTGCCAGGACCTATAGAGATTAGCGTAAAAAATAAAAAGTGGCAACAAAAAAAAGTAAAATAATAATAATAATATTGTTATTACCAGGACCTATAGATATTAACCCCCCCAAAAAAGGGGTTGAGCAATGTAGAAAGTGAAATAACAATAGAANCAAAAAAAAAAAAAAGAGAGCACACAGAATACAATGGAAAGAGAATACAAATGGGAATGAAAGCTTTTCTATTAGCCATCATAATCTGGCTGATTCTGTCAATGATCTTCCAAGTCACAGAGAATTTGATGTTAAAAGCAGCAGTGCAAATACAGAACTCAGTCCTAAGTGTTGCTTTGAGAGTTTTCTCCAAAAATAAAGAATTAAAACAAATAAAAAATATGAACCAATTAAAAAAAATGTATTTACCTCAAAACATAATTTGACTTATTCTCTACACAGTTGAAAAATTAAGATTAAAGTGACTTTAAAATTCTCGTAAGTTTCTAACTCAGTTTCGAAACAAGAATCAAGATTATCATTCTTTATTTTAGACTAATGATCAGAGTTTTTCTTTTAAGTAAACTAACCACCAGAAATTGTTTATAATGATTAATGCTTTAAAGTTAGAAAACAACGTTCAAAAGCTATTAAATGCATTCCAAATTGACATAATCCTGGAATCAATTTGGCAAATGAAAACTGAAGAAATCAAGTCAAACATAATTGAGGTTTTAGAGATTAAAAACTGGTAAAAGAACAAACAATTTTCTGGTGACATACTTTGACAAGATTTTATCATTATATTTGCTTCATTAACACACTGAGATTGATAATATGCAAAAGAAGCAAAAATTCATAAATGCATAACGATGCAGGCAAAATATGGAAAGCATGATTTCCTAATGAAGGTCAATAGATTCAATTTAATAAGCATTTAATCTTTATTTCATTATGAATACCAAGAAGCTCTTCCTTTACACACAATTTAAGATCAAAGATGAGTAACATGGGGTTTCTAACTGTTGCAGTACACATGAGAACCAAACACAACAAGAAAATGCTTATCGGATTTGGTAAACAGACCTCTTCAAGCATGGAACCACATTCGGAAGTCAAAGCAGTATGACTTTTTGCAACACGACCATAGGATGCTAGTGCCACACTGGCCCCATAAGCAATATCCCTCATCCCAAGAATGGTGCCCTGTAAATCACCTGTAAATAGAAAAAGATTCGGATTTGGAGGGGTAAGCACATTTTGACGTATTAGCACTTGTCCCTCAATGTGTATGTGTAAACGCATGCAGTGGTGAAGCCAGGATTTCTTTGTAGTGGCGACATAAGGCAATTCTTTTTAATATATAATCACAAAAAATATTTAAAATTTCATAATGGTATCCCAAATGATACTAAAAAGGTACACTACACGCTTGAAACGTAAAAACAGAGCTATTATAGAGTTTTCCGTTGAAAAAATTTCCATCCAAATAAAATACAAAATGCAAAATGCAAAAATAAAGCCATAATAATGAAATTTCCATTCTTGGCTTATCTTTACATTAACTTCAACATAAAAGACCTTTTATTATTTCCTTTTACAAAAAAATAGATTCCTGAAAGCTTAACTAAACCATATTCCATTAAAAAAGTTCCCATACGAAGACAAATATAAAATCAAACAACTAATCTACTTTCAATTTTTTTTATTAAAACAAAAGTGTAAGAGATATGCACCGTTTATCTAATTTGATTTTGTCTTCCCTTTACTATTTTCAAGAAAGGTTTGGAGACTTGAATTATGAGAAAATAAAGAAAGTCTTTCTCAATTTGCGTGTACCGACAATTGGGACATCGTTGGAAAAGAAAATTTCAGTGGGGGAAAAGTAGGGAAGAATTTTAGTTTTACATATAATTAAAAAAGGAAAAGAAAAACTAGTGGGGGCCATGCCTCCCCTCCACCACTGTATGTATGTGTTTGTTCTGTTTCTTGGTGATGAAGGGATGTGTGTGAAAGAGAGAATGGCAGGCAAAAATATCAAGAAATGCACGTCTCTGCCTATGCATATATGCAATTATGTGTCTTTATGAGAATATAATATGCCAAACATTAACTAAGACAAGACGTAACCTGAAGCTGACTTTGCCTTGAGAGAAGCAATACGAAGTTCATTGGTTGCGGAATATAAGCCATTGGAAGCAGCTTCCATGGCGCTTTGTGTAATCTTCCATTCTTGTTCAGTGCCTAATAAACAAGTAACAAAAGCCATACATCATACATCACTAATCATATATTGGTATTGTCAATTTTAAATATCAGTCGATCACCGGCCAAGGTATCTTACGAGTGAAAGAATGGTAAGTAATGTCTAATATCGTCAGAGCATTAAAGTAAGATTGCTGCCATGTCCTGCCATCACCACTGGTCCTGAAAGGATAAATCTCCCCAGGAAATCGAAGGATGCCATCTCTTGATGCTTCAAACTCCAAGATTGACATGGAGATTTTAATAGCATCTGATGCCTTTTCTCTAGCTTCCTGAAGCAGTTTCCGACGTCTCATCAGATGATCATGGAATTCAGGAGGAATTCCAGAAGTTTTAGTTGCAGGATTTCCTACTGCACTGGAATTTGGCCCTCCACATGCCCACCCCATTGCTCTCTCAAGCTGCCCTTCAGCAGCAACAGAAGTTCGTTCACAAGCCTGCAGGGACTCTAAAGACCTGGCTATTTTTGACATGGTAGATTGTATAGTTTCCAGCAAATTAGGTCTGCTAAGGTTCATAACAACAGGATATAAACTATCATCATTAGCAAGAAACTTTTGAAATATGATTCTGCTGTTATGTGAAGGAGTCAAAGCAAAATCATGCATCCACTCCATCTGAATAATCTCTAAGCCAGTCTTGTGAAGAGCCTCCCTGAGGTCGTTCACCTGCCTTTTCAAAAGGAAAGCAGCTGACCTTGCTGCTCTTGCAGTTTCATGTGTATTACAGTATTCTTCAAGCATCTGTTGCATCCTTGTTACAAACCCAACATCCTTTTTCACTTGATCAAGAACGAGTTCATCTGTGGCCTCTGTTAGTTGAATCAAATGTTCATTTTCTTTATCTAAGCAAGCCAATAAAGAAGGAAAAACCCGTTCTTTCAAGTATTTAACAATATGTTCTTGAAGTTGCATCTTGAGCTTTCTCTTCAGCAGAGAGAAGAGTTGGTCAAACCCAAAATTTTTATCCACAGATGAAGATACATCATGTACGCAGGAATCAAGAAAAGAATCAACAACACCTATTTTCCAAACAAAGAAAGACTCGTTGTCAAATAAGCTACCAAACTTCCAAATGTATTCAGATATTGGGTTCCCAGAACTAAAAAAATCTGCAATTTCGGAGATCCCATTTAAGTGAGAAGAAAGAGAACCTCCAATTAAAGAGAAAGCTCTATCAATTGATTCCATTTCAAGAAAGGGCTTAACTAAGGTAGTTAATAGTATCTTGCTTCCCAGGACATGCAGCCCTCTTTCCTCTTGAACACCAACTAGAGATTGAAACTGCCGTTCAGACAAAATCAAGGCATTCTTTATATCAGCTTCTCTCTTAATGAGAGAAGAAGTACGCACATCCCTCTGGTTCCATGTTTGATGAAGCTGGTTCAGCTGTGCTCTACAAGCTTCTTCTTGCAGGGCAAGCTCCTCTGCCTCTTCCCAGGACAAATGATCCCTGCCTTTTACAGCAGCTTCTTCAAGGGCCAACTGCTGCTCAGTAATGAGGCCAACCTTAATAAAGTACTTCTGTTCCAGTTCAACCAAGGATGCCCTCTCCATTTTAATTTCCACAAACTGCTCTAGGGCTGAATCAACGGACCCCCGAATTTGTGAAATTGATCCAAATACATCCATGATCTCTGAGTTCAATGAAACAGCTGATTTCATTATATCTGGAAGAACAACTTCGGTCATTTGCTCAATTAAGTTCTTACAGGATAGTAAACTGGACTTAAAAACTGAAGCCCAATTTTTTTCAGAATAAGATTGTGCATTATATTTATCTAAGTCAAGACTAGGTATACCAATCAATAGCCGTAGTTCACTTACAAACCCTGCTACAAGAATACATTTCTCCACTTGCTCTTCAAACTTACAGAAAATAGTTTCAAAATCATACTGCAACCAAATATTTGCGTCTCCTCCACCACTGAAATTACTGAAAATGTCAAGCAACCTATGCTTGACCTCATTATACAGCGCACTGACAGTTATATTTAGAACACATAATACCTTCTCCCTCTTCTCATCCAATTCTTCTCCTAATCTAATTTCTTTTGGCCCATCATATTTAGAAGATCCTGATTGAATTTGAAGAATAGCATCTTCTTTCCTTCCAAGACCAGCAGGCTGCATGTATCTCATAAAAGCAGAAAGCAGATGGTCCTTGGCTTTTGATTCAGTCTCGAAGCCTATAGAATTCTCCAGCTCAGCACACTCCTCTTCAACCTTCTCTATTTCCAACGCATACCTCTCCACTTGAAGACACAGTTCTACATGACATTGTTTGACAGAATCAAAAGTAACCCCATGAGTTTTGGCAACAAGTTCAGAAGCCTGTTGTTTTGTGAGAGAGAGAATATCAGAAGAAAGGGCACTGATAGATAGCTGCAGAACTTGTGCCCAGCCATGCACTGCACTGGTAGTAAGGTAATTCAATGGTAAAATTCTTTGCAAAGCCAAAGAATAGACTTGAAGTGCCATTAGCGCAGATGAGAGTCCAACATCCAGTTCAGACACTAGGTCAGAGACTTCCCTGTCTATATCATGGCATTGTGCTTGTGTGGGCTCAGGAACAATGGTTAATGGAATCCCTGCCGCCAGGACAGCAGATGAAAGAGACAAAGCTTCTTGCATGCTGCTTAAATTTATGCGGGCATCTATTTCAGGAACTACATTGCTTCGTAAAGCATCAATCATCCTTCCATGTTGCTCAATCCAAGTAGCTGCTTCTTGAGCTTTCTCAGCAACCACAGCCTTTGCTTGAGCGAATTCTTGCAACTGAATTTCATATGAAGCATGAGTTTTCTCAGAATTACCAGTTGCTTCAGCAACAATTGACTTAGCAGACGCCTCACGCAGTATCAGGTTAGATCTCTCTTGGTCAGCTTGATAAAAGAGAGCAGAGGTAAGCTCATATTGTTTCAGAACATCAGAAAACCTCTGACACATAAATTTTGAGTCAGAAAAGAACAAAGAAGAGAAGAAAGATATCTACTGAGGATAAACACCGAACTGGTAATTAGCAAAAAGGGAAAAAGAAAAAGGGGGAGGGGGGCTTTAGATTGTAATCTGTTCATACCTCAAGAGCAGATTCAACAGCTGGTAGGGTAGCCAATAAAAGATCATGATGTTCCTGGTCATTATTAAAAAGAACATGTAGAATTTTTAATTGCAAAGCTGCTATGTTCGAAAAATTCTAAGCATTTTTGCAGTTTCCTGACGTTATCATGATTTAAAACTAACAGATGATAAAATCAAGAATAAAATTAATTTTTGACATATATACAAGGTCTGGATTCAGGGATGCACACCTGTAGGGGAACCCGTATTTCCTGCACTCGAGAAGCAAATAAACTTAAACTAACAGCCAACTCCATGCCTTTCCTTTCTTCACCACCAATTGCAGCATCATCATGGAAATCTCCCCGAGTCCATTCTACAAGTGGATCCCAAACAAAAACTTCTAGTAACATCAAGAGTATGTCTTTGTTCTTCCTTAAAACACCAATCACTGCTTCACAGTTTGCCCTAAAGGTTCCTTCTATTCCAGTCAACCCCAATGCTGCTTCAATGGTATGGGTAAGACGGAAGGGAACAATTTCTGGGACTTTAAGTCTTTGTCCTTTATCAAAACAAACATTATAATCAATATGTACAATATCTCCACTGCAGAAATCGACAAGTATGTTATCAAGATGCCTATCTCCCAGGCCAAGAATGTGGCCCACCATGCTCATAGCAGCAACACTCTCAGAATACCTATGAAAGAAGAAGACTTGCTACTTTCAATGTTCTAAAATGGTTATTTAATAAGGAGAGGATTTTGTATGCATGCTGGTCTCTATTGTACTAAAAATATCATTCCGTAGAAAAATTTACTAAATTTATCTGTCAGGGCAATTCCGAGCATCTTACATCGCAACATCCTCACAATAAACATCATTGTTATTCAGTTAATCAAACATGCAAAGGCAAATGGTAATATGTTTTAAAACATACATGAAAAATACTTCACTGTATCAAACTGTCAACCAAAATCTGAAGAGCTATTTTCGGGTTCTCAGAGATACCTTTTCAGTTTTGAGCTGAAGGCTCTAAAACCTTCACTGGCACACCACAATTCCTGATGAAGAAGCTGTCTAGGAGTCTCCTTCATAAGATCAAGAAGAACTTTACGCTTCACTTCATGAGGCCAGTCTCTTCGTGAGATTACTCTCCTTATGCCTTTATCTTTGAGTGCAGGAATAATTTTACCATAGAACATATCACTTGGTCGGGGAACAGGTGGTGGAACAGAAGTTTTTGAATTGCCACCTCCCATTGCTGAGAGCTGTGCCAGTTGATTGCGACTTTGCCAAGACTTAAAGAGTGTGTATATACTTATCACATTACTGACCCACTGAATAAGGCCAGCACGTCCACTAATTGGAGTCACAGAATAATAGCGAATCCCAAGACCATGAGTTTCAGGTGACGAATGAATAAACCCATTTATAGCTTGCAGTAACTGCATGATCCTGGCATCAAGGCGTAAATCTTCCCTTCCTTTCAAAAGATAGGTGTACTTTTGACCATCTGAACCCAGTATCACAAGTTTCTTAGGTTTAGTTTTGGTTGACAAGACATCCACTTGCTTCCAGAAAGAAGCAATTGTGACAATTCCCTTGAGATTAGCACTACCTACATCAAATTCAGACATTGTGTCATGCTTCTCAAGACCAGGCATCGGAACATCTGAAGATGATAATGAAGCAAGTTGTGGTGCAACTTCACTTAAAGAAACTGATGACTTCCTCTGATAAGATGCCAAGGACGTGGCTATATTATCAAACGGTCGCCACACATCAACAAGTGCTGCAGCTGATGCAGGAGGAGTCTTAAAGTGTAAAATGGCTGATTTCAATTGTTCTCTATATTCCCCATGGAACCACACTTCATGAGGTGTTTGCGGATTTCGAGATGTAGAAGCCAGACGACGTTCCAAGGCCACAACAATGGGAGCCATCATAGCAGCATATTTAGCAGCATTTATCTTTTTCTTCTCGGTCTGGCTGAGAGTGACATTTTCTGCAATTCTTGCAGCTTCCTCTTTCAATAGATTTATGCGCCTCATCACATCTGAAAAAGATTAATCATACAACATCATATACTTTTTGCTCCAAAAAAGAGCACGAGGAGAAACCAATGACAATGGTGCTATTAAAAATGCATAAAATAATATAAAATAGAACTAGGAAGCACTTAGGGCCTTTTTTTTTGTTGGGGGGGGGGGGGGACAAGGGGGAGACTTTCCCCGAAAAGATAACTCTTCTGGAAATTATAACTAGAGAAAATGGAAGTAGTGTTGGTCTGAAAAACTATTAAACACTATCTTAAATCCAGAATCATTTTTGGATTTTTTTCCGTCTCTTTTTATCATTGATCAGAAAAATGTTTTCGTTTTTCAAGTCATTGTCTGCGCCCAAAAAAAAAATGAAATAATTAATAGAAGAAAAAATCTGCCACATTGATTCCTTTTGAAACAAGTGAAGCATAAAAGCAATATTGACGGAGAGTCATTCTGACAAATGTTTAGAACAAATATTAAACATAAGTTTTTTTTACACTGAAATTTGAATTGGAAATTCCATGAAAATAAATTATATTTAAAAGAGCCAACTCATTAGTTTTGTGAGGAAATGATAGATGCATCAAAGCAAAATATGATTATTTACGAAGGAAAAGAACCTCATCAAATTGATTAGAAGAAGCTTGTGGGAAAAATAAGAAGGCTACGTTATCCTAATTCATCTTCATCTGTACATACACCATGGACTGATTATGTTTCATGTGTTTAACCAATAAAAGTTCATAGGAAAATCACAAAGTGTTGAAAATCCTATCAAAGGAAGGAAACCTTTGCTAGTTAGAAAACAACTAGGAACCAGCTTCCCAGTAAAGCCTACCCATAAAAATTACTACTGTCCTTAGATGCAGCTTTTTCTAATTTGGGCCAGCCAGTACATGTGCCTTATTCTCTTCCAAAGACTCAAATTACTGAATGCTTGCAAATCCACATAAGGATGAAAATTAGTTGATACAAGCTGAGAAAATTAAACACATGGAATGAATGCTGCAATCCAAATAGAAAACTTTGTAACCGTTCCTCACTATAACATGATCATAGAGTTGGTCACTTTCACCTATAAAAAGAAGGAAACACCAAATTCCATCAAATAGGCTTAAAGAAAATACATTAATCAACCCGAAATAAACAACATTAAAGCAGAACACATTCACAAAGTAATCATAAATTTTCCACACAGAATGCATGTGCAACTAGTAGATGAAAAACGCCAAGACAAAAAAGACATGTTACAATGCTTTATAATGGTTTCAATGTTATTGATAAAATGATCATTCAAAATATTCCTCACAATCTCTAAGGCTGTAAGTTATTGACTGACTTCAAGTGTATACTTAAGCCATTAAAATAGGAAAAATTCACTTTTCCAACTCTTTGTACTACGTCAAAATGCATGTTTGGGTTGGCCTTCTGTATAACAAAAGCACAATCAAGAGAAATTAGTGACCTGTATGAAGATCTTGAAGTGTGCTGAGCCAGAGCTCCTCCCAAAGAACAGTAACATTTCCCAGCTCGTTTATCATAAGCCTCACATCCTGGACCAATCTTGGATAAAGTTCACTCTGCATATGTAACAAGATTCTGCTTTAACAATCTTGATTCCACATCAAACAGGCAAGTCATATCTTGTGATAATAACTTCTTATAAATTTAATAGTATATATAATAACAGAGTTTAACTAAGACTGCAATTTCCTCAAAGAAAAAAATAAAATAAACAAATAAGGCTGCAATTACTCATTTTATGAACCAGTGTAATAATAAATCATTATATATTGTTCCCGGTAAAAGAAGGCATCATCTATTGTCAAGTGCCAACCATGTGAATCAAAGAGGTTCGTCGGTCTAAAAACAAATAAATAAAAATAATAATAATACCCATACTACAAAACAATCTTATGCAAAATCACCCAGATAATGGATGAAGCTCCTGCAACTTTTTAATGATACAATATACGAATTTTTTTTTTTTTGGGGGGGGGGGGGTAAATACAAGGATAAGAGCAGAAACTGTAACAAGGTAAATACAAGGATAAAGCCAGAAGCTGTAACAAAGATTAAAGCTCTGCAATAAATTAAAGGACCTTGTAAAACTATAATGCAAAAAAGTGTGAGGCAAATTAATTGAAAGAAATTCACATTACCAAGCAATTGAGTATGTGTTGAAGTTCCTGTGGAGGCTTCTCCTCATTTGCGTTCACATCAACAAGGGTTGGGTAAATAATGGATGAAGGAGACTGCTTGGCCAGCATCATCAATAAGCCCTCCAACTGATTCCGAACCACTTGCTCAGGATGAGAAGTTAGACGAGCAAACAATTGCGGCGTAACTTCCTACAGATGAATCATGATCAGAAATGTGCTATTATCATCACTGAAAAATTCTGAGATGAACGTTAAACTATGCAGCACCATTTTACCTGCCATGGTGACAGAGGAACAGACAAAAGAGCAGGTTCCAGTGTTTCTTTTAACTCCACCCCATAATTGAGTAGAATATGCAAAATATACAATGTAGCCCTTAAGGTATAGCTGCTATATTTTTGTTTCAAAGGCTCACAATCGAAGCCTGCTGATTGACCATCAGAAATCTTCACAGATGAATACGAAAGATATTGTATAAAACCATGAGCTGCATGCCCAAACATTAAAACTCTTCTCCTCCTCAAAGACCACCAGATTACAACCAAATTATCAACCACAGATAATATTTCAGATTCGTCTAGGCCAAAATTTGTATGCAAGAAGCAAACTTTTAACTGAGAAGCTAGAGTGGCAGACAAGCATTCATCAATAGAGTTTTCTGCACCAGGTGCTCCAGCCGAAGTTTCAATAATATTCATTACCTGCTTCACCAAAACATTCATTAGGTTGTCATTCCTAAAATGCTCTGCAGAATCAGAACTCCTTGTGCCACACTCAAACTTCTTCTGCAAGAGCTGCACAACCAGAGATTCTATTCTCATGTTCTCATCTTCAGTTAACTTAAATCTCCCAGGCACAACTTCTTGGGTGAGGATAGGAGAAAACAAGCATTTATCGAGGACATTTTCTTGAGGGTTAAGAAGAGAGTCTCTGGCTTGACTTAAACACCAAGAGGCATATGAAATCCAAGCCTTACCCATAGTGGGACAAAGGTGAGTAGACAATTTTGTAGCTGAACCTACCATTTCCTCGATGATAGGACCAATACTTGGGCTAAAACTTAAGGGTTCGTCACTAAAGGAAGGGGTATCTGTGTCAAAAGAAGTCTTAAAATCTGAAAGCATTTTAGGGACGACCTTATCAAGACTTACATCTGAATACCTCTGCCTCAGCCAGTGCGAGAGTTTCAAGCATGCCTTAGCCTTCAAAAAACGGTCATCAGACTCAGAAACTAAAGATGCTGAAGAAATCATGCAAGGGCGCACAAATGACCAAAGGCTCATGAGAGCATCTTCAAATTTCCTTTCCGCATGCATTAGCATAATGTCCTCAAACTGCAAAGATGAGACAAGGAAATCACGGTATCCTTCCTCAGAGCAACTCCACATGTGATCCTTAACATATTTCTTTAGACGATTAGCCAACATTAGGTTGTTTTTCTTACGGGCTAAACTCAATAAATCTATACAGAGTTTTAGAGTAACTGGAGAAGTCGGTAAAATGGTTTGATATACCCGCATTACTTTTAACCATTGATTACAATCTTGATATATTCTACTTCTTGGGGATTGCATGGATTGGACGTATGAACTTAGTATTGATGGAAGTTGTTTGGATTTATCTTGGCTGCCTTTAAGCTTGTAACCATCCTCAAACACATAGATGCAATGCAACTGGATGGAATGTGCAGCCGCCTCGCTTAACCCATCAAGGGGTAGAACAGCCAATGTTTCCTCTAGCATTGATCTAGCTTTATGCAATTCATGAGACACTTTTTCTTCATTTCCCTCATTTTGCAAAAGCATAGCCTGTAAAAGCATTTGCTCACTCCTATGCAAGGCCAACTTGGGATCAAGTGTGAGTTCACTGCTACTTTTAGGTGTCAAATCAAGGCATGCCCATGTGGCCAGAAAATCACCCTCATCATAACGTGCCAATGCATGAATTGCGTTGATTTCATTGCCTGTCGTGGTTAGAGCACCCGAGTAACTCTTCCCAGCATGCCTAGCACGAAGTGCATGCAAGTCCAATAGCCAAGATTCTAGAGACTTCCAGTCACATACAGCAGTATAACTCTCAATCACACGTGCAATGACAAACTGTACACCGTCAGAACCCATGGAACTGAGCGACTCCTCACTCTGTAGCAAGAGAGAAAAGTGAGCAGCAGCCTTTTCATATTGACCTTCAGCCTGATGTACAAGTCCAATAATCCATGAAAAGGGTCCTAAAATTTCTCTCTGAGTAAAAGACTGGTTTTCCTCCCCAAATAAGGAAGAGAATGTCATGGAAACCCACTTATGCAGGCCAATCAAAGCCTCTGATTCATGACTCTTACAGAGAGCCAATGCCATGTGACGCAAAACCTTCATGATGTCCATAGAAAATCTACTCTTGATACTACGGAGGTGATCAGCCACATGGGCCCTAGATTTGTCCTTCAACGCTAAGGTCACAAGATTTCTGAGCTCCTGTAAACGCAGAGTACAGTATTGGATTGTAGCATCATGACACTGTAGAGCCAAACCAGCATTCATCATTGGTTCATTTATTCGAGAAAACCACTCCTCACACACTTTTTTGTTGGCTCTAAAGAACAAGGAACTTGAACGACTAGCCAACGGTAAAACAACAGAACCCTCATAAGCATTATATACATTTTTCTTTAAGGCCTCAACAAAATCCAACAATAACCTCATCGGTAACAAGTGAGCACCAGAAGCCCCTATCATACTCAAATTCCCATCAGTTTGCTCATTATCAAGCTGCAGTAGGTGTGCAATGTCCAAAAGCATCCGCTCTAATGTAGCAAAAGTCTGGGTGGGGCCACCAAGGTTAGTTCGAAGACGCAAGGCAATACAATACCTAGCCGCTTCATGTACAGCCCACCAGGCACCAGCCAAATTATTAACTGAGCAATTCTTCTCAAGAATATCTTCATCCACTTGGACATCCAACCATACAACATTGGCAGCGAAGTTTCCCATTTCTTCAACTTGATTTGAGACAGAGTCTTTTGAATTTCGACAACTATGAATTAGACGCTGTATCCAAGAAGAAAGAGGTACTTTCCATCTTTGCGAAATGTAACTCAATATGGAAACAAGTTGTTGTGTGTGAAGTTGCTGATTAAGTTGCTTCAAGGCAAAAATTTGTTTCCAATGCAAATTAGAATCATTGCCGAATCTTAGAACACCAGACCAAGACAAAGTAGATGTCTCATAGTCATGAAGTCCACATGAATACATTGTAGCTGGCAAAACATGAGCAAGCAATCTCACAAATGCATTTTTTATCTCATTATCTGGATCACCAAGTTTATCTAGGACCATTTCAGCTATCGGATAAAAGAACAAAGGATGTACAACCCTTGCCTGCAGAAGCAGCTTCAAAACTAATGCAACATGCGACCTCACTTTTGGTTCTCTATCAGATGCAGCATTCAAAACAGAGAAAACCACACTTTTAACAATCCCCACATATTCAAATGCTTCGTCAAAGTAACTCTTCGGGTTTGAGTTATTATTAATAGCAATAATATTCTCACAAAATCTCTGGATCCAACCTAGAATTACTAATCTAATTGCAAGAGGAGAAGAAACATTGAGACCTTTCACAAAGAGAAGACTGTACGTCCGCAGATGCTCAATAATAACAGCTGAATGTTCATTTATGAAGTGGTCACGAATGAGGTTTTTTCCAGCACCATTATCCACAGAAGATTGTCCACTGTTTTGATTTCTTGTAGAGCACTTACTCAAGAATTCAATTTCAGATAACCTATCCAATGTCTTGACAACACTGACTTGTAACTCTGCATAGGACTGAATAGGTAAATCAAAAGGATTTAATTTCTCAATGATAAAAGAGAGCAAATTTGCTGACCTCTTAAGATATAAGGTTGCAACATCTGGTTGGCCAATCAAACTGGTATCTCTACCCAGTGAAACACATGTCAACAAAACTTTCAAATCAAATCTGATCAAAGCAAACAATTCAAATTTTGAATATATTTTAAGATTTTCAATACTACTAACTCGATCAACTTGACCCAAACTTTTTACTAGCATGTCCTTCAGCAATTCCAGCTCTTTAATCAATGAAGTCACTGCCTGTTGAACAACTTCATCATTTCCTTGTTGAAGTAAAAAAATATATGTAGCAGCAGAACTCCCTGTAACTAAGTGATTTGGATGTAAACGCAACTGAGATATGGGTGCATCAAATTGTAGTATTTTCTCCACAGCTGATGGGAGAAGACCAAACTTTTGCAACGACAGTAACTGTAGGTTAGTTTTTAAAACCCCATGAACTTGATATGAGGTAATCTTCCCAGCTCCAACTGTTGGGGTAGTAGAGTTCATTTCCAAGCTTTGAAATAAGATATCAACTGTAAGTGTATAAAAAGTGGAAAATCTTTCACATAATATTTCTGCCAAAAGAGTTAAACACTTCCATGAATCCCCAATCCATTCTGACCACCCAAACTTCTTTCCAACCATAGATAGGCATCCCAACAACTGTGGAACCATTCTGCTGAGTGGATCTCTTATTTGTTCCAATAAACTCATTTCCAGTAACCCAGAAGCAGTAGACTGCAGAACTACCGAGAAACAGGAAAGTAAAGCAAGCAACCTCCGAAACTGTTGTGGAGTTCCAGGACTTCCATCTTGAAGTAAAGCATCCATATCGCCCAGAAACTTTGAGAGCAATCCAAGTGAAAATTGCAAGTTACCCACCCAATGGTTCTGAAATTGCAAGAAACTTTCCATGATGATTCGTCTATCTGATTCAGCAAGGTCTGGCACCAATGCCCAACCCAATAGCAGATCCACAATGTCGAGAAAGTGAGGCTGGAATATTCTAGAAAACTTTAATGAAATCAGAGTTAAAACACCCAGAATCTGGTGCAATAAACTCAAGGAGGTTCTCTCATCCTCAAGAAGTACTTGGCATGCTTTGAGAATCGGCAAAGTGAATCTCTCAATCGCTGTAACATCTCCGACATTAAGAAACTCCCGTACGCTGACCAATGCCAATTCCATGGCCCCATCACGAGCGACGACACTGCTCAGCAAAGGCAACGCCCAACCAATGAATCGATCAACTAAAGTTCCAAGTAAAACTTGGTTCTGTCTACCATTTGATGTAACAGGTATCGAACAAAGAACAGCACAAAGAGCGCCATAGGCTACAGCAGCTGCCCTTCGCACCGAGTACGACCTGAAATCCAATATCCACAACAGAGTTTACAGAAAACAAAAACTCCACTGAAAAAATTAGATACAGAAATTCGTTTACAAAATCGAACCCTAGTTTACGACGACCATGCCCCATAATCCAAACTCCACATAGTTGACACGAAGCTAAAATTCCATTCCACTGAAATAGGTAGTTACAGAACTTTTACAAATCAAAGCCTTCTTTTATGACGCTGATGACCCATTTGAGCTCCGAACGTCGAAAAATATAATAATAATAATAATAATAATAGTAATAATAGTAACAGAAACAAGAAATGCATTCTTGAAATCCAGATTAATTTCGAACATTTCGTATTGAATTTTTTGAAGTTTCACTATAAATGAACCCAAAAGAAAAATAATAATAATAATAAAGGCTTTAATTGATAAGGAATATTTCACCTAAACTGTAGCTTAATCAGAGATTTACAGAAAATTGGAAAAGGGAGGGGGAGGGGGGTTTACTTGTCAGAAATAAGCTGAGAGAAGCCCTGGGCGAGGAAAGTGGCGGAGTGAGTGACGAGGACCGAGTTGGGCGGGTAAAGAATCGCGCGGTGAAGTGAGTTNTGGTGGACGAGGAAGCGGAATCGTCCTTGGGGAGAGCCGCGGAGAGAAGCCCCGCTAGCTGCTGCTGCTGGTGATGGAGTCCCTGCATCTGCATCCTCTGTTTCGAAATCGCATCTCCTCCTGCTTCCCCAGATTTCTTTCTTCTTTCTTCTTGCTCTGCCCTCTCTCAAGCCATGACCACCGCCATAGCCAGACTAGACATGAGTAATACAGTTCCCTCCCTTTTCTGTTTTTTCTTTTTTTTTTTTTTCAAGAAAAAGAAAATCCCAAGAGTCGAAGAGAGGGGCATTTAGTTTTTTAGACTCCCCTAAGTTGTTTTAAAAGAGAATTTTTTTCAATTTTTTTGTTTTCTTTTTTCATTTTCCCTTCATCTGTGGTTGGAAAGACGAAATAGCTCTTAGTAATTATAAAGAGTAAAAACCCTTCCAAAAAAAAAAAAACAACTACGGGAGAATGCGGAGCTAACAAGTTTTTTTTTTTAAGCGAAGTTTAGCTAATGATCATCATTTATCACACATATTTTATCAAAATTTGAACATCTGACCCCACAAACTCACACACATTTATCAAATTTTAGACCAATTGAGCTAACTCCAGTTGGCAAACAAACAAGTCATCTTCTTCCTTCTTCAAACTTAGGGGTTCCCAAGGGTTCCGACCACAACCGTCGTCGAAGTTCAATCAGTCCGCCCAAATGCATTGCTTTGAGGAGAAATTGTTCAATTTTGCACCTTCCACTTATGTTGAGACTGCTCCAAACACGTCTTTATCTGTATAATTTTTATATACTGTATTTTCGAAACTAGAAGAAATTAATTAGACTTTTATAAATATTTTGGAACCGATTGTATTGTTAGAATTTTAAAATTTTAAGGTATAAAATTTTCTATTTTAATATTATAATGTCATTGATTCAATTTTTAAATCATCAGTGCATTTGTTGGACTTTTAAAGAGAAAATGATCTTTTGAAAATTTTTATTAGATTTAGATGATCTTCGTGGTTCAAATAAGGCTTTTTCAGAGAATTAATGATGCTTTTAAAAAATTCTACTAGACTTAGGCTCTACTGGCAAGGTTTTTTTTTTGAGTTAACAACGAATTTGAAAATCTCTACTGACCTAGGTAGGTAGTTAAAAAGCTTTTTAGATTTTTCAACTGGTCCAGTCGAGCTAAGTGTTTCTATATTCTTTTTCGTCTTTATTTTTTTCCTAACAATTTCACACTAAGTGTCTTTTTTATCTTGTAGGTTGTTAATCAAAGACCCTCGGAGGTGATACATATATATTTTAAAAACTAGAAAAAATTGATCGAACTTTTGTGATTCATAATCTATGTAAATATTTTGGAACTGATTGTGTTATTGAATGTCAAAAATTTGGGGTATAAAATTGTTTATTTGATGTATGATGTTATGATTCAATTTCAAAATCACTAGTGTATTTGTTAGGTTTTTAGAGAAAAAATGTTCTTTCTAAAAAATGTTATTAGATCTAGATGAGCTTTAACGGTTCAGTCGAGGGTTTTTCAGATAGTTAACAATGCTTTTAAAAATCTCTACAGGATTCAGTCGAGTTATATTGTATCCAATTAAGTTTTTTTTTTTTAAGTTAACAATGAATCTGAAAATCTTTACAAGACCCAGTCAAACTCTACTAGGTCTAGTCAAGAAATCTAGAAAGCTCGTTAACTACTCAATAGGACTTAGTAAAACTCGACTGGGTCCAATCAAGATAGGTGTTTTATACACCTTATGGTATAGTTGAAATATGTTATTTAAAAAAAAACTCCCCCTCAAGTTGTTCTAATTATGTCATTTCTGAAACTGGAACTAGCGAGATTATGACAATATAATTGATATAGACCTCAAGTCGTTCTAGTCATGCCATTTCCGGACTTGGAACTAGCAATATTTTGACAATCCAATTGATGTCAATTGATATAAACCTCAAGTTGTTCTAGTCATGTCATTTCCAGACCTGGAACTAGCAACATTTTGACAATATAATTGATATAAACAATTGAGAGAGACAGTGGTGGAATTGTAATTACAAAGGAATTAGAATTCTTTACTCCAAATTGCAAACCAAACATTGGAATGTGCCCTTTATTGGAATAGTCTTTCCATTCCAAGGCCAATTCTAATGAACCAAATATGACCTAAGTATCTTATTTATCTTGTAGGTTGTTAATCAAAGATCCTTAGAGCTATCACCTTCTTCTGCGCATATTTTTTAGTAGGGAATTGAAGAATGAGAGATTCTTTATTTGACAAATATGGCACTTATCTCTATTTAATCACATATTTGTTAATAGGAAACCAATCCATTATCATTGATGGAGTATGCACTAATATTTGTGCTCAAATAATCAAAATATTCGATAGGTTGAAAATCCCAAGCAAAATCAACTATGTTCCAGAATAGGCATCTCAATAAGAAAGATTGTATCATTGTCAACAATGTGAAGACCAAATTAGATAACATTGTCACCCAAACAAAAAATAGGAACACAAAATCGAGCTTAGTTTTGAAGGATAATTGAATTCAACTAGATCTAGTGGACCTCAATTGATCCTTTTTGGACTGGATCATTTTGGAACGACGCCATCTCAATATGTTGATCAATCCAAAATAAGTGTAGTGTCTCATCAAAAAAGTCATATCATATGATAAATGTCATATTAAATCCAATTGTTGACCTATATGGTTTTCAATCTTATCTTATTTTGATAATAACAAACATGTGATTTAGTTACTAATAACTGGCTTGAGTTTGTAGTTATGAAGTTGAAAAAGAAATTGATAAGACTCAAGAAATAAAGTTCTCAAGAATAGAGCATCATTGATAAACCTCGAAGGATGAAGATAAATGTGAAGAATCAAGATTCAAAACCAAGTCTAAATAGGTTAAAATTTATTTCTTAGTCTTGTACTTGATTTATTGCAATGCACAAAATACTCTCTTTGATATGGCTCAAAAATCTTTCAAATATTTTTTTTAATGAATCTTCAAAGAATTAGCTAAATTTTAAATCTATTGATTGTTTGAAAATAAATATCATTTCTAATCTAGCCCAAATATTCTCAAAAGTATATTTTCTTAAAGTTAAAAATATTTTAGAAAAAAAAAGTTTTAAAAACAACCAAATTAGTTCAAAAAAACAAAAAAATCCTTTGTTTCTGACTGATTTTGGTCGACCAGGCTTGGTTGACAAAAATAAAGGCCAAAAATTGCCATTGGAGCTAAAATGGCATTTCGACTCCAACGACTAGTTTTTTTGATCGACCAAAAATATTTCTAGTCGACCAAAATGTTGGCAGCAAGATACCAACAGTCAAAAATGGCTAGTTTTTGAAGATGCCTTTAAATAAAGCCAAGTTTAATGGCTTAAAAAGAAAGAATACGAACCTATATTGATACCCAATCAGTTTCTAAGTACAAAAGCTCTCTTTTACTCAACTATAATTTTCAAATTTATTTGAGTCATTCCTAAAGCATCATTTGTACATTGTTTTTAAATCACCTAAACTTATCTTATATTATTTCTTTGAGAGATGATTCTTTGAGTGAGTGTTCACTTGTATTTTCATAAAAACTTTATTGAGAGATAAGGTTGGCACCAGAGTCATAAACAACGCGGTACAGGTGAGATTGACACCGGATTCTAAATAATCCGTGGTTAGGCGTAATAGAACTAGATTCAAGAATATTGTAAAGGCGTAGGTGTGCCTAAGAAGAAATCACTCCATATTGTACAAAGGGTCGGTCAAGCCCATAATCTTGATCTGATAGTGGAAAGCTCTAAGCAAGTTGCGGAAAGCCGGGGACGTAGGCAAACCGTCGTGTTTGTCGAACCTCGTAAAAAATAGCATTTGCATCTCTCTATCCCTATCTCTTTAATTTATTTATTTTGATATTGTGCTTATTTATTTGCTATTTTTACTTGCCCCATTCATTATTTACTCAATCTTATTACTTTATTCAAAAAGTTTGTAAAAGTCTTAAAAACCCAATTCACTCCCCCTCTTAGGTTAGCTATTCTTGGGACAATAATTGGTATCAAAGCTTGGTGCTTAATTTTCTAAAACTTAACCGTTTTTGAGCTGGCTAATCCAAATAACTTTTCTTTTCAATATGAGGGGTTGTCACTTTCCAAACCACCTTTCTTTAATGGAAATGATTTCAACTATTGGAGAAGTCGTATGGACACATATCTTAAATCCATAGATTTTGACTTATGGTATATTGTTACTAGAGGTCCATTAAATTTGACAAAGATTGTTAATAGAGTTGAAGTAGAAAAAGATATTGAGGAATATAATAAAAAGAATAAAATGTCTTTTACCAAAGATAGAAAAGCTAGAAACATTCTTATGTGTGGTCTAGATAGGAACGTATACAATAATATTAAAAAAGCTAAGGATGCTCATAAATTATGAAATATGCTTGAAGTGTCATATCAATGAACTAATTCCATGAAGGAAATTAGAATTAATATTTTCACAAGAAATTATGAGTTATTTAAAATGGAAAAAGATGAATCTATTTTTCAAATGTTTACTAGATTTACCTCAATCATTAACTCTCTTGGTGCTTTAGGAAAAACTTTTCCAAGTAGTGAGTTGGTGAGTAAAATTCTTAGAAGCCTCCCTCGAGCATATAGAAGCAAGGTGGTAGCTATTCAAGAAGCAAAGGTCCTTAGCAAACTTACTCTTGAAGTACTTATGGGTTCCCTCATGACCCATGAAATCTTTATGAAAGAAACTAATGAAGATGAAGGAGAAGAAAAGAAAAAGAAAGGAATCGCTCTTAAAGCCGCCCTATAAGAAAGCAATGAGGAAGAAGAAGAATTCGCAGATAGTGAGCTAGAAGACATTGCCTTACTTACTAAAAGGTACAAGAAGTACTTAAATTTTAAAAAGAAGAATTTCAAGAAAAATATCAAAGGCAATGACTTCCGAGAGAAGAAAATGAAGTATGATCCCATCACCTGCTTTGAATGCAAGAAGCCTGGACATATGAAAAACAAATGTCCTTTGAGAAGAAAAATGAAGAAGAATGCAATGAAGGCCACTTGGGATGATAGTGAAGAAGAAGAGTTTAATGGAGAAGAACAAGAAGAAATTGCCAACATGTGCTTCATGATAATAGAAAATGAGGTGAGCTCACTTGAACCTAAAAGTAAATTTCATGATATTAGTGATACTAATAGTGAGTTTAGTTATAGTGATTGTGATTTATCATATGAAAACTTGTTGAGTGATTTCAATGATTTACACAAAAACTATGAAAAACTCATTTTCAAGAACAATGCTCTTAAAAAGGAAATTCTTAGTTTGTCAAAAATAATTGAAAAGTTTACCAAAGAAAATGAAGTAAAATTACCTTATAGTAGTTGTGATATTTTGTCAAAAGAAAACACTTCCTTAAATGACAAGATTTTTGACTTAACTAAAATTGTCCACAAATTTACAAAAGGAAAGGCAAACTTTGACATGATGCTTGGTGGACAAAAATATATTTTTGACAAAAAAAGTATTGGGTACAAATCTTCTATAAAACAAAATTACCTCAAGAACTATTTTGTGAAAGCTAATACAAGTAACACAAAGCACACTTGCACTTATTGCAATCAAGATGGACATACTAGTTTTTCATACTTTGTAAAGAAAAATGCATATTTTGATAGAAAACTAGCTTGGATACCAAAAGAATCTAGAACTAATACTCAAGGACCCAAATTAGTATGGGTACCAAAAATCAAAGTTTGATTCTTACTTGTAGGTACAAAAGAAGAAGAACTTTTGGTTCTTAGATAATAGTTGCTCCAAACACATGACCGGAGACTACTCCTTGCTCTCATCATTCACAAATAGAAGTAGAGGAGATGTCACATTTGGAGACAATGCTAAAGGTAAGATTTTGGGAATAGGTAACATTGGTTTGGAACAAAGCTTAAATGAATTAAGTGTCAATGAAAGATCAAATAAAGAAGAGACATCCAACTACAACAAGACAAAAGTACTAAGGAAGAAAGATGCGATAATGGTAATATTCTAACTATTCTTCTAGATTTAAAATTTAGTCATGCCCATCCTAAAGACCAAATTCTAGGTGATCCCTTACAAGATGTCACAACTAGAGCATCACTTAGAAATATTTGCAACAACTTAGCTTTCTTTTCTCAAATTGAACCCAAAAATTTTAAAGATACCGAAAAAGATGAATTTTGGATTTTAGCATTGCAAGAGGAGCTAAATAAATTTGAAAGAAGTGATATATGGGAATTAGTTCCAAGACCTAGTGATCATTCGGTTATTGGAACAAAATGGGTCTTTAGAAATAAATTAGATGAGCATAGGGTGATTATGTGAAACAAAGCTAGATTAGTAGCCCAAAGTTTCAATCAAGAAGAAGGTATCGATTATGAAGAAATCTTTGCACCTGTAGCAAGATTAGAATCCATTAGAAAGCTCTTAGTATCTGCATGCCATAAGAATTTTATTCTTTACCAAATGGATGTTAAGAGCGTATTTTTAAATGGATATATTTTAGAAGAAGTTTATGTAGCCCAACCCCCCGGTTTTCAAAATCATAAGTATCCCGATCATGTTTACTAATTGAAAAAGGCTTTATATGGTCTAAAACAAGCTCCTAGAACTTGGTATGATAGATTAAAAATCTTTTTGATTTCAAATAAGTTTTCAATTGAAAAAGCAGATACTACTCTTTTTATTAAGAAGAAAGGGGTGGACATGATAATTGTGCAAATCTATGTTGACGATATTATATTTGGAGCTACTGATGTTTATCTATGTGAAGAATTCTCTAAGTGCATGCATAGTGAATTTGAGATGAGTATGATGGGAGAATTGAACTTCTTCCCTAGGCTTCAAATTAAACAATCTAAAGAAGGAATCTTCATCAATCAAGCAAAATACATCAAAAAGCTACTCAAGAAGTTTGATCTTGAACATTCAAAACCAATGAAGACACCAATGAGCTCTTCAATTAAGCTTGACAAAAATGAAAGTAGTAAAGTGGTAGATATTACTAAATATCGAGGTATGATCAGATCTTTACTTTATCTTACCGCTAGTAGACTGGATATAATGTTTAGTGTTGTCTATGTGCTAGATATCAATCTAATCCTAAAGAATCTCATCTTAGTGTGGTTAAACATATTTTAAAATATTTGCATGGCACTATGAATATAGGATTATAGTATCCTAAAGGCATATACTTTAATATCTCAAGTTATTAGGATGCGGATTTTGCTGGGTGTAAAACCGATCAAAAGAGCACAAGTGATACTTGTCACTTTTTGGGATACTTACTAATTTCTTGGTTTAGCAAGAAACAAAATTCCATTACTCTTTTCACCATCGAAGCGGAGTATATATCCGCGGCAAGTTATTGTGCACAAATTTTTTGGATGAAATAAACACTTTTAGATTTTGGTATGAAATTTGCACATGTGCCTATTAAATGTAATAACGCTAGTGCTATAAGCTTATCTAAAAATTCTATTTTGCATTCACGAGCTAAACACATTGATATAAGACACCATTTCCTTCGTGCTCATATACAAAAAGGTGATGTTTCTCTTGAATTTGTCTCCACTGAAAAACAATTAGCGGACATTCTTACAAAAACCTCTTGGTGAAGAACGATTTTGTATGATTAGAAGAGAACTTGGCATGCTTGATTTTGATGAAATTTCCTAATTTTACTTTGTCATATTTTTTTTTAATTTTTATCCCATCTCATTTTATTTGGCCAAATCTGAAACTCTCAATTAATTCTTCAAAAATATGTATTTTCTTTATGTTTTCGCCAAATCTGAAACTTTTCAGATTTTTGGTCGACCAAAACTGATGGTTGATTTAGACATGCGAAGTTGTGTTGTTTTGCTAGTTTTCAGATTTTGGTCGACCAAAACTGTTCGTCACCCGTTTTTCAAAACCTAACCTGAGATAGTTTTATGGTCTTTTCTTCGTGTTTTCTCTCATCCCTCTCACTCGAAACTCTTATTCCCTGAACAAAAACCCTAACCCTTTATCCCCTTTGCTTCTAAACTTGAATTCTATGAGTTTTTACTTCAATTTCTTCAATATTTCATCCTTTCTCCCACTAAACTAGTTTTTCTCCATCCAATTTTGTGATCAATCTGCCTATTTATTCTCTCTTTCTTGCTCAAATCTGTGATGCCATTCAAAGCTCGTGCCAACAAGAGGTCAGGGAAGAATGTCATCGGAGAAAAAGATGAAAAGAGATCAAAATCAAGGTTTGACACTCCTCTTTTCACTAATCCTAGAATTATTGACGATTTCCAAAATAATTTTACTAATAGGGCTTTAGTGAATGGAAGAAGTGTGGATTAGATAGCTATGGAAAAACTAGTAGGTTGGAGACATTTATTTCATAGGATGGGTTGGGTTTCCTTTTCTAGCATTAATGGATTGACTTACCCTAGGTTGGTAAAAGGCTTTTAGGCTGCTATGAACCTAAATAGTGAAGTTCATGGAATCACTTGTACTCTTAAAAGGAAGGTCATTGATATGAATGTGAGTGATCTTTGAGCTATTCTAGAAATACCCAATGAAGGTGATCATACAATTAATCTTATGGGAGATTTCGATGAGGTGACACTTTGAAAAATCTAACTAGAGATGGCAATTATTATCTAAATTGTACCACTAATCATTTGAATGTTCATAATAGACTCCTTCACCACTATATCACCTATAACATTCTTCCTCGTACTGGCCATAGAGAGATAGTCCATCCTCTTGATATTTTCCTTATTAACTCTATACTCATGGAGAAAACTATAAATTTAGGGCATATCCTTATGACCCAAATGAGGGAAGCTGGTTCGAAGAAGATGAGGTGTCTTCCTTATGGAATGGTGCTTACTCGAATTTTGATCATTTTGAAATTCCTCTTCATGATGAATCCGTCAAGGAAAACCAATGTCTCCTTATGATAGAACTGCCATCGAGCACATGCATTGGTTTTTTAATGAGACCAACGGTACTTGGATATACAAGGGGCCCGAAAAGGCCAGTGATCCTAGTGTACCCATTGAGACTCATGACTATAGTGATAGTGAGGAATGTGACTCATCTATTGCTCATACAACTCCTCCCTCGTTTAACTTTGAAGAAGCATTTCAACTTATGAATGCAAGCTTAGACACTCTTGTTGTGGACTTTAATGCATTCAGGAAGATCATGGTAGGAAAATTTAAGCTCTTCAAGACTCTCAACAAGTACAGTTTGATCGTCTTTTTGGACACAAATAAGAGATGGAGAACTATATGCGTCAAGGACAAAATCCTCCTCCATCCTAGAATCTTTTTCTTGCTTATTTATTGATGATGTGCATGTTCTTTTATGGTATATTAGTATGTTATTTTTGAACCTTTTGAACTCTATTTGTATGTCTTCTTATTATGGTGATGGAATCTTGTATGAGACTTATGTCTATCTTCGATTGTGATCTATTATTCTCACTATGCTTATGAGACTTATGTATCTTCAATTCTTTTTGCTAATTTCAAAGGGGGAGAAAATATTCATGATTTTTGTATGCATAATTAGAGTTAAAAAGGGGAGATTTTTTTTTTTAATTTCCATGTATATGTTGAGGAGGAGTTTCTAAAAATAATGGTAAGGTCATGTATGCTAATTAAATTGTATCATTATTTTTATCTCAAGTCAATGTTTGTCATCATCAAAAAGAGGGAGATCGTTGATCTATGTGGCTTTCAATCTTATCTTATTTTGATAATAATAAATATGTGATTTAGTTACTAATAACTGGTTTAAGTTTGTAGTTATGAAGTTGAAAAAGAAATTGATAAAACTCAAAAAATGAAGTTCTCAAGAATAGAGCATCATTGATAAACCTCGAAGGATGAAGATGAATGTGAAGAATCAAGATTTAAGACCAAGTCTAAATAGGTTAAAATTTATTTCCTAGTCTTGTACTTGATTTATTACATTGCACAAAATACTCTCTTTGATATGGCTCAAAAATCTTTCAAATGTTTTTTCAAAAGAATCTTCAAAAAATTAGCTAAACTTTAAATCCATTAATTGTTTGAAAATAAATATCATTTCTAATCTAGCTCAAATATTCTCAAAAGTACATTTTCTTAAAGTTAAAAATATTTTAGAAAAATGAAGTTTTAAAAACGACTAAATTAGTTCAAAAAAACAAAAAAATCTTTTGTTTCTGATTGATTTTGGTCAACCAAAATAAGGCCAAAAATGGCCGTTGGAGCTAAATTGGCATTTCGGACTCCAACGGCTAGTTTTTTTGGTCGACCAAAAATATTTCTAGTCGACCAAAATGTTGGCAGCAAGATACTAAAGGTCGAAAACAGCTAGTTTTTGAAGATGCCTTTAAATATAGCCAAGTTTGATGACTTAAAAAGAAAGAATACGAACCTATATTGATACCCAATCAGTTTCTAAGTGCAAAAGTTCTCTTTTACTCAACTATAACTTTCAAATTTATTTAAGTCATTCTTAGATCATCATTTGTGCATTGTTTTCAAATTACCTAAGCTTATCTTGTATTATTTCTTTGAGAGGTGATTCTTTAAGTGAGTGTTCACTTATATTTTCATAAAAACTTTATTGAGAGATGAGGTTGGCACCAGAGACATAAACAACCCGGTATAGGTAAGGTTGACATCGGATTCTAAACAATCCGTAGTTAGGCATAATAGAGCTGAATTCAAGATTATTGTAAAGGCATAGGTGTGCCTAAGAAGAAATCACTCCAGATTGTACAAGGGGTCGGTCAAGCCCATAATCTTGATCCGATAGTGGAAAGTTCTAAGCAAGTTGCGGAGAGCCGGGGACGTAGACAAATCGTCGTGTTTATCGAACCTCATAAAAATAGCGTTTGCATCTCTCTATCCCTATCTCTTTAATTTATTTACTTTGATATTATGCTTATTTATTTGCTATTTTTACTTGCTTCATTCATTATTTACTCAATCTTATTACTTTACTCAAAAAGTTTGTAAAAGTCTTAAAAACTCAATTCACCTCCCCTCTTGGGTTAGCTATTCTTGGGATAACACCAATTACATCTTATAATATCTTTATT
This sequence comes from Parasponia andersonii, assembly GCA_002914805.1. NCBI lineage: Eukaryota > Viridiplantae > Streptophyta > Magnoliopsida > Rosales > Cannabaceae > Trema > Trema andersonii. The sequence continues at coordinate 89,794 of JXTB01000164.1, forward strand.
TATAGTGTCACATTATAATAATTATTCCTAAGTGTAGTATCTCATCGAAAGATAGTATCACATCATAAATGTCCCAACGAGTACAGTGCCACATTATAATAAACTTATTTGTATTGTCATATAAAATAATAAATAATTATTCATAGTGTAGTGTTACATTATAGTAATCATTCGTAAGAAATTGGTAATATTATAATAATTAAATAATAAATTTTTCTTAACCAAGTGCAGTGTTATATTATAAGTGTCACATTATAATAATCACTCCTAATAAATATGTAAAATTAGAATACTTATTCCTAAATAAGTAAAATATTATAGTAATTATAATACATGTTATTAACTTCATGTAGTATCATATTATAAGTATCATAATAAGGAGCCCAACTTGGAATTTTAAAAATAGAGCCCGCCTTGACCTATAGGCCCACCGGGGCTCCTAGGCGGGCTAGAACGGGCTAAAACGGGTTAGCTCGTACCGACCCATTCTTTGCTTAAATTAAAAAAAATTAAAACCAAATAAGATGATTATTTGTATGATTAGTTAAAAATATTAGAAATTTTAAAATAAAATTTATAAAAAAAATAAATAATATGTTACATTTTTTACTATTGATAAAAATTCATAAATAATTAAATAAGTTAAAAGCATATAAGTTGAATAGTTGATAAAACAAAGTTTAAAGCAAAAATCTTAAGAAAATTATTAGAATTAAATTGAAATTTGAAAATATAAATAAAAAATTGAGGGAATCTGTAATATTAGAAAAATGTTTTATATATAAATTTATTTAAGAACTTTTGGTCTGACCCATTTTGCCATATGTTTTAGGCACCATTTGTATATATCTTGATCATTTTTCCACTCACATATCGAATATAGATTATCATAGAAGGTATTCATGTATCAAAGATATATTATTGATATTGGCAATAATAGAAATTAAATTTTATGTCTTTAAATTATTTTTAAAAACCAAAGTATGAAAAAAAAAAAAGTGCACGTAAACTTCTTATTTTAAATCCTAATTGGTCCAGTTGAGTACTTTGTAACTAGTTCTACTGGTCCGATTGAGCTTAATCAGACCTAATAGAATTAGTTACTGAGTACTCAATTGAGGCCAGTCGAGCTCAACCAAACCTAGTAGAACTAGCTATTAAGTACTCAACTGGACCTAGTCAAGACCTGTATTATTATCTTCTTTCTCAGCGTTCTCGTAATTTTTAGCTCAGAAAATTGCAAAATGAACCTCTTGGTGTGTGAAAAGTTACACTTTTTTTAGAAGATTTGGAAAGTTAATTGGGTTTTGTATTTAGAATGGAACGACGAAGATTATAGAGATATTAAAGGAGGATTCCCGTTCTTCTTCCTTCATTTTTAAATTATATTTAATTATGTCACAGGAGAACATAAAAGGGCATTATAGGAATATCAAAATATCATTAAAAGATAAGTCTAATGGACTTAAATAAAAATGTAGAAGTCTATTAACCTAAAAACACTTAGTAATAAGTCTGAAAAACTAAATTTCCTGTCGAGGATTACACATAGAAAACTGCTAAGTCTAAAACCTAAAAAGACTCAAAAGAAAAAAGAAAATTCGCTAAAATGGTCCATCTACTTTAGCTCTTTTATAAGGAAGCCTAGTTTTTTAAGTCATCAAGAGGTGGTCAATTATGATGATATGGCACTAGTTATTTGCCCATTGGTTTTGATTTTTTTTAGCATTCATTTGTACTTTAAAGATAAAAACTTTAAATAAAAAATTGCTAATAGAGAAAAAAAACTAGTGCTTGACAACCTCAACATGCTTCTCAACTTATCCACTCATATGTTGTTGCCTCCATGAAATTACTGTGCCAAAAGATCCTTTACCTCGTCATCTTGAATCTCTCTTTCTTTCTTTCTCTCTCTCTCTCTCTCTCTCTCTCTCTCTCTCTCTCTATGTCAATCTCAATATTTTTTAGCTATTTTCAATCTTAGCTTAGCTCAACGATTAGAAAATTTTGCCCGACAGATTGCTCGACACAATTATAGGTATATTAAGTACATTTTCTATATTCAAGAGTTTTACCTAACAAAGGTGTTGAGGCACTCGACAATAGTGTTGAGTTGGTGTCGAGTGACTCGACACTCTTGTTCAGTATATCGACTTGACTTTTTATATTCTAAAATTTTACCAGACAAAGTTATTGAGTCACGCAACATCTTTGTTAGGTACATCGATTAGGTATCAAATGACTCGACACTCTTGTCATATATGTTGACCTGACTTTTTATAATCTAAATTTTACTCGACAAAAATGCTAAGCCACTCGACATCATTGTCAGATATATCGATTAAGTATTGAGCTAATGTTGAGTAAGTGTCGAGTTTGTTAAGCTAATTTTTGTAAATTCGGGAATCCTACTTGACAAACTTGTTGAGTTGCTTAACAAGCTTATTGAGTCAATTTTATATAATAACAATCTTACCTAATTTCTTGTCGAGTGGCTCGACACTGTTGTTGATTTTCTTTTTTAACACAAATTCAATAACATAATTATTATTATAATTAGAGAAAATGTCATAAAATGGCCTTGTATTTCATTATATTTCTACAAAATACTATGTGCTCTCTCTCTCTCTCTCTATGTTGACCTCAATATTTTTCAGTTATTTTCGGTCTTAGCTTAGCTGAATGATTATGAAATTTTACCTGACAAGTTGCTCGACATCTTTGTAGGATATGTTGAGTACATTTTCTATATTCAGGAGTTTTACCCAACAAAGGTATTTGTTAGCCCAAGATTGACTACCCAAGAGGGAGGCGAATTGGGTTTTAAAACATTTTAAGAAATTTTTCAACTATATAAAACTATAGACCACTATTTTAAGACTTTTAGGTTAAATGAACAAAAATACCAAATGTATAGCACTAACACTAAATCAATTAAGCATAATAAATATCAAACACACAATCAAATAATTTGCATTAAAGTAAAGAGTGTAGGGATAGAGAAAATACAAGCTCGGTTTTTACGAGATTTGATAAACACAACGATTTACCTACGTCCCCAGTTCTCGGCAACTTGCTTTGAGCTTTTTACTATCAGACCAAGATTATGGGCATGACCAACTCTTGTGCAAATAAAGTGAATTCTTCTTAAGCATACCCTAACCTTTATAATAGTCTTCACTCTAGCTTTATCATGCCTAATCTTGAATTATTTTGACTCTAGTAACAACTTCACCTATACGGATTATTTAGACAATAGTGCAAATCTCATCAATATACGGGTTATTTAGACTCCGATGACAACCCCACCTAAATCGGGTTATCTATGAATCTGGTATCAACATTATCTCACACTCAATAGTTTTTCAATAAGCAAGAGTGAATACACTATTTTGGATAGAGATTCTATCACAAGATAACATCGTGTTGGTGCTTATTTTCAAATTTTTAGGTACCTAAAGTTAACACGAATTGGAGCATAGGGTTGGCTTTCTAATTAGGTTCTTTGATTGTTCTTGGCTAAAGATTCTAACATAACTATCATGATAAATTTGATCATATATTATATTCTAAAGCTAAATAAATATCATTCTCGGGATGTTTCCTCTCATTGTTCCTATAGTACTATTGTTTGGATGCTGAGATTTTAGGAAATAGGAATGAACTGGCTAATGCGATCAATGGTTTTATTAATTTTAGTTTTTATTTTTGAGCTATTCTTCCCCATGATTCTTATCTTATCTACAATTTTTGATGATGATGGATGACAAAACACATTATCTTACAGTGAATTTGGAGTCATAAAATATAATTGGAGCTTCATTCAAATTATGTTTATTATGCTTTTAGAACAGACACATTGGATGTGTTGTATTTTGTGAAAATCTTATATGAAAGATACCTTAAACTCAAATATTATGTCTATGATGATGCTTTAGAATTTAGATGTTGGATGAATTTATTTGTGTTTTCTATTCCTGAATTGTTTTGTTTTATTTTTATTATATATGTTTAGGTTTTTTTTTAAGAAAGTTTCTTAAATATGTTTAGTTGTGTTAACTATTAATACTTAATTCGACACTTATCTCGACTTTTTAGGTGCAAAAGTTGAAAATATTGAGATATTGTGTATGTTGAATCATAAATTATTCGTCACTTTTTGTGTAAAACAAAAGAAAGCAAGTAACATATTTTAAATTATTCTACACGTGTATCAATCTCGTTTTACTATTACATGACATTTTTATTAAACATGTTATCGTGTGACTTATTTAGTACTTGTTTCGTATTGGTATTTTAAGTTTTTCACATATTTAATAAATTTATCACGTTTGTATTTAGATATAATCGTATCGTGTCAAAATTGTATTGATATGAATATGACATGATTATACTAATTACTAGTCATATATATTCTCCAATTCTATGATCTGATAAATTATTATTTCCTACGATAATATAGGCATTTTGTAATTCGATTATCAGATGAACTAGTTTTCATAATGCACTTATTTTATCAAATAGAATTTATATTTTGATCTAAAAATAAATGTATATATTAACCTTCCTTTGGAAAAGGAAAAAAAATACTAGCATAGAATTAACGTTGTATAGTTTTTTTAACTAAAGAAGTAGATTGATGACCGACTTTCTCTGGGAAAACCCTAATAAAAAAGGACGGGCAACTGACAGTTCCCTTTTCTGTCAAATTTCAGGAGCACAATCAAAAAGTTACAGTGGCCTCAGAAGGAGGAGGAGAAAAAGAAGAAATAATGTCATACGATGACAAGGAGATCGAAGACATGGAGTGGAACAAAAAGCTCAAAACGTACACATACCAATTCCAAATCACCAAGGAGGACCTTAGGCTCGGCAAGGAGATCACTCGATACCCAAGTTGTTCTCTCTACATAACTATCATCTATAACATCGAAGATTTCTCTGCCTAATCTGATCAGAGAACCAACAAGGCTATCGAACCCTCCAAACAGAATCCCATCACCGTTGCTTGAAAATCTAGGTTCATCATATATTATTTCATTTCATTTTTTTTTTTGCATCCAATAGAAATTTCTAATTTTCAAGTAATTCATTGGAATATGGTCAGAATTTGATTTTGATTATAATTATCTGTTGGAATTTTGGACAATTTTTTCTGGTATTTACATCATAATACTCAACACAATTTAAATTTTATTAAGGATAGGAATTGAAAATAATAATTCATAGTTAGTAACCAGACAATTTATCCCCGATTGCCTATGAGCAATGTGTTTGAATTTGGGTTTATCTCGAATAATTTTAGAAAATATGTATATCTATTTGAAAAGTTTGCATAATATTTTATTATTCTACTTATTCTATCCGAGAACTAGTCTGAAATTAGACTGATCATATTATAGAGAAACCATTGTTTCGAGTGTTAATTTACCTTACTAGGTTTTTATAATTATTAATAATAATAATAAATAAATAATATTTATTATCTTACTAGGAAATTTGAAGCTAGCAGACATGTATAGAAATTACTGCTACCCTTTTTCAAATGAGAAAAATGAGTGTACTAGAATTTAGTTTCATTATGCAAACTCATATGTGTTTCTTTTGAGATCACAATTTATACTTTGGACCCATATGAATGGACGGATGTGATGCAATGCGATTGTCACTAGTAGAAACCTTTTTTTTTTATGGAATCACTCTTTTTGACTAGTCTATGAATAAGCTAGAAGTAATGTTATATCTTACAATGGACTTGACAGAAGGTGGTTAAGTAATGAAGGGATTCCTTCCAAGTTTTGATGGAGCTTTTGACTTGTTATAAAGAAAGTGAGAAACGAGTTTTGTTTTGTTTTGTCTTTTTTAGGTATTTATAACGGGAGAAGAATAACGAGCAATATATTTTGAGAGAATATTATTTACTTAGAACTCAGGATCATATTATTGTGTGAAATTTTTTATGTGTGAGGCTCAGAAATTATTTATTTATTAACTTGTAATGATGATTAAATACATGCATCTTCATGGTTTATGCCTATTGCCATTTTATTCATTTAAATGTTTCTCATAATCCGTTCTACATGAATGAGTCGTTCTTAGTATGAGACAATTTTTTAATAGAAGTAAAACTTTATGTGCAAATGAACAAAACAAACCCCTTTGCCTAAACCCGTTCCAGATTTGGGAAAACAAAGGGGAGGCTCTCTAAATGTTTTCGAGGATGAATGAAGTAATACAATTTGAATCAAATAAAGTTGCATAATTTAATTCAATTTGGAGATGTAAATGGGCTGTGTTGGGGCGGCCCACACTGTAACCCCTTAGGAATCTTTAGACTTGCAATTTTAGTAGAATTATTATAAACTTATTGTCAAAGTTTAATAAGTTTACATTCACAAATACTTGAAATTATGTGTGTGATATTATTTTAATGTTAAATTTTATTACGTGAGAAAATCATAGTTAATCATTGTTTTAACTTAGAAATTGTAAGTTAGTTTTCCTTAATAATAAATTGATTCTACAATAATTATATTATGTACATCAATATAACCTAATTAAAAATGTGACATGTTTATGTTACATTAAAAAAAATTATTACATTTTATAACCTAAAGTTAATAGTTGCACCAAAATAGTAACATGCCATAATTTGAATGGCTAGGATTTAAGTATACAAATAATTAAGTAGACAAATCAATCTAAGGGTGAAAAATAAGTTATAGAAAAAAATGAAGAGTAGTAAAGTTTTACTTTAGGAAGGTAATAACTTTAAATGAGTGGAATAGATTAGGAAAGGGATAAAGTTAGTGGGTAATTCAAAAGATAGGAAAAAATGAAAATCATAATGGAAATGTACTTTGGAAATTAGTGGCCATAATTCAAAGTGGAAGACATAGACAAAACTAATTAGTAACTTTTGTCTCCAAAATAATTCAAAATATATAAAAAAAAGATTAATATAGTGGAGACTTTCTTTGGGAGCTAGTAGTATTAGATTCCAAAAAATTGAAAAATAAGAAAGATTAGAGACAAAAGTAGTGGATGAATAAAAAAAATAAAGTAAAAGATAAGGTAATGGAGTAGAAAAAGAAGATATATTGACAAATTAATAATAATGATACTTGAATTATTTAATGGAATGTAAAAATATATATTATTGGATACCTTCTATGGATGGTCTATAAATAGATTATTCATTTGACAATTCAAATCTATGCTTAATCTTTCAATTACATGCCAAAACTATCTTCATATTTCCAATTATTCCTTCTCAAAAGAAAAAAAAAAAAACTCTTTCTACCTCACTTTCTTCCAAATCCACAAGAGCTATAATATTTTACCTATCGACTCTAGAAATTAAGAATTATAATTAAGAGTAGAGAGCACTTAGTTTTGTAGTATAGACGTAAGAAATAAGATTCAAGCTTGGAAGGTAATTATTCCCTTACCTTGCTTGTTATGTGATTATATAAAAGAATAAATAGGTAATAACATATTTGACCTACTTTAGATGTTATATAATTTATATTATGTTTAGACTTATTTTGTTGATTTCTTAAGCCTCTAAATATGAATACTTCATAATAACAAATGCTAAATAATAATAATAATAATAGTAAAATCAAAATGATTAAACACAAAAAGTGGAAGATTTTTAAGTATAAGACCCTAAAATAAAATATCCATGAAAATGAATCAAACTTAATGATTTAGACTTAGATCCTTGAGAACAGATTTTTATTCATTAAAAATGTTTTCCAAAAATTAAAGTTGTTTGCTCAAAAGTTGGAAGGACTAAAATGCAAAAACTTTGAGTATTTGGGTCAAAAGTGTAATTTTGACAAAATATGGGTCAAATATGTAAGAAAGTTATTTTAGGTAGTTTAAAGACTATTTTAAAGTATAAAAGTAAATAAAAGAATAATCTTTAACAAAAAAAAGTTATAACTCAATATTTACCATTAGAGGGCATAAATGTTAGAAATCTTAAGATTATGGGCAAAAATATAAATTATAAAACTTGAAATAATGAGTTAGAAATTTGGTATAAGAACAAATGAAAAAAAATTATTTTAGATCTCTAATTGGGATAAGAAAAGATTTACTTAAATTTAAGACATAAACTCAATTATAGGAAATAAATAATGTATGCCTCTAACTGTATTTTGCCTAAATTTAGTGATAAGCCTAAAAAGCGCGATCAATATAAAATAATATTTAGTCCAAGTATGATTTTTAGATTTTAAATTTGTATATCCCTTAGTGTAGTTGATTCAATTATCATATTATGACCCTTAATTACGAATAAAGAAATTAATCAAGAATAATTCAAAGTATTTGATGAAAAGAAATATAATTAAGGAAACTTAATTGATTGAGGATGATATTAATCAAATCAATAACCAAATTATTGATAGATTAAAAAGATCACTATGATCAAGGTTAAGGAGAATCAAATCTCATCCATCTAAGTGAAAATATAAATTAGTCAATGAATATAACATGACATTGTTTCTCAAATGTGAAGTTTTATGCTGGATCAAAACTGAGTCTTAAATATTTTAAGCCCACTAAGTAATTAGAAGTAAAAAAAAAATACAGTATAAGGCTATTTTAAATTTCTCTAACAAATAGAGTATGTATATGTCAAGGCAAAGTTCAATCTAGATATACGTAATTAACGAGTGGAACTAGGACAATCATATTACGAGGTAAGTACAATTTCACTTATGGCATAGATGGTTGAAACTGTTTCATGTTTACAATATGATATATTTAAATTAATTTCATGTGTTAACTTGCCTTTATATTATTATTGTATGGCATATATATAATATATGCTTATAAAGATACTTTTCCTATGCTATAAAAATATGATGTATGCTTACTTTACAATGTTATCATGAAAATACTTCAACATATTTTAACAAAGGAAATGCTATGATAGTTGAATATAAGTTTAGGTTCATTGAAGCGTACCCACTCATATTAGGAAAAGACTAAATAAGATAAAGAATTTAAAGGTATCGTACCAATCTCTACTAGGTGAGGATATCTGAGGAAAAATAAGACCAACCTCCCCTAATCGAGGATTCCTGAAGAAAAGTATGTTAAGATTATAAACGTGGGTGTTTTCAGATGGGTCGCTCCCCTTGTTCCCCATTCGGTAGTGCACACTCGGTACGTACACCAGGGCTCATAAGAAAGATAAACGATTTTACAATCAAGAATGAGATAAAATTTTATATCTTATAATAAAGCGTAAAGTAATGGTTATAGGTACCAAAGGAAAGAAACCTCTGATTTGATTGATGGGTTAGCTGGAATTGAAGCGGGGATGAATGCGAGGCACGGGCAATAGAATATCATCATTAAAATTACTTTCTCATATGTTCTTATTATGAGAAAAATGATTTCAATTATGTAAGCTTGATGTTATTTGAAAACGTACTTGTAACTTGATATTTTATTTCGTAATGTACGATTTAATCAAATTGAACTTGAAAATGTATTTCGATTTAATAGAAGTTAAACAAATATTTTTTTTAAAATCTAAAAGAGAAAATGTTTTGATTTAAATTAATGCAAAACACAAGAGATTCTGTCAAAAAGACCTAAATTGTCTAAGGAGAGCTTGTGACTTAAGTGATCTGTATGTGACCCCCCTTCCCCACCTGGGAGCCCTTTATGGTTGCGCATTATTTAAATAACCTTAATAAAAAGTTTATAATCAAATTTAAATAAAGGCTACTTAACCATTGAGAAGCATTTATTTTTTTTTTAAATTTAAGTAAATTGTTAGTTATGAATATAAATCTCTTAAAAATAAATTAAAATGTATAAAAAAAAATTTCATGAATTTTCAGTATCTAAATTTCTTTTTTTTTTTTTTAAAATAAGCTAAGAAGGTAAATAGTTAACGGTCCGAAAAGTCAGGTCATTACACACATGGGCTTTGTATCGAGTTAGTCCTTATTCCTATCAAGAAGAGTGGCACAATTCACGGGCTCAACACACATTTTATGTGAGCCTAAGTGGGCTGTGTAAAATGAAAATATTTAATTAAGACTTTTTTAAAATTTTTAATTAAAAATATATATTTAAAATTATGTGTAAAATAATTAAATGCGGGCCTGTAAAAATGTGGGTCGAGCTGAGCTGATAGGCCTATTATTGAGATTCAGCTTAATCTCTACCATATGTACTTGGTCAGCTCAAATCTGCATTATTGTGGGTCGAATCAGTATCATCTTTTTTCCTTCAAAATATGAGTCGGCCCACAAAATCATGCCCACATTGACATCTCTATACGAAGGAAGTAAAATATAAACTAATTAAATCTTACCTCATTTTGTCGGCACTTAATTTAGTCATTTGGTAAGACAGAAATTTGATCGGAGCTCTTATTTTTTATTCTCATTTTATTAATGAATTTTACACCTAAACTCAAGTCTAGCCAAAAATAACAGTCAGAGTACTCCGTTTACATTTTCCACTAACTTGAACCTGAAAATTTAAGAGGATGTCTGTGTCTAATGACATTTCTAATGGGTAATGAAAATGCCAAGGTTTAGTATTTGGCTAAAAAATATGTCTCCAATGGTATTCTATATTTGGCTTAATTTTTATCATGTGATACATGTTGTCCCAAATATAGCACAAGAGAAGCACATGCAAAATTTTAGCATGTGGTATGATTTATAATATTTTTTGAATAAATTGAAATTTTCATTCAACAAGTAAATAATTCAGTACAATAATATACTTGATACAATAATCGAAATACAAATAACTCATTAGAATAAATAAATAATCAGCAAAACTATCATATTCGACTAACGATTTGGGAGAAAATACAAAACCCAACAAAGGGTATAAGTAAAGCTTTATGAGATATGTTTTTTCGCTCTTCAAAATCATCCGCTACTATTAGAGTTGTTCTTTAAACTATTATTGTGACGGATCTTTTGTATAAATCAATCTTGAACCACATAGAATCTTCTAGAGCTATACTAGAAAAGTCTTAATTATAAAAAATAGTCATCGAAGATTGCATGGAAATAAAGAAAATAAATAAAATTCACGTAAATCTATAATCATGTAAGATAAAACACTTATATATCTAAATCAAGAGTGACTCATGCCTTCGCACATAAGGAATTATTATTGAAAATGAAAAAAAAAAGGAAAAAAAACAAAATAAAAAGTCCAGAAAAATCTTGATGTATGGATGAAAGAGATTTCTTTAGAGGAGACAAGAGTGGCTAAATATAATTTATAATATTACTTCTAGTTTAAATATAAAATATTCATATGGTTCACAAAATTGTTAAATTCAATGCATGTATATATATTTTTCATTAAATTTTATTTATAAGTTTATAATATATAAATTACAATAATTAAAATTAATAATACAATAAAACTTCATTTACAATTTTTTGGTATTGATCACTTCGTTCATTTATGTATAATACAAGTAATTTAAATTGATAAGTGAAGTTAGTCTTTATGACGAGTAATTAAATGATAAAATAATAAGAGTTAATGGTAGAAAAAAGATAATTTATAAATAAAAATAATTTTAAAATACAAAATAGCATTTTTTACCGTGTATTATATTGGAGCAAAACTCAAAAAATACGTATTAAATTTATTATGTCACATTAAATCTTAACATAGTACATTATTTTAGTATAATGCTTTGGAGATGGTATAAGTAGTACATACACCTATCTATGGTATGAGTCAATTTAGCAGTGTAGATCCTGCTTCAATTGTGCTTCATCGTGGAAATACAAATAATTAGAATGACTGAGGTGACTGATATGATTACGGCCTCATTTCTAAATGGTATACCATCCTCTCAAAAGTATAGGTGATTAGAGAATAGCGAAATATTTTGCTAGTAAACTGCTCCTAATAATCTCTCTAACTTCAAGTGAGATAAAGTTCAAGCCTCAAAAATTATTATTTTCTTTGTTCTTTTTTGTTTTTTTTTTTTTTTCATTTTTTGGTTTTTCCTTGAGTGAGATGAGGAGAAGAAATGTTAAAACTCATTAATTAGACTTACCATACTGAAAAGAGGTGATGAATTGATTACGAAATATGTACCTAATTAAAATTTATGAAACCATGCATAACATTTAGGAAAATTTGCTGAAATAGACCCCTCCATAGTAAATTTTAGGAACTAGACCCATTTTAAAAGTTTTAATATGAATACAGCCTTTTTAAGAAATAAAAGTATAGAATGAATTATATGCCCCTCATTTCAAATAAATAAAAAACTAAATTTAAAAAGAAAAAAATAATTACCTCTTTTTTTCCATCATCTTCTTCACATTTTTTCTTTTTCTTTTTCTTATTTTGGCCAAAAATAAGAAAACACCCAAACTCACGAATTTCTTCATATATTAATCGTGAAGAATATGGTCATCCTTCTCATTATACTTTCCTCTTTTAAGTTTCCTCTCATTGCAATGTTTAAGTTTCTAATAAATATTTAATCTTTGCTAAAACTCTAATTTGACTGATAGATTAAAAAGTATTATTCTAGTATGATTTAAAACTACAATGAAAAATACGAATCTTGTTACTATTTTTTGAGCTTAAAAAGCTCTGAACTACAACTAGAATTGGAAAAAATGCAGATTTGAGTCGAAAACAATCCCAGATTTTGTTAGACAGAGGTGTCGAGTGCTTGACAAGTTGTACATTTTCAACTATGCTTGACATCACTGTCAAGCGATGTCTCAACTATTATCACCCTAAGCGATCGATACCTTCTCGACAATACTAGACACACATGTCAAGCAATATCTGATCTGTTGCCGATATAGGTGCTCGACATTATCATGACTATGCTTGACACCTTATCTAAAAGGTTTGACAATAGGAATGAGTGACTAAATACCATAGTCTAGCCAATTTCCAGAATATAAAATGGTTATTTGACACCATTTCTAGAGCACTTCACAGTATTTTCTAGCTATTACACGCATGCTAAAGTATGCACAAGTGCCTAGCCATTGTTATAGTGACAATAAGCTCATCGATCCTTATTATTATAAATATTATTACTTACTTTATTATGTACATAATTATATCTAGTAACTTGATATTATTTATGACATTGCTATCTAGTAGCCTTCTAAGATTAAGGAGAATAGCTCAACCTAATTATCTAGTGACTTGAAAATATTGTGGAGTAAGTTCGATAGAATGTCAAGCTACTAAACAACATATGATATTTGTGATTTATATTATAAAAAATCGCTAAACATGATATTTGGTAACTCAACACAAATGTCTAACTCTCTAGATAGGGTGTCAGATCACATAATTATACATTTTTTTCTCTCCTAATTTAGCTTTTTAATCGTATTGAGACGTGTCGATCTAAATATATTTCATGATAAATTAATAATTATTAAAAAAATCATGAATATTGATAGATTGGGGAGACAAATGTAAATTTTACTCTTTTTCCATTCGCTAAGGTTTAAGTTGTCTCATTGGATTTTCCTAGTAAGGTTATTAATGACATAATTTTAGTAAAATATTATAAGAATACTATACTCATTTTTATTCACTAAGATTTCACCCATATAGTTTTACTTAGGTTCTGATGGGGATTTTTTTTTTATATTAATAGCAGATATTATAAGAATATTGTGTCTTTTTTTAAGGTTTTTCTTTGTAGTCTAGAGAACTTATTTAGAGATGTATTAAGGTTCATTAGTTTTTCCTAGATTTTGATAACATTTTATTGAAAATTATACTAGATATAGTGTCAAATGCCCGAGATAGGGTGTTTAATATCTAAGAAAAGTTGTCCAACCACTTGATATCATTGAAAATCATGTTCTATAAAATAGCTAGCCATGGTATCTGGTAACTCAACACATTAGTCAAGTATTTCAGACATGTCATCTAGCCCCTAGACACTGTTATTCAAGCATCCCATATGTAGTTATCATTTTGTTAGAATGAATACTAACTACCATTTTTTTTGTTAGTAGCCTAGAAACTGACTAGACATGGTGTTTGGTTGCTTGATATAGTTATCTAGTATTCTAGATAATATGTCTAGTCGCTAGACATGTTTGTCAAGTGAATAAATAATGATATACAAAATGGCTAGATATAGTGTCTGGTTACTCGACATAGTTGTCTAGCGTTCTAAACAATGTGTCTAGTCACTAGACATTTTTGTCAAGTGAGTAAATAATGACATACAAAATGGCTAGACATGGTATCTGGTTGCTCGACATAGTTGTTTAGCATTCCAGACAATGTATCTAGCCACTAGATATGTCTGTTGAGTGAGTAAATAATGATATACAAAATGGCTAGACATAGTACCTAGTTGCTCGACATAGTTGTCTAGTGTTCCAAACAATGTGTATAACCGCTAGATATGTTTGTCGAGTGAGTAAATATTGTTCTACAAAATGGTTAGACATAGTCACTAGACATTTTTGTCAAGTGAGTAAATAATGACATACAAAAAAGCTAGACATGGTATCTGGTTGCTCGACATAATTGTTTAGCATTCCAGACAATGTATCTAGCTACTAGATATGTCTATTGAGTGAGTAAATAATGATATACAAAATGGCTAGACATAGTATCTAGTTGTTCGACATAGTTGTCTAGCGTTCTATACAATGTGTATAACCGCTGGATATGTTTGTCGAGTGAGTAAATAATGTTCTACAAAATGGCTAGACATAATGTCTGGTTACTCGATATAGTTGTCAAGAATTCCAAACAATATATCTAGTGTTCCAAATATAGTTACTAACTTAATAAAATTTGAACTTACATATTAAAAATGAGACATCTATTTTGAAAAATATGTCATCCATATTACTAAAAACATTGTCACTTCATTATTCATATTACTATAAATTTAATTATATTATTAGTCACTATCTTAACTTTTTAAAATATTAAAAATATATAATTATCAAAATATTAAAAATATCCACCATACTACTAGAAATTTACGTTCATTTGTATCAGATTTGGATCCATTTTTTTGAACCCAAACCCTTTGAAAGCACGGAGTCCAATAAATGGTGGGCTTGTAGCACGGAACTGTTTCCAAGCCCAACTCGAAAAATAGGGTAAAATTTAGAAAACGATTTCTTTATCTTTAAGGGGGGATATTACTCAAAACTCGGATCCGTGCTGTTTCCTCCTTTGCGCAGCCATTGACGATGCTTGACCTAATCAGCTCTTCTAACTATTGACGAGGTCCAGCCATGGACGAAGCTTGAAGCTGATGCAATCAGATTCCTCCTCTGCCATCGACGAAGCTTGAAGCTCGACTCATCTTATTCCTCCTCTTCCATCGACGAGCTCCGGCAATTGACAAGCTCGACTCGATCTATAGCAGGTAGCCTCGAAATTTCCTTCTCCTTTTCTCGTCTCTTGCATCTGCATCAGTTTTATTCTTTTACCTAAAAAAAGTTTAAACAATTTCTAGAGTTTAAATTCAAACCATTTCATTTGCATCTGTATTGGAAAATAGATCAGGGTTCTCCCTCGTAGACAGTTTTTGAGTGTCTTATTACTCGTATCCAAGTGAAAATGATTTTGCTGATGAGGAATTTTGAGTATAGTTGTGAGATTTGTATGTATAGTTGGATTTTTGTATTGGGTTGTGTTTTGAACTCCTTTTAACCTGTTTGGTTGCTGAGAAAATAGAGGGATAGAGAGAAATTTCATTGTGATCAGTTTATTTATTCTTTAAGATGAAAAACTCATTACTCCTTTTTGTGGTTGAATAGGAAAAAGAACAAACTATTGCTCTGTTGTTCTTTTCCCCTTAAACCACAATGACTGTAGCTGAGCTTTGCTCTTGTGCTTAACTGGGGATGGTTATATGATGGGGTGGGGTTTATAATTATAATTACATTAGTATTAAACACTGGATAAAACTTTTGCTTGTTGAAATTATAAGCGGTGGTGACTGGTGAGTGATGGCAGATGTGATATTTAGCATGGTTTTTATCAGGAACACACAAAATTTTGACATTTTTGGCCAGAACTCCTCTCTCACACGCCTCTTACACTCATACTTTATAGTATACGCCTGTATATATGTAAGCATTTCCAGCTCTGCAGTACAACAGGACTCTTTAACTCTCTTATCAATACAAGAGCAGCGGTCTTGATTGTTGTGGTGCCCAATTCTGACAGCTTTGGTAAGTGATTATCATTATCAAAACCAAACCCAAATAATATTTATTTCATAAGGATATTTCTTCCAAACCCAAATAATTTTTATTTCATAAGGATATTTCTTCCAAACCCAAATAATTTTTATTTCATAAGGATATTTCTTCTGCATAAATCTCATTTATATCCTTCTGCATAATCACTGACGCTTCTTAATTATTTCTTTGTTATTATCTTGTGCTCTCTTGTTGGTATTCTCTTTCTTTTTTTTTTTTTTTTTCTGGTGTTTTGTTGTGTCTGTAGTTTGTTTATGTTAGTACTACTCACATAAAATATGATGGAGTAACAAGTCAATTAGTTAGTGAACTTAAGATTGTTGGAAGTTTAGTTTTGATGGTAGAAATATATTTCTTTCCTCTGGTCTTGGGGACTTTTCATGGAATTGCTTGTGGTTTAATGTTAGACAGATTGGCTCTTATTAAGTGGCCAATGGACTAGAGATGAGTTGCCTTGACTTGCTTTACTGTTTCATTCTTTATAGATTGCATGCGACAAAAATAGTTTTGAATTTTTGCTCATTGTTCTCTCTTTCTCCACCTTTTCCTAATATCGAGTATCTCTAGTTAATTGATGTGCATGCACTTGGATTAGTAACAGTTGTTTCACACTTGTATTTTTTAATGTTTCTCTTTTTGTTTTAAAACTTTATAATAGGTGTTTCTCTTTTTGTTTTAACAGGTACAAAGGCAAATATATCTCCGTCATCGCAGGTACTCTAAATGCCATTTTTAGTTTACTTTGGGAGTTAATAGAGTTGGTAACTTTTTTTGTTTTGATTATTTAGAATGTATTAGACTAGAGTTAGTTCCTTGATTTTAGCAAACACAATTATATGGCACCTAAACTTGACGAGTATGACGATGTGGCTTAATGGCCATCTAAGGTAGAGAGCTACTTTATTGACTTACTACATGAGGAAGCAAAGAAATGCCTTCAAACGTCCACTCTAGATAAGAAAACATGGAATGCAATAGATAATGCCATCTTTTCTAGATATGGCATGAGATATACTGTACCGAAGTTGAAATCCAAGGATAATCGATTGAGAAAAAATTATCCTGAGTTTTCAGAATTGTTAAGCCAAACAGGTATGGGGTGGGATCCTACCACAAAAACAGTGCTTGCCATTGAGGAGGTTTGGGAGGCTTACTTGAAAGTATGCACATTATCCACTTATCATTTTTACTAACTTAGGTCTCATATAATTAAAAATTAAATAGTAGTTCTAATGATCTTTCAAGTAAAGAATTTCATTATTGTTTTTTTTTTCGAGTAATAATTTTGTATCATTTAAATCTTTATTTTTAATTAAAATAATTAAATTTAGGAAAAATAGAAATTATTTTCAAAAATTCTCAACCAAACATAAATTCCTTATTTCTGAATTTGAAAACACTTGTACCAAACGAATTTTCAAAAGTTTGAATAAAACCCTTGTTTTAGATAGGATCCTAGTTTTTGAAAACTTTGTTTTTAAATCCTATACCAAACGGGCCCTTAGTCATTTTGTTAGTCACTATCTTAACTTTTTAAAATATGCAATCCGTATCAAAATATTGAAAATATGTTATCTATATTACTAGAAACTTATGACGTATTTGGTACAAAATTCGAATCATATTCTTTACATCCAGAAATAGAATTTATATAGAAAGTTGGAAGGGTAGCTATTTTATTCTTCCAACGTTCTACATGAAAGCTATTTCTAAATTTGAAGAATAGGATTCGAATCTTATACCAAATGTATCTCTAGTCACTTCATTATTTGTATTTAAAATATAGAAAATTTGTCATCTATAGTACTAGAAACTTATTCATTTTATTATTCGTATTATTAGAAACTTAGTCATTTTGTTACTAGACATGGTGTCTAGCCACTTGACTCTGAAGTCTAGTAGAATTTTAAAATTCAGTAGAGTTGCTAGACATGGTGTCTAGTGACTCGAAGGAATGGTCAAGCAAGCTAGATATGACGTCTAGCCACCCGAAGGAACGGTCGAGCAAGCTAGACATGGTGTGTAGCCACTCGAAGGCACAGTCGAGCAAGCTAGACATGTTGTTTAGTCACTTGACACTGAAGTTTAATAGAATTTTAAAATTCAGCAAAGCAGCTAGACATGGTGTCTAGTGACTCGAAGGAACAGTCGAGCAAGCTAGATATAATGCTAGCCATGGTTTCTAGTGTCTCGACGACACGGTCGATCAAGCTAGACATGTTGTCTAGCTCCTCAACACCGAAGTCTAGTAGCATTTTAATCTAGCTTCTCAACGAAATTGTCCTGTAAATGTTATTCAATTCAATGTAAATGGAAATATACACAATACATTACATATCAATATAATTCAAGTCTAACACTAAGAAAATATACATTTATTTTTAGTGACTACACATTTGTCTTTATTGCCTAGACAAAAATATCGAGTAAGTATTGTGCATTATAGAAAATGACTCGACAATAGAGTCTAGCATAGCAGACAGGTGTGTCTAGAATGCCAAATAGATTTGTCTAGGATGGTCGAGTGCCTAATTTAATAGTGTTGATATACTACTTGACAGAGACGTCTAGCATGGTCGAGGAGTAATCGAGTGACTAGGTTGACTTTGATTGTGATATTGCTTGACAATGGTTTCAAGTATTGTCTAGAAAGTACGACATGTCTAGCAACTCGATAGGGTGTCTAGCAACTCGATACTCTTGTCTAGCCTAATCGAGGTGTCTTCTTCGACCCAAATCATCGTATATTGCAATTTTGAATACTAGAAATGAGCTTTCTAAGCTCAAAAATTACCCATAAAATATTGAGATATTGTGTGTTGAATCATAAGTTATTTGTATTACTTTTTCGTGTAGAAAACAAGCAAGCAAGTAACATATTTTAAATTATTCTAGAGGTGTGTCAATATCGTTTTACTATTACACGACACTTTTATTAAATATGTTTTCGTGTGACTTATTTACTACTCGTTTCATGTTGGTGTTTTAAGTTTTTCAAACATTTAATAAATTTATCGTGTTTGTTGTGTTTAGGTATAATTATGTCATGTCAAAATTGTATCAATATGAATACGACATGATTATAAGAATGACTAGTCATATACATTCTCCAATTCTATGATTTGATAAATTATTTATTTGCTACAATAATATAACCATTTTGTAATTCGATTATCTAATGTACTAGTTTTTATAATGCTCTTATTTTATCAAATAGAATTCCTATTCTGATCCAAAAATAAATGTATATATCAATCTTTCCTAGGAAGGGAAAAAAATACTAGCAAAGAACGAATGACATGTCGTTTTTTTTAACTAAAGAAGTAGACTGACTACCGAATTTCTCTGGGAAAAACCCTAATAAATATGGCAAGGCAACTAACGCTTCCCTTTTTCAATCAAATTTCAGGAGCTCAATCAAAAAGTTACAGTAGCCTCGAGAGGAGGAGAAGAAGAAACGATGTCGTATGACGACGTGGAGATTGAAGACATGGAGTGGAACGAAGAGCTCAAAGCATACACATACCCATGCCCGTGCGGAGACTTGTTCCAAATCACCAAGGAAGACCTCGGGCTCGGCGAGGAGATTGCTCGATGCCCAAGTTGTTCTCTCTACATAACTGTCATCTACAACATCGAAGATTTCTCTACCCAATTCGGTCAGAGAACCAACAAGGCTATCGACCCCTCCAAACAGAATCCCATCATCGTTGCTTAAAAATCCAGGTTCATCATCTATTATTTCATTTCATTTTTTTTTTTTTGCATCCAATAGAAATTTCTAATTTTCATACGATTTATTAGAATATGGTAGGATTTTGATTTTGATTATAATTATTTGTTGAAATTATGGACAATTTTTTCTGGTATTTACATCATAATAATTAACACAATTTAAATTTTATTAAGGATAGGAATTGAAAACAATAATAATAATAATTAGTAACCTGACAATCTATTCCCCGATTGCGTATGAGCAACGTGTTTGAATTTGGGTTTATCTCGAATAATGTTAGAAATTATATATATCTATTTGAAAAGTTTGAGAATATTTTATTATTCAACTTATTCTATCCGAGAACCAATCTGAAATTAGACAGATTGTATTATAGAGAAACAATGGGTGTTAATTTACCTTACTAGGTTTTTATAAATAATAATAATAAGTAAATAAATAAATAAATTGGATTATCTTACTAGAAAATTTGAAGCTAGCAGGCACGTATAGAAATTGTTGCAACCCCTTTTCAAATGAGAAAATGATTGTATTAAAATTTAGTATCATTTTGCATACTCATATGTATTTCTTTTGAGATCACAACCTACACTTTGGACCCATATGAATGGACGGATGTGATGCAGTGTGACTGTCACTAGTCCAACCTTTTCCTATATGGAACCAATCCATTTAGCTAGTCGATGAATAAGTTGGAAGTAATGTTGTGTCTTGCAGTGGACCTGGTTGGAGGTGGTTAAGCAATGAAGGATTCTTTCCAAGTTTTGATGGAGCTTTGTGACTTGTTATGAAGATGAAGATGGAAGTGAAACGGATTTTGTTTTGTCTTTGTTACGATATTTATAGTGAGAGAAGAAGAACGAGCTATATATGTTGAGAGAATATTATTTAGTTAGGACTTAGGATCATATTATTGCGTGAAGTTTTTGATGTACGAGGCTCAGAAACTATTTATTTTTTAATTTACAACGATGATAAAATACATGTATCTTCATAGTTATGCCTATTGTCTTTTTATTTATTTAAATGTTTTTCACATACCGTTCTACATGGATGAGTCGTTCTTAGTATGGGATAATTTTTTAATAAAAGTAAAACTTTGCAAATGAACAAAACAAATCCTTTTGCCTAAACTCATTCTAGATTTGAGAAAACACAGGGGAGGCTCTCTAAATGTTTAGAGGGATGAATGAAGTAATACAATTTGAATCAAGTATAGTTGCATAATTTAATTCAATTCGGAGATATAAAATGGGCCGCATTGGGGCGGTCCACACGAGTTTTGTATCGAGTTAGTTTTTATTCCTATCAAGCAATCTGGCATAGTTCACAGGCTTAACATACATTTTATGCGAGTCTAATTAGGTTGTGCTTATGCAGACAACGTATGGGTCTAATTTCGTTGTTATTTTATAGCTTAAAATATTAAATATATGTTTTACATAAAAATAAGAAAATAAATGACATTAAAAGTATATAAATGAAAATATTTAATTAAGATTTTTTTAAAATTTTTAATTAAAAAATATAATTAAAATTATGTATAAAATGACTAAATGCGAGTTTGTGGACTATTGTTAAGATTCAACTCAATTTCTACCATATGTACTGAGCTAGCTCAAACTTGCATTAATGTAGGTCGAGTCAATATTGTGTTTTTTCCTTCAAAATGTGGGTCGGCCCACAAAATTAGACCCATGTTGACATCTTTATATGAAGAAAGTAAAATTTAAACTAATTAAATCTTACTTCATTTTGTCGGCACTTGATTTAGTCATTTGGTAAAATGGAAATTTGATCGAAGCTCTCATTTTTTTCCCGTTTTAATAATGAATTTTATACCTAAACTTGAGTCTGGCCAAAAATAACAATTAGAGTACTTCGTTTACATTTCCACTAACTTGAACCTGAAAATTTGATGGGATGTTCACGCTTAAGAACATCTCCAATGGGTAATGAAAATGCCAAGGTTTAGTATTTGGCTAAAAAATATATCTCCAATGATATCGTATATTTAGCTTAATTTTTAGCATGTTTTGTTGTCCCAAATATAGTACAAAAGAGGCACATGCAAAATTTTAGCATATGATATTTATAATATTTTTTTGAATAAACTGAATTTTTCATTCAACAAATAAATAATTCAGTAAAGTAATCTACTTGATACAATAATCGAAATACAAATAACTCATTAGAGTAAATGAAGAATCGACAAAACTATTGTATTCGACTAACGATTTGGGAGAAAATACAAAACCTATCAAAGGATATAACTCGAGCTTTATGAGATGTCTCTTCGCCCTTCAAAATCCTTCTCTACCACTAGAGTTGTTCTTTCAACTAATATTGTGACGGATCTTTTGCATAAATCAATCTTGAATCGCATAGAATCTTCTAGATCTATACTAGAAAAGTCTCAAATATAAAAAAATAGTCAAGGAGAATAACTCAACCTAGTTATCTAGTGACTTGACAATATCGTGGAGTAAGTTCGATAGAGTGTCAAGCTACTAAACAAGATGTGGTATTTTTGAGTTAGATTTTGGAAAATCGCTAGATATGATGTTTGGTAACTCAACACAAATGTTTAGTTCTCTAGATAAAGTGTTGGATCGCATAATTATACATTTTTTTCTCTCTTAATTTAGCTTTTTAATTATATTGAGATGTGTCGATCTAAATATATTTCATGATAAATTAATAATTATTCAAACAATCATAAATATTGAAACGTTGGGGAGACAAATGCAAACTGTACTCTTTTTCCATTTGCTAAAGTCTAAGTTGTCTCATTGGATTTTCCTAGTAATGTTATTAATGACACAATTTTAGTAAAATATAAAAATATTATACTCATTTTTATTTACTAAGATTTTTACCTTTCTGGTTTTACTTAAGTTTTGATAAGACTTTTTTATATTAATAGTAGAAATTATAAGAATATTGTTTTTTTTTTTTCGGTTTTTGTTAGTAGTTTAGAGAACTTATTTGGGGATGTAGTAAGGTTCATTAATTTTTCCTAGATTTTGAGAACATTTTATTGAAAATTATACTAGACATAGTGTCAAATGTCGAGACAGGGTGTTTAGTATCTAAGAAAAGTTGTCCAATCACTTGACATCATTGAAAATCATATTCTATAAAATAGCTAGACATGGTATCTGATAGCTTAACACATTAGTCGAGTATTCCAAATATGTCGTCTAGCCCTAGACATTGTAATTCAAACATCCCATATATAGTTGTCATTTTGTCAGAATGAACACTAACTAGCCCTTTTTTATTAGTAGCCTAGAAACTGACTAGATATGGTATCTGGTTGCTAGATATAATTGTCTAGCATTCTAGACAATGCGTCTAGCCGCTGGACATATTTGTAAAGTAAATAAATAATGTTCTACAGAATGACTAGACATGGTGTCTAATTGCTCGGCATAGTTGTATAGTGTTTCAGACAATGTGTCTAGCCACTAGACATATTTGTTGAATGAGTAAATAATGATATACAAAATAGCTAGACATGGTGCCTAATTGCTCGACATAGTTGTCTAGCGTTCCAGACAATGTGTATAGCCGCTAGATATGTTTGTCGAGTGAGTAAATAATATTTTATAAAATGGCTAGACATGGTACCTTGTTGCTCGACATAGTTGTCCAGTGTTCCAAAAAATGTGTCTAATATTTTAAATATAGTCACTAACTTCATGAGATTTGAACTTACATATTAAAAATGTGACATCTATTTTGAAAAATGTGCCATCTATATTTCTAAAAATATAGTCCCTTCATTATTCGTATTACAAGAAACTTAGTCATGTTGTTAGTCATTATCTTAATTTTTTAAAATATTGAAAATATGCAATCTATATCATAATATTGAAAATATGTCATCCACATTACTATAAACTTAGTCACTTCATTATTTGTATTACTAGAAATTTAGTCATTTTTTTAGTCACTATCTTAACTTTTTAAAATATTGAAAATGTACAATCCATATCAAAATATTGAAAATATGTCATCTATATTATTAGAAATTTAGTCACTTCATTATTCGTATTACTAGAATTTTAGTCATGTTGTTAGCCATTATCTTAACTTTTAAAAAGATTTATAATATGCAATCCATATCAAAATATTGAAAATATATCATTTATATTAGTAGAAACTTAGTCACTTCATTATTCGTATTACTGGAAACTTAATCATTTTGTTAGTCACTATCTTAGTTTTAAAATATTGAAAATATGTAATCCATATCGAAATATTGAAAATATATCATCTATATTACTAGAAACGTAGTCACTTTATCATTCGTATTTAAAATATTGAAAATTTGTCATCTATATTACTAAAAGCTTAGTCACTTTATTATTCGTATTACTAGAAACTTAGTCATTCTGTTACTTGATATGGTGTCTAGCCACTCGATATTGAAATTTAGTAGAATTTGAAAATTCAGTAAACCTGCTAGACATGGTGTCTTGTGGATAAATAATGTTCTATAAAATGGCTATATATGGTGTCTTGTTACTTGACATAGTTGTCCAGCGTTCCAGACAATATGTCTAGTATTCCAAATATAGTCACTAACTTAATGAGATTTGAACTTACATATTAAAAATGTGACATCCATTTTGAAAAATATGTCATCTATATCACTAGAAACATAATCACTTCATTATTGTATTACTAGAAATTTAGTCATGTTGTTAGTCACTATCTTAACTTTTTAAAATATTAAAAATATACAATCTATATAAAAATATTAAAAAAAATGTCATTAATATTATTAGAAACTTAGTCACTTCATTATTTGTATTATTAGAAACTTAGTCATTTTGTTAGTCACTATCTTAACTTTTTAAAATATTGAAAATATGCAATCCATATCAAATTATTGAAAATATGTCATCCATATTACTAGAAACTTAATCATTTCATTATTCGTATTACTATAAACTTAGTAATTTTCTTAGTTACTTTCTTAATTTTTTAAAATATTGAAAATACGCAATCTATTTCAAAATATTGAAAATATGTCATCCATATTACTATAAACTTAGTCACTTCATTATTCGTATTACTATAAACTTAGTCATTTTTTTAGTCACTATCTTAACTTTTTGAAATATTGAAAATATGTCATCTATATTATTAGAAATTTAGTCACTTCATTATTCGTATTACTAGAAACTTAATCATGTTGTTAGTCATTATTTTAACTTTTTAAAATATTGAAAATATGCAACCTATATCAAAATATTGAAAATATGTCATCCATATTACTAGAAACTTAGTCACTTCATTATTCGTATTCCTAGAAACTTAGTCACTTTGTTAGTCATTATTTTAATTTTAAAATATTGAAAATATGTAATCCATATCGAAATATTGAAAGTATATCTATATTACTAGAAACTTAGTCACTTCATTATTCGTATTTAAAATATTGAAAATTTGTCATCTATATTACTAAAAGCTTAGTCACTTTATTATTTGTATTACTAGAAACTTAGTCATTTTGTTACTAGATATGGTGTCGAGCCACTTGATACTGAAATCTAGTAGAATTTGAAAATTCAGCAGAGCTCCTAGACATGGTGTCTAATGACTCGAAGGAATGGTCGAGCAAGCTAGATATGACATCTAGCCACTCGAAGGAACCGTCAAGCAAGCTAGATATGGTATCTACCACTTGATCTCGAAGTCTAGTAGAATTTTAAAATTCGGCAGAGCTGCTAGATATAGTCTCTAACCACTCGAAGGTACAATCAAGCAAGCTAGACATGTTATCTAGTCACTTGACACTAAAATCTAATAGAATTTTAAAATTCAGCAAAGCAGCTAGACATTGTATCTAGTGACCCGAAGGAACAGTTGAGCAAGCTAGATATAGTGTCTAGCCACTCAACCTCAAAAACTAGTAGAATTTTAAAATTCAACGGAGCTGTTAGACATGGTTTCTAGTGTCTCGACGACATGGTAGATCAAGCTAGACATGTTGTCTAGCCCCTTAACACCAAAGTCTAGTAGCATTTTAAATTTCAGTAGAGCTGCTAGACATGGCGTCTAACTTCTCAATGGAATTATCCTGTAAATGTTACTCAATTCAATGTAAATGAAAATATACACAATACATTACATATCAATATAATTCAAGTCTAACACTAAGAAAATATACATTCATTTTTAATGACTACATATTTGTCTTTATTGTCTAGACAAAAATATCGAGTAAGAATTGTGCATTATAGAAAATGACTCGACAATAGAGTCTAGAATACCAGACAGGTGTGTTTAGAACGCCAAATAGATATGTCTAGGATGGTTGAGCGCGTAATTCGATAGTGGTGATATACTATTTGACAGATACATCTAGCATGGTCGAGGTGTTGTCGAGTGACTAGGTCGACATTGATTGTGATATTGCTCAACAATGGTTTCAACTATTGACTAGAAAGTACGGTATATCGAGTACTCGATATAATGTCTAGTAACTCGATACCCTTGTCTAGCTAAATTTGGGTGTCTTCTTCATCCCAAATCATCATATTTTGTAATTCTAAATACTAGAAATGAGATTTCTAAGCTCAAAAATTACCCACAAACTTCATATTTTTTACTATAGCCTTCATTCTTTCTCAAAAGTATATTTGAATCCACTAATTATACAAAATCTTAAGAGAAAAAAAGATTTATGAAAATTTTTTTAACTTACTTGATTTGAAGTTAAAAACTAGAAGGATGCATGAGGAAGAAAGTACGATCAGGAAGTTAATCACATTCTTCACCATTAATGAGAAGAAGAAAGGAAAAAAAAATACAATGAGAAGAGATGCACGAGTAGTGTGACGATGAATATGAAAATAACGAAAAATAACAAAATAAATGAATTCTAATATTATCTCTAAGGGCATCGTTATTTTCACAATAATATTTTAAGTTAAATGTTCTAGAATCTAAAAAACTATCAACATAGATCTATTTTCCTGAAATAACTTTCTAAAAAGTCTATTCTTACAATCACCCCTAACATTTATTACTAGAGGATGTTAATTAATCGAATTTGATTCATCATAATAAAAATGAAAATACTACTGAATCCGAGCATGAGTTATCATGTAGCTTTTTATTCTTTTACCGCTTTTGTTTTCTTGAATCTCCACTTGTTTTTCCTTCGTAAACTATTTTATAGTTTAAAACAATTTCATATACTATCCTAAAGAAAATAGGATTTCATATACTGTTATAATTATTATGACCAAAGTTTACCAGTGTTGTGATTATTATCATCTTTATTTCAGAAAAATTTACTAGTTTTGGTCGCAATATGACTAGATAGCGGGGTTTAGATTTTTAAGAAATGAGTTTTGGTTATAAGTGTATATTATTATATGTAGAAATTAACATGACATAACACAATTTCCAACCTGTATTCTCAAATATAATTAAATAACTACATCAGCAACTTGGCAAAGTGGAAAGCACAACTTTCCTCTAGGCAAAAAGTTATGGCTTCAAGTTGAAAGAGTCTCTAATTGGCTTCTTCATGTTGCAACACAAGACCAAATATTTGAGATTTTAATGTCGTGCTTACTATAAATAACACGTACTGTGATATTCTGTGATTCATATTTGTTATTATACATCAAAGGTTGATTTATGGAGGATATTGATTTAATAGCAAATTAATTGTAAAAATTTCGTTGCAACCAGTTTATTATTATTATTATTATTATTATTATTATTATTATTATTATTATTGTAATTCTTTCTTTTAAATTTTGTTTTGATTGATAATCATGAATTTGCACTATTTTTCGTGCACTCTTATTTTTTTTTTTTTTGAGTTTGTTTTTCGTACACTATTAAAGATAATAATATCTGGTCATTTTTATCTTTAATCCATCAGTCCATATTTGACTATAAAACTTCCCCTATTTACGAGAATGACAGATTTATGTGTGTATTATAAGCTATAAAACACATATTCTTTGTTACTCGAAAAAAAAACATGTTCTTTGTGCATGTATAAAATCTGGCCTAATATGGAAATTTCGGCTAATGTTGCAACATCATAGGAAATGTCATAAAATCAACATTTAATAGTAGATTTGTATTTTCTAATTAGGGAAAACGTGTGAATCGATTATGAAGCATTCACCTTCTAATATTGATTTGTAGGTTGGTGGTGACTAGAGTCGTAGTATCTCTGTATAAAGGCTTCATTGGTGAAGGTTTATTCACAGAGAATGAAACGTATTTTCTGTGGCTTGAGTTGAGTAGAAATATTTCTATAAGCCGTGTATACTTAGAGTGTCTTTCTAAGTTGATTATTCATATTGTTATTCGGTTAAAAAAAAAAAAAAAAAAAAAAACCTCATATTTATATTTTCATGAGAAAATCGATTCCAAATATTGAAGGACGTTCAACTGCAATGAATCAATCTAAGTTGACTGATGCTTACTGAACGTGATTAGTAATACATTACAATAATATTGCAATGTTAGTAAAGAGTGAGTGTTTATGTATTTAAGTCAATTAGTGTTTGTAACTTTTTGTTATTATTAATAATTATTCATTTTCTAGTGGTGGCTCCATTGAGAAAGCAGATGACTGAATCATGTAAGACTCCTGGTGTTATATTTACATTTCTATTCCACATCATTTTAATCGATTACAAATTAATTAAAATTTGGTAATCCTTGAAAAATAGACATACATAATTAGAGATCATCTTTGGTCGGGGTATATGGATAAGCAAACAAAATCATAGTTGGTTATCTGAGTACACTATGATCTTCCCCTATAATCATTTTGTCCCATAAACTCAGGAATTTGTGTTACAAATGGTCTTTGAATTATTTAAATTGAGGTAATTTGGTCATCAAAGTTCTAATTATGACAATTTAGTCACTGAACTTTCTGATTTGAAATAATTTGATCTTAAAATTATCTAAATTACAATATATTGTTGAATTTCTAAAGAAAAACACACTTATAGAGCATGAGGTAGCATCTTAAAAAGTTATTTAAAGAAAAATAAACTGAATAAAAGGATTGGGAAAAAATGATATAGATATTATTTACATTTTTTTTAGAGTTTTTGAAGATGCAAATTAGGAAAAAATTAACTCTAATTGTTCTTTTTTTTTTCCCCTCAAAATTCTCAAACTACCTCTAAAATACACTTTCATATACTACACAAGTTTCTCACATGTGTGTTTTGTCAAAAATTTAATAGCAGGTTACAGTTTAGATAGTTTATGGATTAAATAGCCTTAAATCAAGAAACTCACGGGCTTAATTCCCACAATAGACGAAGTGAGTTGGCTCAAGTGGTAAGAGCACCCACTACCTAGGATCTTGGTCCTAGGTTCGAGTCACACTAAGAGTAGACATGAAAGCATATTATCCCTAATTGAGTGGGGTGAGAATTGGGTAGTAGTAAGTATTTTCCTTTAATTTATAACAAGTGGAGGTCATTAATTAATTCCCATTTTTTTAAAAAAAAAAATCCCACAGTTAGAACTCTAAGGACCAAATTAACTCGAGTTGGATAATTCTAAGATAAATCCTATATTTAATTCATAGGCATCTTAAAGAAGAAAGAGAGTATTACAAGTAATAAAATATTAGGGTTTAAAGAAAAAGAGGGAAGAAAAATTCATAAGAACTCATAGTGTTTCTAGTATGCAGGATTGGACTGAATTGGATTAGACTGAACTAGTAATTAGTATTCGATTAGATTGAACTAGATTGGACTGTTTAGTACTGTAGTATGTTTGGTGTAATACTATAACATAAATACATAATAAATATTTTATTAATATAGTTTTCATAATATTTTTTTATGAAATAAGAAGATAAATATTTGATAAAGGATAATGCTTGAGGTACCAATTTTGGTACCAAAATTTTATTACCAACACATGTGGCATGTGATTTGTCACCACTCAATTGATGATAATATTTATTTTATTTGTGGTAAGTATTAATACATTAATTAGATTGTGACAGCTTACATACTACATGTGTTGATACAAAAATTTAGTATAAAAATTGAGACATGTAATGGTATCCTTTCATAAATTGGAGAAAGAAAATTAAATAATAATTAATAAAATAA
>JXTB01000164.1:120141-172540 GCA_002914805.1 Parasponia andersonii
TTAATTGAAAGTACGATTTAATTTATTTATCATAATTATCTTTTTAATTTATTTAATTTGTAGTATATTTAGTTGTTTACTATTATTACTAGTATGCTAGTTAGTAGTTTGTAGTTACTAGTTAAGTAGTTAGTAACTTAGTAGTTCTACAAGACTTTATTTTTAATTTCAATTCAATTGTAATTTTTTGCAATTAAGATAGTAATTCATTAGTTTGTAGTTTGTAGAAAATTTATTAGAATATTATATTTTAAATTTCAATGAATTTTTAATTTTTAGTAGTTTACAATTAAGTTAGTAGTAGAAAATTTATTAAATATATTTTCAATTAATTTGTAATTTATAGTTGTTTACAATAAAGTTAGTAGAAACTAGAAAGTTTATTACAATATTAAATTTTTAATTTCAATTAATTTGTAGCAACTTACAATTAAGTTAGTAAAAGTTTATTAGAATATTATATTTTAAATTTCAATTTATTTGTAATTTATTGTTGTTTATAATTAAGTTGGTAGAATATCTATATTTGTAATTTCGATTTATTTATAGTTGTGTATAATTTTTATATCTATATTTTTAATATAGGATATGGATATGTCAAAAAATATCCCTATTGATTTGGAATTGGATGACGATCAAATTCGCATAGCTGAAAAGGATGACCAAGTCTCCGAAATACAAATTAATCCAAATGCTAGTAGAAGTTGTTCACAATTTCAATATAGTTGTTCACCGAGTGCAAGCATGATCTCCAAACGTACAAGGACAACTTCCAATGTATAGGACCATTTCGATCCAGAATTCAAAGATGAGGCTGATGGTAAAAAGACAAAAATAACAAGATGTAAATATTGTAAGAAATTATTAACTACTAAACCATCTAGCAGGACCGCTCATTTGAATAGACATAGTAATACATGTGTCAAAAAATACAAAAAAGATAAGGAGCCCAATCAATCAACTCTTCAACTCAACAAGGATTGTTCGGTAAGTTCTTGGAACTATGATCCTTTAGTAGTTAGGGAATCTCTAGCACGTTTAATTGCTATAAAAGATTTACCATTAGGTTTTGGTGATTGTAATAGCTAAGAAGATCATATTAGAAGATCTTATTATCCAAACTTTAAAAGAGTTTCTAGAAATACCACTAAGAGTGATTTGATTAAAATTTATGCAAATAAGCGTAAATATTTAATATCTGAATTAACTTCATTAAACTTTTGTATTGTATTGACATCTGATATTTGGGGTGCTAATTCTAAACAAGATTATTTAAGTGTAGTTGCACATTATTTAGATTCTAGATGGATAATGCAAAAAAGAATAATTGGTTTTCGAATCATTGATAATAAACATACTGCTGAAATTATTAAAGATAGAATTTTAAATGTTGTTGAAGAATATGGCATAGTGAATCGCATTATCTCTATCACTTTAGATAATGCTACCGCAAATACAAAAGACATAAAATTACTTAGCAATTTGGTAAGTTCATATACTGGAGGATTCTTACTGCATCAACTTGTGCATGTCACAACATCAACTTTAACGTCAAATCAGGTATGGATGTTATAAGTGTATATATTGAAAATATCCGAATCGCTATTGCTTATATTCATGCTTCTAATTCATGCATTGCTGAATTTAAAAGATATTACATAGCTCAAAGACTAAAACCAAGAAAATTCCAAGTTGACATGCCTGTAAGGTGGAATTCCACTTATTTAATGTTGAAAAATGCATTAATATATAAAATTCCAATTACTATGTTTTACAATTCAAAAATAGGTTCATTAGTATTGAAAGATGAAGATTGGTTCATTTGTGAAAATTTTGTACAATTTTTAGACGTTTTTCATGAAGCTACTGCTGCATTATCTGGTATTTATTATTCTACTTCTCCAATTATTTTACGTCATATTTTTTTATTGCAGAAATGTTTTGTAAGGCAAGATGTGACCCTATATTTGAACCAATTATAACATGTATGCAAGAAGTATTTTTGAAATATTGGTTTCCAATTCTTTTATTATATTCATTTGCTTTTATTTTAAATTCTAGGGGTAAATCAAATGGTCTTTCTAATTTAATTAGCTACATTTCTACATGTTTTGAGATAGACTATACTACTGAATATACAAATGCTCGTGACAAATTTTTTGAAGTGTATAGTATATATGAGGCTAAGTTTGGCAGTAATCAACAACAATACACTCTTCCATAAGAAACTGAAGAATAGTTAAAAACTAAGTCTTTTTGGAGCATGGTAGGTTCTCGTCCTCAAGGGTGTGGTCCTGGCTCATCATCAACATTATCAAGTTCAAGTCAACTACTACCACCAATAAATCCATAATAATCCTCTGATCTTACTCAATATATTGAGCTAGACTCTGACATCGACCCCAATGATGAGAACTTCAAAGTTTTGGAATGGTGGCATAAGCGTTAACCAAGATTCCCGGTGCTTTCACAATTATCCCGTGATGTTTTAACAATTTCGGTGTCCACGATTTCTTCAGAGTCTGCTTTTAGTACGACTAAGATGATAGTAGATGAGCGGAGGACTTCGTTGGCTCCTGAAATAGTTGAGGTGTTAGCATGTGTTAAAGATTGGGAAAAAGTGACAAAGCGAAATCAAGACACTATTCGTATTTGTAATGAAGAATTAGCCGAAAATTTCAATAACTTGTACATGAATGATGATGATGAGTCATAAACTCATAAAGTCATAATTAATGATATACTAGTTTTTTCAAGTAATAATTTGAATTGTAATAAATGATCATCAATAAATTCAAATTTCAATATTTTAAATTTATTTATTTCATTATTTTTCTTAATATCCTATTTAATTATTATTAATTTTTTAACAATAGAAAACATATGTAGTTTATGTTGTCAACTTTTTTAAATGAAAATTCAATTAAAAAATTTAAATTTAACATGTTTAAAAGAAGTTATTAAAAAAAAATCAAATAGTAGCAACAAGAAAATACGGACCGAGTACGAACCGGTCCGGCCCAGCCCGATTTTGGCTCGTCTCGGACCCGGCCCGATTTTGGCCTATCAAAAAGCCCGACAGGCCAGAGTCGGGCCATATTTTATTTTGACCGTACCAGACTGAGCCGGCCAAGCCCAACCTGATCATCCCCTAAAGCCCGTGATGGGCCAGCTCGGGACAGGCCGGCCTGCCCATTTTGCCACCTCTCTAGCGCCAGGGGCATTATTTTGAAGGCTGACTCTTTTGTTCAGTCCACCAAAATTCGTAGGTCTGGAGTCTGGACACCTTATCCGGTCTGCCAAAAGTGCTCTTTTGAGTTTTTGTATTGTTCTTTTGATTCCGTCCATCTGCCCTACCGCTTCTTAGAACTCTGTCGCGCTCCTCTCTGGTAATAGCAGCTCGCTCGTTCTGCATCTCTCTCTCTCTCTCTCTCTCTCTCTCTCTCTCTCTCTCTATCTCATAGTTTACCAAACCCTCTCGCCACGATGAAACCCCACAAAGTCCTCAACTCCCAAATAATCACACACCGCAGACTCAGACCCGTCATCCCCATAGACCAGTCTTACTGTTCCTATGCACTTTTCTCGTCCGTTCCTCACTCAAATACCACTTCTCCTCAAACCGGAATCGCCCCTCCAAGCCACCCTTCAGGATCCCAGAC
Organism: Parasponia andersonii; assembly: GCA_002914805.1. NCBI lineage: Eukaryota > Viridiplantae > Streptophyta > Magnoliopsida > Rosales > Cannabaceae > Trema > Trema andersonii. The sequence continues at coordinate 123,804 of JXTB01000164.1, forward strand.
AATAACCCAACAGTCCCTCATCAACTTAATCCGTTCTTCTCAGTGGCATTTAATCAAACACCTTTCATCCGAGCTCTCCTCGTCTTTGACCTCTGATACCCTCTCCAGTCTCCACCAAAGCCCTGAACTTGTTCTTCAGTTCGTCAACCATGTCGAGTTTAATCGCCTCGATATCGAAAACCTTTGCCTTACCATCACCATTCTCGCCCGACTTCCATCTCCAAAACCAGCTTTACATACTCTAAAGCAAGTTGTCAGTGGCGGCATTGCAACAGTTAGAGAGATTTTCGGCGAGGTGGGACGTGCCCGAGAACAGTTGAGTATTGAAAGTACCATTGTTTTCGATTTTTTGATAAGGGCTTGTTGTGAAATGAAGAGAGCTAAAGAGGCTTTTGAATGCTTTTACTTGATGAAACAAAAGGGTGTTATCCCAAAGATTGAGACTTGTAATGATATCTTAAGTTTGTTGTTAAGATTGAATAGGCTAGAGATGGCATGGGTTATATATGCTGAGATGTTTAGGTTGAAGATCAAGTCAAGCGTTTGTACGTATAACATTATGATTAATGTGTTGTGTAAAGAAGGTAAGTTGAAGAAAGCAAAGGAGTTTATTGGGTTTATGGAGAATCTGGGGGTCAAGCCCAATGTTGTTACTTATAATACTTTGATTCACGGGTATTGTTCAAGAGGTAGAGTTGAAGGAGCTCGTTTGATTATGAATGCAATGAAAGGGAAAGGTATCAAGGCGGATTCATATACTTATGGTTCACTTATCAATGGCTTCTGCAAGGAAAGAAAACTCGACGAAGCATCCGAGACTTTTGATAAAATGGTGGAAATTGGGTTGGTACCTAGTACTGTGACTTATAACACCTTGATTGATGGTTACTGCAATAAAGGCGATTTGGAGAAGGCTTTCAGTTTCAGGGATGAAATGATCAAGAATGGTACCAAACCAACTGTGTCTACCTACAATCTGTTGATTCATGCTTTGTTTATAGAAGGTAAGATGACGGAAGCTGATAACCTGATCAAAGAAATGGGGGAAGAGGGTATAGTTCCTGATGCCATTACGTATAATATCTTAATAAATGGAAGTTGCAAATGTGGGAATACGAAGAAAGCCTTTAGTCTTCATGATGAAATGTTGAGTAAAGGGATTGAGCCTACAAGGGTAACGTACACTTCACTTGTCCATGTTTTGAGCAAACGGAAAAGAATGAGAGAGGCAGACGACTTGTTTGAGATGATGCTGAGGAAAGGTGTTTTGCCTGATCTTGTGTTGTTTAATGCCTTGATTGATGGCCACTGTGCTAATGGCAATATGGAACGTGCATTCACACTTTTGAAGGAGATGGATAAAATGCAGGTTCCTCCTGATGAAGTGACTTACAATACCCTCATGCAAGGACGTTGCAGGCAGGGGAAAGTTGAGGAAGCTCGCGAACTTCTCGATGAGATGAAGAGAAGAGGAATTCAGCCCGATTTCATTAGTTACAACACCCTTATCGGTGGTTATAGCAAAAGAGGTGATATGAAAGATGCGTTCAAAGTTCGGGATGAAATGTTTAGCATAGGTTTCAATCCTACCCTTCTCACTTATAATGCCCTTATACAAGGCCTATGCAAAAACCAGGAAGGCAATCTTGCTGAAGAACTCCTTAAGGAAATGGTAAGCAAGGGAATTACGCCTGATGACAACACATATTACTCTCTCATCGAGGGAATGGGCAAAGATGGCAAGTTTGTTAATGCCAGTGTTGCATGAACTTTCTAACTCGCATTGTTCTGTACTTAGAGAAGGGAGTTCTTGGAAGGACAGTTCTAACTTTATTCTTTACTTCAATTTTTAAAGATGACCCTTTTGTCACACTCGGCCAAGATTTCTGCATAAAGTTCTGCGGCAGTTGAATTGGCAAGTTCCGGAGCTGGTGGATGAGGATGGGTGCTGAGGCCTTCTATAACTCTTTTTTGCGCTGTTAGTGACTTATCTGGCCTGTTCTTGTTAGTGTTGGATTTTATATACCGTTGTTTATGCATTGTACAGGAATGTTGTTGGACTGTAAAATTTCTTGTAGTAACGTCACAGAGGAAAAGTTATTGCCCTTTAGATTTATCAGGTTAGGAAATCTAGATCAGAAACTTTTGTTGTTAGGTGCATCATATGTCGTCTAATTGCAATCCGGTTTCAAGTTATCATGTAATATTCATGTTCATTATTTCTTTTCTAACGTTAGTGTGACAGCGTGTTGTTGATCTAGAAAGAAAGAGGAATAGGAAAGGCAAAAATTTTCACGTAAAGATTGAGTCAGCTGACCTTTGAGGGGACTCGACAAATAATTGAAATCTATTCATCTTATTTTGTACGGCATTTCAGGCCCTCAGTGGGCTAGATCAATTTACACGAGTTCAAAGGTGTAATTACAAATGGTTTTAATTTTTTTTTCCTCACGTTAAACAAATTTTAGTTTCTGTATGGAGTATTTTGAGTTCCACGGCCATCCATTTCAGTTGCAGAAGGTTTTTGGAAAGAAAAAATCCAGAGAAAGTTTCATTTAGTTGACATTTTGGATTTGTTGCATTTTGGGGGCCAGATTCTGTAATAATCTGATCTTGACACTTCGCAATACTCCCAGGCATTGAATGACCGTTAACTAACTATCATAATTATTTTTTCTTTTTTCCAGATTCTGTTACTCTACTTTTTCTAGTGGAGTTGGCTCGAAAACCACAAGCACAGTTCGTACATCTGCTTTTGTGGCGAGGTAATATATACCTAGGATCTTACAACTTTATCATGATTATGTAATTCTCTACTAGAATGAAGTATGGTGAGTTAAATTTCTTGAACTAATGGGAACATCTTATTTGCCACACTTAATATATTGGAATTACTTCATCCTCCACTACAAGCAGATGCAGAGATAGGAAAATTTGTGGCTCTCGCAGGCTGGAAGAGTCCTTGATTCCTAAAACATTAAGGTGGGCCTATTTGATTCAATAGAAAGCTAAACATGGTATGTGACAAAGAGGATGGATTTTCGTTTGTAAATTATCTCGATTTTGATGTGCTGAAAATAGAAATAAATCATGATCAGAGCCCTAATTTGAATAAGTTTTCCTGGTTCTGAAGTTAACTCATTAGTCTTCTTGTGTGAGGAAAACTCTTTCTGTGATTTTCACTTCTTTTTGAATTTTTATGAAAGAGATGAATTTTTATGACGTCTCTTTCTGCAATTCTGTTTGTGGAAACACATGCATTATGCACCAATGTTTTTGATATATCTATCTGCTGCTTTTACTACTATTTTCTGCGCCTAGATATTTGCATTGGCCTTTTATGATGGTGTCCACGTTCAGATGACCATTTCTGCTATTCTGTTTGTGGGAACACATGCATTATCCACCATGAATATATTACCATATTCCCATATTTGACTTCTGCTGTTCTCTGAAGCAAGTTATCTGCATTGGGTCTTAGTATTTAAGTTTCACCTGGAGATATGGAGATGGACAAGAACCAAACGTGACCTCTTAGACAAGCTTGCAATGGGCTTGTTGGTAGGGCACATAGTACCTGGTTTGGCACTCACCCTCCTCAGCCTATGGCACAGCATCAATACCATGAAAGCTTACCTTATCAAGGTACCTCCAAACTTTACAGTATAGTTTTGGTACCCATTGAATGGTCCACCTTCGAAACTTAAGCACCTGGAGCTTATTTTCATTTTATCTTTCTCTGTATTTGCAATTATTTTGCAAATTCTTGATTTCCCTTTTCTTCACTTCGGCTTTAAACTCAACAACTTCGAACACGCAACTATGTTCCTCCATCTCGCTATATTTTCAGGGTTTACCCTTTGTGCCAAATTAATGCAGTCACTAAATATCCTATCCGGGGTTGCTGGATTTCTTGTAGCCTGCGTGTTCGGCCAAGAGCTTTTCCTTCTTCATTTTCACTCTGCTGACCATGTTGGCATTGAAGGGCACTACCATTGGCTTCTGCAACTCATAGTATTCATTTCTCTAATGGCTGCTCTCGCAGCAACTTGTTTTCCAACTAGTTTCCCGGCAGCTCTTGTTCTTTCTAATTCTGTTGTATTCCAAGGTTGCTGGTTTATGAACATGGGGCTGATGTTATGGCTTCCACAGTTCATTTCTGCAGGTTGTGCTGTGCGTTTGGCAGAGGGTACCGACGATGACATGCTTGGAGCGGTCATCTGTGGCTCTCGAGAGGCAGAATTGAGAGCAAGAGCACTGGCTAACTTGCAATTTAGTTGGATACTTGCTGGAATTTTGATATTCACAGGATGCATATCCCTGAAACTGGCTGCAAAATACAGGCCAAGAGACTTTCCTGCAGATTATGAGCAGCTTCAGAGTAAGGGACCGGATGTTCATATACCCACGAACAGCTTTCAGCAAGCTGGTCCATGAACACTTTCGGTATCTTGAAGAACACTATGAATCGTAAGATTCAAGTGCATTGGACCTTATATTTGAATCATTAATTTAGTATTATCCGCTACGAAACTTTGAGTTTTGTAATGAAGAAAGGGCAAACAATTTCTATTGAGCTTATCCACGCGAAAAAGTGGGGAGCAAAATAGAACTGCAATCCACTAATATTTGATACTATAAAAGGTTTTCATAGTTCATTTTTCAGAAAGGTATAACAAGACAATTGCTTTAGTAGGTTTTGTACAAACATAAATGATAAAGGGTGGCCTTATAGATATAGTTGAGGAAGATAATTACAAATTTCGATTTCAAAGCAAGGCGTTTGGTTTAATTTCTCTGATACTAACCATTCCCTTAAACTCGAGGTTGATTAGTGATCAAATGACGAGTGTAAAGGTGTGTTTGAAGAGGAATGAAAAAGAATTCAAACTTGAGTCATCCTTTTCCAATTTAATTAAGTATATGGGGGATTGACCGAAATTTATTTTTTATGCGTGTAAGTAAAGCTATGAATGGATGTGAAATGAAACATGTATGTTATTAGGAAATAACGCTTAATTATATAGTCATGATAGTGACTAGTAACAAGTTCGTCTAATCCTCTTTGGAGGTATAGTTGTTATTAGGAGTGCCCACATGAGTTGATGACTGCGGCCTCGTTGCCCTGTTGCCCACTTAGTGGAACATCTTTTTTTTTTTTCTTTTTTTTCCCTCCGAAGGAAGGACATCCTTTTAATGTGTAATCAATCTTAGTATCTAGTCACAATTAGGGATATTTTACATTCAACTTATTGGAGTAGCTTACCAAGGAAATTAGGAAAGTGAATTGCCGAAGACCAACTTATGTAGTAATTTGCCATGCAATACAAAAGCCTACAAAAGCAAACCTTCATAACAAATGATGAAGCAATACAGTGTATCATGACTCACTTTATCTTGGTAAGGAATCGAAGAATTCTACTGTTCCCATGTATTGTTGCATAATAAAATTTTTATTTTTTTTTCTGAAGGATGCATAATACTACTTCTGATTGCTTTTTTTTCTTTTTTTTTTTTTAACAGTCTTCTGATTGCTTATTTAATTGTTTGCTGATGTGACAAATAAGAGACTCACTAAATTATGAATTATATACTACACAATTCTATGACAATACTGACACGCTATCACATATACAATAATTTTATCAACCATACTAGATCATAAATGTTTCACATAATTACATGTATATGTCACATATACTATAATCTCATCAACAATTATGAATAGTATTATTGCATTATAATTAATTGTTGTGTACAAAGATCAGAAGCTAGCTTAGGAGCCATGAAAGGTACTGGTTTCTTTCTTTGGATGAAATTCGTTTAACTGATTTTCTACGATATTGTTCAGTACTATTTATGTAGCAAGAAACAAAAAGAAAAAAGAAAGTAAATTATAATGAAATGATAAAATCAGAAACAAAAAAAAATTCCAAGGTCAAGCCAAGGCTCGATCAAGCTTCGGTTTGACCAAAAGTCAAGCATACCTAAACAATGTCCTCATACTGGAGAACACAGAATCAGGAAGCAAATCTTATCTTTTATCCATTATTTGATCAATTTGAACATACTTTGAGGATGAAATTACAACCATGTTGTTGTTTTCATTGCTGAGGGTATCGATAATCTACATAGAAACTAATTAAGATTTTGATCTTTAATGGTCTTACTTCAATATATCCCTGTAGGCATCTATTTGAGAATGCACTTGCTTCTTCTCTGAGGCACTATAGAGCTTCATGCATGTGATATAGCCTATAATGTGTACCTTGATTATATGCATATCATTAGGAGAAACAAGGCAAGCCAGATATAGAACATCGATGGAAAGAAGGGAAAGAAAATTGAATAATGAATTGAAATAAGCCTGCCAAGCTACATGACTATATTACTGAAAGTAAAACCAGCTGTACTGCACAAAATTTTTTCCAATTTTAAAATCAGTTTCGTTTGCGCTCAAACGAAACTGATTTTATTGCATAATCTTTTTTTTTTTTTTTTGTCTTTTGAAATTTTTATTATTTTTAATTTCTAATTGTCCTTCTATGACGAAATCAGAAGAATGAAACCATGATTGAGCCTATGTTCTCTCTTGGAATCCAAAATTTGAAAAACAGAACCAAAACAACAAAAACCATTGTCTATTTCATTGAGAAAGTCATAATAGTGGAAAAAGCCATGGTTGTGGGCTATGTTCTAAGAGCTTAGCCTACTTTCAAAATGGCCAACATGATTGATTGGATCCAATGGAGACTTTCGGGAATGAAAGAAATGTTTCATCTTCATACATAATCAATGGAACTAGAATATGAATTATGAAGAGGGAAACCTTCCTCTTTTTTCTCCTCCTCCTTATCTATAACCTCTTATGTAAAACGATAACTTTAACTCAATTAACTATAAGTATACTCAACACTCAAAATTAACCAAGCAAAAACAATAATTATAACAATATTAATTACCAGTAATGTCTACAAGAATTTGTAGAAATCATATAGAGAAAACCAAACTGGAATATCAACAACACAAACATGAGAAAAATTTCGGAGACTCAGGACTCTGATTCCTCCAAAGAAGCTTCGATTCGAAGGAGGACGAACCCAACAGCTACTCCAACAAGAACGAGCCCATTCATGATGGCTGCAATCCTGAAAATCTCACCAACGGCATTGCAGCTAGAAGAAAGAGCACCCCAACCTCTGCTTCTCCCCTTAGAGGGAGCTCTAAACGACATCATGATCTTCTCAAACGACTGCTCAGCACACACAGGGAGACCAAGAGAAACGACACCGTTGCTGGCTTTCAGGCCTGCAAAGGAGTTCATTCCTGTCAGGTAATGAACTTTTCTTGCCGTTGTCCTCCTGGGGCTGGAAATGGACGCAGCGGCTGTGAATGTTGCTGGAGAGAGTGTAGCTGAGGCAGTGGCCATGTTTAGTTACCCTGAAAGTTGGAGAGAAAAAGTAAGATTTTTTACAAAGACTTGCTATAAACATAGAAACCCAATTGGTGAAATGATAGGATGATGAGAAAATAATGGTGTTTTCAGTAAAGGGTTACCTGTTTTGTGGTGGTGGTGATTGAATGATGTTCGTTGAGAGGGTTTTTGTGTTGGTATAAAGATGATAAGTGGAGTGGATAAGGTGGGAAGTGGATGGTTGGTTCACATGTAGATTAGATCAGCCTTTTTTTTTTTTTTTGGGGGTTGGGGGGGGGGGATGGTTTGCTGTGGGGGCATGGAATAGTAAGACCCATTTAAAGCCAACAAAGCTTGACCACTTATTTGAAACTCATCTTGTTTAATTTCAAGAAGGGCCAAGGCTGAACTAAGCCAGACTGGTTAATCTGTTCATTTTTGCTCAATTTCTAATTTCAGTGAATGTGTATAGCTGTATCTGTTCAAGTTGCGTTGCATAATCCGGGGGCTTTTAATGAATTAGCCGAATTTTGTAGCTCTTTTAAATAGATGTCCGTTTTCCAAATATTAGACAGACAAATTAATAAGTACGAATACTGATATCATGTCAGGAAATATAAATACTGATATGAAATTAGTGTATCAGTGGATATGCAAGTATGAAAACTGCTATTTGGTTATTTAAGCTATTTTTTTAAAAAAATACATTTATAATAAAATAATGTGTAACTAAAGACAAAGAGCCACTCTAATGGGGCTCTCAGCGAAATGGCCGAATTATGAGCCCATTAGTGGATATAGTAAGTGTAAAATCTGATTTATGTATATAAACTATATATCATGTACGAAAGGTAAAAATAGATACATTTAACCATTTAGCTATAAAAAAAAATGTAAACAAATATTTACTATATCAAAGTGTAAAAAAGGAAGAGACACTGATTTATCCCCATTTAATGTTACGACGATGGCTCATTATGGCCACTTCTAGGCAGAAGCCCTAGAACCAAGGTACTAATATGAAATAAAATGATTTTTTTAGTAGTTTATTTTTTAAATTAATATTTTTAGTAGTATCACAAATTATACGATGATGAGTCACATAATTCATAATTATAAAAATATGACTTTTCTAATACTAATCAATAGTTATAAATTATTTAACCTTCTATCGTATATGGTCACAAAATACTATTAGAAAAGCCATTTTTCAATTCACTCTTAAAAAATCATTTTAGTAAAATTACTACTATTTATTTCAATTTCCCTATAACCAATATATAAATTATTAACGAGGATAAACTGAATTAATATGTGGTGCTAAAGCCCTCGTTTTCAAGTAGAGGTGAACTATTAAAGGTATTTCTTATTTTTGTATCTCCAGTTAAAGCTTTAGGGATTTATATATTCTCCTCTTAATCTCCAATTACAATATTTTTGGAATGTAAAATATATCTTTTCTTACAACTTATACCGTATCTATACGAGACAAATGTACATATTCACGTATTTATTAAGTGTAAATTTACCATTTGTTTGTCAAACTACTTTGAACTTGAAAATCGGTGAAAATTCACAATTTTTGTTCTCATTTCCTCAATATCAAAATTACAATACCCTTCTCACGATATAAGAGAAAGGAAAAAAAGATAAAAGAGGAATAATAATTAAAAAAATCGTTTAAAAGGTCTAAAAGAATAAAAGAATCAAGGGCTAAACCAAAAGAAACAAAAAAAAATAATTCAGACCAAAATAAAAAGAAAGGCCAGTCAGGATCGAAGGTACGTTGCCTAAAGAGCTATTAAGCCGAAAACAAACCTAAAGGAGTACTGAACAATTTTGAGTGTTGTGGTATTTAACTACTAAAAGTTTCTTTTTTTAACATCATTGGTCTTTTTGACATATTTTATCAAAGATTCTGTTAAAATTCATTTGAATGAAAGAAATTTTGCATCATTGACTTAATTTTTCAATTGCTTAACAATTTGGTCCCAATTTTTTTTATTCATATTTCCGATTAACAATATTGTATTTACTAATCTTTCAAAAAATTAAAATTCTAAAAAATTAATTTTCTGAAGATTGATAAATACAATTACATAAAGAAATGAACATTTAATAGAATATTATAAAACTTTTCAGACTTATTTGCTGCAAATAGTTAATTAATTTTTTAGAGTAATCATTCATAATTACATGAACATTTAATGGATATAGTAAATTTTCAGTCAAAATTGACTAATGTAAAAACGTGTGTGAAATTTTTTTTTATTTTTTAAAATGGTAAAATAATTATTTTTTATTCATAAAGTTACTATAATTTGACATAAACTAAGGTTTGTTAGTATTTTTTTTTCTTTTTTGAATTTGGTTTTTTAAATGAACTGTTTGCTTTATATATATATATATATATATATATATATATATCTATCTTTAAATTTTAATTTTCTGAAAGATTGGCACATGTAATATTGTTAATCGAAAATATGAATACAAAAATGAAAATTAGGGATCAAATTATTAAACAATTAGAAAATCAAGATCAATGGTGTAAAATTTCTCTCATTCAAATCAATTTTAATGGAATCTTGAATGAAAATGTGCCAAAAGGACCAATGATGCCAAAAAAAATAAACGTTTAGTACTTAAATACCACAAAAAATAAGTTGAGGACCAATATACCAAAGTGGTAATAGGTTGGGGACCAATGATGCCATTAACCCTTTATATATTTTCATCTTAATCTCTAATTACAATATTTTTGAAACGTAAAATATATCTTTTCTTACCACCTATATCGTATCTATACGAGACAAATAAATGTATTCACATACTCGTTAAATTTAAACTTACCATTTGTTTGTCAAACTACTTTGAACTTGACAACAGGTGTGAATTCACAATTTCTATTCTCATTTCCTCAGTGCCAAAATTACAATACCCTTCTCACGATGTAAGAGAAGGAAAAAATAAAATAATAAAGGAATAATAATTAAAAAAAATCGTTTAAAAGAAGGTCTAAAGGAATAAAAGAATCAGGGACCAAACCGAAAGAAACAGAAAAATTAATTGAGACCAAAGAGAGAAAAGAAGGTCCAGTCAGGATCGAAGGTCCATTTTAAGCCGAAAACAAACCTAAAGGAATAAACTATTACATCAACCTTCTGAATTCGAACACAGGTAAAGACGAGGAATTCTCACTTTCTTCCTTGTTCTCTATGTAACCTTTTCTTCTTTTTCTAATGCCAAAATGTGAAACCATAACCTAGAAAACCGGGTCTATGAAGTATGACCCAACCCCACCTTTATTTTTCCCATAGATTATAGAAAATGAAAGGATTAATTATTAAGAGAAACAACTACTGGTATGAGTATCACTTCAACCTGAGTCAGCTAAGTTAGGAAGTTTTATTTTCTATTTTCTCCTTTTATTATTTTTTCATTTTTTATGAGCTTTGATTTTCTCAGCAACCAAACAAAAGAATCTTCAGACAAATCTAAAACTATGGCCTGGTGACTTTTCTTAAGTACCTAGAATGGGCCTTTACTCACCTCACCTGCCTTTCTTTGACATTGTTTCACTCTGGCTGGGAATCTTAATCTTGTGCTCTTCACCACCATTCTTACCTTGAATCTCAATGAAAAAAGTAAAGGTAAAAAAGTGCCAATTTACATGAATAAATGTACACAAATAACCTATACAAGTTCAACACATTGAATGTGCCACATTCCACTCCTAAAATTAAAGAAGAAAACAAGGGGCAATCCAGAAAGTTATTTGCAGATAGAGTGAAACGTAATTAAGATCAATAACGAGAGTCCAGTTTGAAATCAACTAGATTTCACAATCTATTTACAAAACCTAATGAAGATCAACAAAATTTCTACTGAAGCCACTAGCCATTGAAAAAAAAAAAGGGATAGAAAAGAAAGCTATGAAGTCAATATGACGAGTATATTGAGTACTTAACAGCATCAAGATTCCACATTAACAAATCAGATCACTACCTAAAAGAAGATGCATCATTTGATACAAGTTTAGACGTCCGGAATTACCAGCCATTAATTTCTAATTAGTTTACTTTGGCTGACTGTGTGCTGTGATGGTTGGTTTATCATTCCTGCATCTTCGAGCACACGAAAAACCGTAACCTTAAGCACAACCTCCTTCATCTTGAGCAACTCAAACACACAAACATCTCCTTCCCCCAAATTATTCTCCAGTGAAAACTCATACCAACCCTGGCTTAATTTTGCTCTACCTCCTCTATAAAGGCATCGAACGGGCCATTGTCTACCATCAGATGTCTGAAGTTTGATGAATCCAGAAACCCCATTTAAGTTCTTTTCAGCAAAGCAGGATGGTAAGTACTGCACAGACAAAGGGTACACTAAGCTAAAGCACGTAACAACATAACATCATTAAGCTAGCACAGCACGTCATATTGAACGACTCACCATAATACATCCCCTGTACAGATACGAAGGTCGCAGGACAACCCTACAAAAAGGGTTTGTGGGCTCAAATGTTTTGGCTGTATTAACAGCCCTCTCTCTCTCTTCAGCAGTCACAGTTCTCTTTCTTGCAGAAGCACTTTCATAAAATCTAAAGCGCATATCTGTCTCGTCAGGTCTGATGGAAGATTCCTGCCCATCTGCACTTTCATATAATTAATATGATAAAATTCATTTTCGAAGCCAACACAGGACGAATTATTAAGAGTTCTAAAGAGCTTACTAGATTCTATTTTTCGCTTTTTCCTCCCAGCCTTTTTTGTCCTTCGAATATCTTCTTCAGAATTTTGCAGCTTGACTTCATCCGCAGACTTCTTAGGCTCCATAACATTGAACTGAACACCTATATCACGAGTCAATTGATTTTCTGCTTCGAAATTACCAGCACCCTTTGCTGGATGTAAATTCCCTTCATTGCCCCAATTTATGCAGTTAAGTTTAGACCCATTGAACAAATTCTGTAGAGATGGAGGATTGAAAACCTTGCCTGATGTCATTTGCTCTGCACGTTCACCAAAAAGCTTAGCTTTCAAAGGACCAGTCGTCATACGTGCAGGTGAAAAACCCAAGATTTCATCTGAATCATCTTCCATTTCTTCAAAAAATTGATATCTGTTGCTATAAATGGCTTGGGAACTATTGAGAGGATGCTGATAGTTGATCTCTGATGTGCTCAAATTAAATACAAAAACATTGAAAGTCGAGTTCCCTTCATATCTGAATATTAAGAAGTAACCAACGCGGATGCCATATCGTTCAACAAAATCCTGCCAACCATCATGAAACCATATTTTGTTGTCTGCTTTCTTCAATCCTACACGCCAAACATGACCATCAGGGACAGTAATTGTAGCCACGGTCGAAAGCTCATCCCTGAATTTCTTGACAAAACTATCTGGGATCCTCTGCAATTACAAAAGTTAAGTTAGGATTTTCTGCTGGAAGCAAATTCAAAGAAGAGAAAATCATATATGAGCCCCCGTATTATCTGCATGGTTTAAAAAGGCGTTTCTGAGGCTCACCTCTGGGAGGCTATTTTTTTTAGCCTTAAGGTTTCTATGGGAGGCTTACACCTACCACATCTGAGGTGGGTACTGAGGCTTAAGCCTCAGTAATTAAGCCTCCCTGTTTTTTTTTTTAACCATTATCCCCTTTTTATAAGATTTTGGCTTTATAATAAGTGGCCCAAGTCTGATTTTAAATACATCATTTAGTCTCAGCCAAAAAAACAATAGAATAACTAAACTAAAAGAACAAAATGCTAGCAGTTCACTTCGGCCTCCAACCCATTTCATTTCATGTGCTCTTCTTCTTGATAGTGATGATGGAGAGGATGATAGGGCTATAAGATATAACGATTCCTCGGAAAATCTTTCAAGCCATGATGATTTGGAGGATGATTGCTAAGTCCAATTTGTTCTAGGCTGGGATGGTTTCGAGTTTTATCCTTCTAAATCTAGATTAGACTTCTATATTTAATTTAGCTTTTTGCATTACGGGACCTTTCATTGTGTGTTTGAGTTTTAAATTGTGGTTTGTTTGAGACTTGAGGTTTTATTTTCCAATTCTGTGACTCTTTTGACTTTTTATGGTGATATATTGGCTTTGTTTATCAATGCTTCATATTTTAGATCTCTAAATGTGTTTTTTTAATCCAAAATTTGAGGCTTACGCCTCGCCTTAACCAGAACAAAACGCCTTGGTACCCAAGCTTGTCTTTTGAAACAATGATTATATGTGGAGGCAAGGTTTATACTCTACGTAAACAAGAAATTAGCACAAACATCTATAAAACATTCTTCCCACCAAATGCCTTGGCAATACCATCCCAAAACACAATATTGCACCAAAGCATGACAATAATGAGGCTAAGAACTGTCTCCATTATCCCATCAACAATAACAAAGTATTCAAGAGAAAGGAAAATGAAACTAAAGACATAGATTTATCAAATACGTTCAAACATGTAAATATATCCCTGTCCCTATATCATCTTAAATGTTGGCCATTTCAGTGTGACAAAAATCATAAGATGTCAGAAACAAGACAAATTAAAACAAATTTCAAAATTATTTGTAGTTAATTTATTAGATTGCCTAGAAAATCAAATTTGAAGTCTGCAAGTGAAGCGTAAAGTAAGCATACAGTTCAACATAAACGGCATCCGTGATAATGCATCATCTAGTTCACAAAGTACTTTCCTTTACAAGAAGAGCCTGAAATGACATCTTGAAGATAAAATTTTGATTCCACATTGTTTGCAAGTAAATTCTTGATTCTAGGTTAATATTTGTTTTTAACTCGTAGATTAAAAAGACCCATGTTACAAAATCAGTCACGTCAAGGGAAGATGCTGAATTTGCTTGGATACAAATGATTACATCATAAAGCGTATGAATATAATTTAGAAAGCTCTTAGGTTTCACCAAATAACACTTTCTCAAGCAACTGCAAAAGATATTCATATACAATCTGAATCCGAAAGAAGGGATATCTCATACTAAGAAAACCAGCGCAATTAAAAACGCACCAGACAGTAACATGACTTCTGAAAACTAAAACAAAAAAGAAAAAAGATCGATGAGAAACTAATTCCATCCTAACTTTTAGGAACTAATTGATTAAACAATCACTATCAAGAAAACAACTTGGATAACCAATTATTGCCTCCTTGCAAAGCAAATTTAAGTAACGTACAAAGCCCAGTTTGTTAGATGAAAGCCATCCAAGCGGTTTTAGAGCAATAACAAGGTAACCAACTGTTCCAAGGAAAATGCAAAATCATAGAGATTCGCTTCAAAGAGGCTAATTCAACAAACCACAACGTTAAAAGCATTAAGCCATCGGCTTCCGTGGAAGAAAAAAAATTCTCATCAAACACACGGCATTAATTAAACCACAAATGAAACTAGGCAACAGCAGTAACAATTGTTTTCTAACACAGAAATTTTCCTACCAAGTCATTTCCTTACAAGTTAAAACCATTTATCTCAATATATTTCTGACCACAAAGCAAAGTACCCAGCTTCTACAATTAGTGAGAAAATATCTCTTCCTTCCAAAAACAACATTCCTTCAATTAGAAGTAGCATAAGGAACATCAATTTTAATGAAGTTCCATCTTTCCAGTACTGTGTAACATGAATTTAACTACCCCATTTCTTAGTTACTTTTGCTAAGCTAAGATTTTTATTACGCTAAAGCATATAAAAATCACACCAAATGAATAAAATTTCAATTTCCTGGTATTCTTATCCCTACTCAGCTTTCCATAAAACCAGAAACCCTTATTATCAACCTATAACACAGCCCCCTTCCCTTTTGCTTCGGCTTTTGCAACCAAACCAAACCAAACTTTCCGTTCTCTAGGTTTTGTTTGGCAAACCCAGAAAGAAAAGAATTTCAAGTTTCCTCTCTTTTCGTCCATCTTCAATTATGGGTCTCCAAAATCTTACACCCGAACACACATTCAAAAATGAAAATTAACAAAAATGGAGGAGCAAAAAAAAAAAAAAGTTGTATAAACCCAGAAAGCAATTATGACGAAAACCCATCAACAGACTTAAAAAAAAAAAAAAAAAAAAAAAAAAAAAAAAAGAAACGAGAGAGTCTGAGGGTACCAGCTGTTTCGCTTGGATGGTTGAGGAGTAAATGAGCTTGTGAAAATAGGAGCGTGGCATTCTTATAGACTTTTTCCTTCTTAATCGAATTTTTGGTGGGGTTTTTTGAGGAGGAAAATGAAGGAAAACCCAGGAGAAAATTCAGAGGGAAAATCTCGAATTAGAGATGGAAATGGAAAAGGTGTTGGGCCATTTTTGCCGTCTGGCCTCTGAGGAGTCCTCAGCTTTCTCAGATCTAAGTTACCCTCTTCTCCTTCTTCTTCCTCTTCACTACTTAGCACCTTGCAGAGTCAAACCCCCCGTTTCTCAAATTAAAATCCTCATTTTACTTTTTTTTTTTTTTTCTTTTTAAATTTAAATTTAATTTTGATTTTAAAATGTACGAACCTCAACACACCCAACTTGACCTAAAAGTTGAACGAGTCGAGGCTGGGTCTTGTCACTCGGCCGCGTTCACTCTTCCTTTCTAACTCGGTTTTTGTTTTGTTTTTTTTTTTAAGAAGGTTTGGTCACAACAATTACTTTAAAAAGAATAAAAAATAAATTACTTGTTACCATTAAAGTCTTTTGGAAATTGAAGATCATCCCTTTCTTATATTAAGGCATAAAATGATGTATTTTCCTTTTTTTCTCCCCTTAAAAGTAGATATTCTCTATTTGTGGTTAAAATAATTTAAGAAAAGAAATGAGATAAATACTAATTTTATGCTCGAATTGCTCGAATAGTAACTGTAGGAATGAAATTATGAAACTTAGTTTTTTTATTAGAAAAAATACTTTGTTGATAGTGAATGGTTTTGAATTATAAATTTAGACGATGTTTGTACGTGGGTTAGTTTCGATATAATATGATATGATGTTAAAAGTGTGCATTATTATTGGGCAATTACTCTTTTTAACAACCATTATTCTAACTATGTTCTTCCAATTATTCACACAAGTGTTAAGGGTGGCACAACATTTTATTATATTGATGCATTAAGAATTGATCGGTTCTAATTTTTTTTTTCAATGTCCCTTTAGAATATGTTTTGAATTTGTATTAAGTCAATCCACTCTTTGAAACTAACAAAAACAGACCTTAGTTGGTATACATGCATAACAAATAAAGTAATCAAAATTTACGAAGGCGGGCTACACACTCGACGGTGATCAACCAGACTTTTCAAGCTTTTTGGGCATAAAAAAAAAAAAAAAGGATTTATTTGATTAGAGGAAAAAAGAAAGATGAGTAGATCGCAATTATCTAAAGAATTAAGTAATACGTAAATTCAAAATGTAATTAAAAAAAAATTATATATATTAACATGTTACTTTTGTTTTCTCATGGAGTATCGTCAAACATATCTAAAGTTAGTACAACTCTGTTATACAATACCTTGAATCTAATTGAACGATTTCTTAGTTATTTGTTTTGCCTATTTCTGTTGAATTTTGTAATATTCGGCATCAAGCTGAGTCGATGACGAGTCAACTCGGAACTCACATAGATTTCCAAACACCTGGTCAAAGAGTAGAGGAATGAGGACGGCAGTGACCCACACAATTCTGTGAGGGGTCCTGCGGCTTTATTCCATTCTTCTAGGACAAGGCTTTTAATCCATGACTACAAAAATAAATAAATAAATCTTTAATTTCTAGTGAGCAATAATTAAGACCATGTACACGTGTCAGATCAGGGTGTTTTCTTTGGGGACCACGTCCACTGATATGAAATACCCTTTTTCTTCTATTAAAAAAAATAAGAAAAAAACAATCTGATGTGTATTCCATATTTAAAAACTACCAACTTCTAAGTTGGCTTAAAACATCTAATACTTAGAACTTTGGTCCTATAGTCATATTAGGGGTTACGCGTGAAAACTTATTATCTATTATCCTTTATCAGGTAGGGTAGGGATTAGATAGTAATAGATATTTTTTTTTAAATTTATAATAATTAGAAGTCATTAGTTAAACTCTATTTAAAAAAAATAGAAAAAAGGACACATCTAATTATCTAATTGGATTTTCACTTTCTTTTTTCTTTTTTCCCCTTTTTTCTCTCTCTCTGTTCAGAAATTTATGTTGTTAAATGAAAACTAAGTTGGATTATGGCCAATAATGTTTGTTATGGCCAATAAAGTTTGGCATGATATGAGTTATAATTGGACCTCGTTTTGTTCGAATTAGAGGAATAGATGGACTCCCAATCCCAACAATTAATTTAATGAATTTACGTAGTAATTTCATTTGGTTTCCTCTGATAATGAAATAACTTGTATACCAATTATGAAATATTTAATATGTACGAAAAGGTTCTTTGTGATAACTCGACGCGATAGAGATTGTCTATCACATTGCCAAAGATTAAGGCTATTCTCATGCTATGTGTTTAATAGAATCTCATTAGACATAGATTTCATTTTACATCTAATTTATCTCAAAATAAGGCAGACAATCTTACAAAATTAGAAAACTTTCTTGATAAAGAAAATTACAAGATTAATTGGGGTTTTGCCCCATTTAAGTAGGATAATTTACCTTTATAAATAGGTAGTTACATGATTATAATGGTTATCTCATTATTGTATTGTAATTAATCCAAACATTTGGTTTCCAATCTAAATGGAAATTCTATAATTATAAAAAATACTAGTTACCTTTATCTATAAATAAAGGTCCTATGCTCAATTTGATACGATAATCAGTTTGTCAAATTATATTCTCAACTCTCGTGACAATATATATGGGTCTATTGAATTAATCAGAAGAGCTTGTTCAAAGTTGTTCATAGATAGAATATGTAGAACTTGTTTCGTTTAGTGAAAATCTAAGGAAATAGAGATAGTAGATCTAGTTGATCTATAGTTGGTAATTTTGATGAATAATTGAAAATAGAAGACTATCTTGCAAAAGATTTTAAAATTTATTATACTCAACCACATACTCGACTATGCTCAACACCATATCCAACAAGATTAAAAGATTATTTTGCAAAGAATTTTAAAACTAAACCTTTATTCAAAATTCACCATTAAACAGTCCATTCCTCCAAATTTTATATGGATTCTATTTCATAATAAGTGTATTAAAATCATTGAACTCACATTGTATATTGCTAACTTCATTATAACCCTATCATTATAATCTCGATATACTTAGTCTATGTTTAGAATATAATCTATCTATTGAAGTCTTAAGTGGGAGAGCTGTAGTATTAACATCATGTTTAATACCTATAAAATTCTCAATCACAAGCCCATTTTAGTCCACATAATGTAATATGATGGCCATGTGTTTCTTCATTGAAATGTCGTGAGATCATCAACTATAATATGACTATAATACCTCCCTAATATCTTTGATTATAACATTTATAGTTTCAACGTATTTAATATCTTTCTAAATCTCAGGATATACTAATTTAAGATTATCATAAGTATTTTGCAGTATAACAGCTTTGACTTCGTTATTATGATTAGTAAGAAATTGTAAAAATTCGAGAAATTTATCTTTATTTCTTAAACTCTCATATTCATCATAACCATGAAATGAAAGCCCTCATTATAAAAGGAATCGAGTACAAATAACTAATGCACAAAACAAGTTTGATAATTAAATCGGGCTTGTTGTAATTGGAAACTGAGAAACCAAATTCAATTACTAGAAGCTAAAAAATCAATTTAGTTACTAGAAATTGATTTAATTTTTGTAACTAATAACTAAATTCCAATGAAACTAATTTGACTACCGAAAACCTGAAAACAAAGTTTATTAGAAACTAGAGAAAAATGTTACTTGAAACTAGTTTCGTTTACTGAAAACCAGAAACCAATTTGATTATTAAAAACCGAGAAACCAATTTTATTACTAGAAACTATTTTAGTTTCTTGTAGTTAAAATATTAGAAAAATGCTACTGAATGTCGTATTTTAAAAAGGTAATATTTTTGGTATTTTTTTTAAAAAAAACTTAGGTATAAGTGACTAAATCCCTATAAAATTAGACAATTTAAAGAATTAAATGGAAAAAGAAAGTATCACTAAAAGTGTAATGCCCCAAGTCCCATATTGGGTATGCTCTGGGAAGATCATGTATATTTAAGTAGTAGTCCATGAGCCCAAAAGTACCTTCAAGCTAGCACTTTTGGGTGAGACCCTGTGATGTTACATTTAGTATCAGAACTGACCCAGTCCATACCTGTGAAAGGCTGTCACGGGCCGAAATCATGGTGAATGTGGACCCCGCCCATAGGAGTTATATGTGGGCTATTGAATATAGACCTCTAGCGAGGACGCTAAGCCCTTAATGGGGAGAGATTATAATGCCCCAAGTCCCACATTGGGTATGCTCTGGGAAGATCATGAGTATTTAAGTAGTAGTCCATGAGCCCAAAAATACCTTCAAGCTAGCACTTTTAGGTGAGATCCAGTGATGTTACAAAAAGAGTTTAAGTGGGATTGTGATTCATCTCAAACAAAAATTCATTAGTTGATGGATGCATTTTAAAATTAGAGAAAAACTTGCGATTTTTTGTCTTATTTTTTATTTTTGTTGTTTTTTTGTGTTATATTATCGATTCTTTATCTCGCTAGTCATAAGGAGAATGGCATTAGCAGGAAATATGTGGCGGTTGAGATGAGAGAGAAGTAGGAGAGGGTTCAATTTCCTTTCAATAACCCTAAGATTAGACACGTGAGCTACACAAATTCTATTAGTAAAGCCTTTGGACGTATAGGAATAAGTAAATGGGCAACGGATGCAACAAAAACAAAATATTTGGGATTTAATGTGATATCCAAGATTCTTACATGTATAATAAGCCAATAATAAATATGTTCATATTGCATAATAAACATATCAAGTAACTAGTATCAATTTTATGATAAATTGCTCATTCTTATTATTAAATGCTTACGATATGTATTGTTGTACTAATATTTGTCGAAGTGTTCCTATGTAGTGTAGAGGTTCAGTATCCTCAGAGAAAGAGCTTGGAGTGTGAAAAGAACAAAGAATATATTTATGAATTTGTACACATGCATTAAAATCATGTTTGTTGATAACTTGATCAAATGGTAGTTTTTTGGTAAAAGTACATTTTTCACACTTTTCGAAGTTGAACTCATTGTGTGTTTAACACGTCAAATAGTTCTTATTTAATGTGTAGAAATCATTTCTAGTATCTTACAAAATGTTGGTTCTATGTGAGCACGAGGTGGTGGTCATTGTACTGAATTGTGTTTAATTGTACTAAACTAACTTAGATACAACTTAATCACGTAATGTCATATTTAAGCATTATAATAATTAGGCATTGATATCTTGTTTACATTATTAATTAGAATCTAATTGACTTATTTGTATATTTAATGATTGGTTATGGGGCTAAGTTCTACCAAATTATAATAAAATTGGCCATATGGGATCATAAGTCAAAGTATGACTAGATTTCATCTTTTAAGCTAGGTTTCATCATTTTGGCCTACACTTGAGTGTATAGAAAAGGCCATTAATATGATGAGTAAGCCAAAAGTTAGCTAAATCTTGACACATAAAAAATTTAGGGTGTGAAATATCGAAAATACCCCTTAAAATTTAAGTTATGCCTTTTCTTAGTCATTAAGTATTGATTTTGGACCAAATCTAGTTATTTATTTCCTCTTTCTCTCTAGCCATGACTTGAACCACTCCAGCCACTATTTAAGCTTTTCTCAACTCTTTTTAGCCATATTCAAGAGTTTCCAAGTGGTAGAACTCAAGTTAGAGTTCTAGAAAACAAGATAGGTCTAACCTAGTCAATGTGAGTCTACTAGTTCTTCTTTTTTAGTGTTGTTTTTTAATTGAAATTCTCCACTTGCTGTAACTTAAGTATGAGTTTTTTTAGGTTCTCTTAAGTCCTAAAATCCATTTTAAAGTCTTGAGAATCAATCTGGTGGAGGTAGAAGGCAAGAGATTCAACAAAAACTCAAACTAGTCAAAAGGTTTATGAAGGATTTGAGTATATAATTGGTTTCTTTTGCTTTAACTCCTAGATCAAGGCTTTTATTTGATGAATAAAGGTCCTAAGAAACCTTATATATTTCTAGAAAGATAGAATTTAAGTAGAAGACTAAAGTTAGACTTAAAATCATAAAGCGTGTCAATTATAAATTTAAGTATTTTCATGTATAGTAGATTATATTTTTTATATTTGTAATTTGATTTTCTAAACTTGGATTGTATATTTTATGGATCTTATTTTTTATTACACTCATTTTGTGGCTGGTAATAATGTTATACAAGTATGAAAGTGATTTTAAACTTTATCTAAATCGAAAAGAATTCAAGTGCATTTAGGTTATTCTAAATGATCCTCTTTGATGTGTTATATGTGAGAATTGGCTTGTCAATTTTTATTACAGGTCTTAAACTATGATTTAAAATATGTGAGAATGTCTTGAAAATAGGAGAGATGCTGTCCAAATAATTTTAAAATGAAATGGCACCATTTAGGGGCATATGGACTAGTTTTTACAAAATTATGTGTCATTTTAGATCATTTTGTACTAATGAAATAACATTCATATTTTAGTACTTTTGAACAGTTTTTCAATGCTAGTTATTAACAGCCAAGTACCTTAAGTGATTTGTATGCTTCTGAGTTATTTTAAGATCAAGTTTTCTAAGTTAGTGAAAGTTGTAATTTCAGTCTTGTGGTCATTTTCTTTAAGCATTTTATATTGTAGTGATTATTCTAGTAATAAAATTGATATCAAATCTTCCACACACCTTACCACAGAGGATAATGACCCTTTTCGCTATCTTTTTTTGTCAGACACAAGGTAAGTAAAGATTCATTTTACTGCGTTATAAAGACACTAGTAAATACAAGTTATTTTCCTATATGATTATGCATATTATAGTAATATGTATTATTACTATAGTTGATATAAGTTCATGAAAGATATAAGCATGACATGATCATTTAAGCATGATTTTCAGAGAAGTGAAATTTCTCATGCATTGGATTTAAAATAATACTGTTGTACTTATTTTACGAAATATATTTTAAGTACATTATTTAGTCTATCTACATTGGGTAGGTATGATTTGCACAGACATCCTTTTCGCATAAATGGCCACAAAATGCATAGGTGGCCAAAGAATTGTTACTCGTCCCTGAGTGATAAAACAAAGAAAAATGAGACAATAAAGACACAAAGACACAACTGAGCTCTGGTTTTATTGACACAAGAATCATTCCTTAATTCTCTATTTTACTCCTCAATCTTTAGCTTATGATCAAAATCACCCATCCTCAAATATTCATTCAAGTCATTACAAACTTACTCCTAAATGTGATTTTTCCTTAGGGGTGTGTGTGTGCGTGTATGTGTGTGAAAATTATGGTCAAAATTCTCTAGATCACTCAAGTCATATCAAAATATGATCATTAGGCCTAATTTTTTTGGTTCCATAAGCTAATCTTATAAATCCCTCTCCACTAATATAAGTCAACCAAACACTTAAGACTTATAAAGCTTCCACAAATTTACACAATTGAGCATAGTTAGGGATTTTTTTAAAAATATTTTTTTAAGACACTCGAATGTCACGACACCTTTTTATGCGAATGCCAACATCAGTGTTGAAGGTACCCGGTTACTTAGCAAAGTCACTTCTAGAGTTGTTGTAGCATACTCATAATCTAGACTACTGTTTAATGCAAAAGTACACATGGAGCTCATATTACCCCTGGTTACTAGGTGGTCCAGAACATTGGAGTATTCATTATTCATGACACTATTTTCTTTCCTTTTTTTTTTTATACTCTCCAAAACTTAAGCCCATTTTACTTTCGATGTATCATGCCTACACTAAGTCCTCCATATTTGGTTTCCTAAATTTCGCCTCAATAGAATCACAAAATTAGTTCTAGAATCTTAAGCCCTCGCAATGATTCAAGATTTCCTAAGCTTTTTAAAAGTCTCTTAATCCATAGCTCTAGTGCAAAGAAAAATTGGAAATTTCACATATAAAAACAAGTTGAGACAAATATCCCCAATATTCAAGTCATGGCAATTCATCTCATAAGCTAAAAGTGTTAGAGTAATAGGAATTTCATAATATCACAATGTTGCAACACACCAAAGCAACAAAAGAAACAAAAGAAAATAATAGACAACCACACAAAACAACATGACTGACCCATACAGCACATAAAAGATATAAAATTAGATAAAAATACAAACAAGTAAACTTAAGTTCCCCCAAACTTAAAACAAACAGTGTCTCCACTGCAATAAAAAATGAAAAACAAAAAGTGAGACAAAAAAAATGAAAGGTAAAAATGTGAAAACTCCTTGACATAGCTATTCTGTAGCTCCATTCGACCCATCTTCCTCAGATTCTACCCTATCCTCATCATCCAAGTCCTGGAGTATTTATTCTGGAAATGCAGGGAATATTGGAATGAGTTTGGTGAAAGTCCTCTGCAAGGACTTCTTCAATGCATTGTCTCGCTCCTTTGTATAAGCCCAAAATTACTGTTATTGCTTATGAGTTTGCTGCAGCATTGACATCAGTTGGTACTACTGTACCTCCTGTTGACTTACTTGCTACTCTAGGGATCTAAACTGCTAAAGAATATCACCATTGGTGCTGCTGCTGGATACTACAATAGGTCTTCTAAATGCTACAGTAGGTCTGCTAGATGAAAGTCGATAGGGAGAATCAACTGGTCCTTCTTGAGCAATTCATGCGATGGCAATGACATCTACTTCACCCATGTTGTGCAGCTTTTCTTCATTTTCCAAATATGGAGCACAGACATTCTGACACATCTTGGTAAGTAGGGACAAGAAGAATAGAGCTCATGACTTCCTCGCAGCATATGCACAAATTTCCTTATGAATCATGAGACCCACATTTATAAATTTTCCAGTCAACATGGAGTACAATAGTAGCACATGATCCTTGGAAACTCTTTTGTCATGTGTGGTGGGTAACAAATGGGATTTTAGAAAATGGTACCAGACTTTTGCAGCTAGGTTCAGTGAGCCCTGAAGGAAAGTGTAGGCACCATAAGTTGAGACATTCCATTTTGCCTCTGCAACAGCAACCATCTCCAGCATTGTTAGCAGCTCAGGCTCTATAATGTCTTCAACAAATTCCAAGTGTTTATCTATCGGATCCCCCAAGCCAAATATAGCATTGATGGCTTCCTCACTTAAAAGGACTTGAACACCATGGACATACACGGTATCTTCCTCTATGTCAGTCAAATTAGTGTAGAACTCACGGACTAGAGGCAGAATCGGGTCCTCTGAGTGAGCGCAGAATAGGTGCCAGTTATGTTAGATGATGACATCTACAATGAACGATAGCTGCCCTATTGACTCAGTATTTTCCAACATGAAGTCTTTCTCGGCACTTAAGGGTCGATTTTGAATATTCTCTTTATACCTTGCTTCGACTTCGTCAGAATCAAATTTGGCCACTTTAGAGGCCTTGTAAGCTACTTACTTGATCCCAATTTCCTTTTTCTCTTAACGGTGTCAAAAACTTGTTACGGATTTTATAATTGCTACGCATATGCACGTGCCGAATAAGTTATATAGTAGTGAGTTGAATATCGTCTCCACATGGATTAATTACTAAAATTATTTGTAAATGCTAAATGTCAAACAAGTTCGTTTAAGGATTGAGAAATAAAAAATTTGCAATAAAATAGTAGAAACAGACATATGCAAACAGAATTGTAAATACTAAGTAAAAAATAGCACGATCTAATCAAGAGATTATAAATCAATTGTAGGATTAAGTTGAGATTAATGAATCTTTCTCAGTTGCAAATCTTGGCATAAATGCTGAAGCAATGCTTATGGCAAAATTCAATCCAGTAACCGAAAATTCAATCTGCACATAATAATCTTCTGAATTTATTATATTTAGAGTTCTTCAAACTAGATTTAACATATTCTTATGTCGTACCAGTTGTCAAAATATCATTTATAGAATTGATTTTCATGGGTTATGTACAATAATAATATATTTCTATACCATTACTAATTCAAAGATCTACTAAAAAAATGATTGAAACATACATCATTCAAGCTGGATCTAACTAAAATTAACCTTTTCAGAATTAATCCTAATTTATTTATTATAAATATTGGTGGCCAAACTATAATAGGGATTAATAACTAAGCTCACTTGAATGAACAAGAAGAAATTACCATAAACATCAAAAGAACATTTAACTTGTCATTACAACCTTAGTTTCATCATAATTCTAGCTAAAGAAAACTTAGCTCATGTTCTGGAGCTCGAAAATTAGTAGCCCAAAATAATCTATTGATTACAAAATAGTTCAAGAAAAAAAAATTAAATACAAAAAGAGAATGAAAGAGGTAAAGAAAGTTCTAGTTGGATGATGGTGATTTCAGCTCCTTACTGCTGCTAGTACTTCCTCTTCTTCGTCCTTTCCTCTTTGTACTCTCCTTCTTTTCTTTCTTTCCTTTTTTGTATTTCTCTCTTAGCTCAGCTGCCACCCTTCTTCTTTTCTTCTTATAGTACATTTTTTCTTTTATATTAGAGTAGGTGAGGTATCCTAATACACGTATCAGCCAAATAAAGGAGTGAAGACCACTTTTGCTTTATTTTTTCTTAGCTGGTATTTAATATTAGTTGTCATCACTAGCTGTGCATAAAAGACGCCAATTGAAAAGAAAATCTGTTGCTCAATATTGCTCCAGCATGCTACTATAACTAAATTGATTCCAATTTTGACTTAAGTTCAACCTTTTTTCTAAGATGTTGCCATTTAAATTCTGCAGAATTCAAGGCTAGGATTCAACAATTCTACTAAAAATTAAAAGAAATAAAATAGATATTGACTAAATTAGATCTTAAACACCAAAAACAATAAAGACCAAAATAAAGGAAGAAAAGTACCTAAATTAGACAATTTATTCCTTTGAAACAACTATTCTAAGACTCAAAGACACACCAAATAACTCTATTTTCATAGAGTTATCAGTAAGTATAGTTTGCACAGGCATCCTTCCTGTATAGGTGGGCATGGCTTACCGATTATCAGGATTGAGCATTGTATCATGAGATTTATTAGGTACATTACCTAGTCGATCTGCGTTGGGTAGGTATGGTTCACATTGGCCATATGTTTCCTTTGCACATAGGTGGACATGACTTACCGACTGTTGCGGCTTTGTAGTGTACTCAAGAGCCCTATAAAGGAATGTTTTCTAAGAAAAGTGCATCAAAATAGAAAGTTGTGAAAAAAAGAGTACAATAGGAATTTCAATAAAGTTTATGCGTGAAATATATTCATGAACAGACATGATCTTTACTTACTAAGTATTAGCTCATTTAGTTCCTGTGATGCAAATGAAGAGATACATGATGTATAGAGTTGCTAGTTGACTAGCACACTTTCTTGTCACTATGATTATACAGATGTAGATGAGCTTGACTTATGGGTATGTTTTCTTTATATTTTGATATATTGTAAATAAAACTACTGATGGCAAGATAAAATGATAAGGACTTTTAGTTATTCATTTTATAAGAACATTTTCAGAAAGTAATGCCATACAATGTCTTTGTTTTGGAGTTTGAAAGATTTAAATTAGCCCATTTTTTTGAACAAAACTAAAGTTATGGTTTATAAAAGAATAATACTTCCTAATTTGTACTATATAGTTATATAGATAAGAAAGGGAATGTTACATTTAAATGTCAAAAATAAAAGATTAGACATAAATTCTAAAGATGGGAAACATTGGAAAAGTTTGCTGCTAATTACCCCTTTACTAATTACAAAAGTCAGATATTAAGAGAAATTAGGGGAAATATGCATCTTAATATAAGAAATTTGAGATATATACTTTTAGAGAAAAACATGTGAAAAATATGCATATTGACGAAAATACCCTTAAAAAATTAAACTCGATTTAATATGCATGTAAAATATATTTGTTCAAATCTTCAATTTTTTTTAAAATGAAGTTTAAAAATAATGAGTATAGTTTAAAATAGTCTATTACCAAATTTCAAGATGTTATGAGATAATTTATGTGTTGAAAAATCATTTTTAGATTAATTTTTGCGAGTTTTAACAAAAAATTACGATAATTGTCGAAAATTTCGATGATTTTCGATGGTTTTAGATGAAAATTGTATTATTGATAAAATTTTAATGAAAATGGTATTTTTGATAATATTTAATGAGATTTTGATGGTATATTTTCGACAACATTTCAATGAAAGTGGTATTTTTGACAAAATTTTGGTGAAAATTGTATTTTTGATACTTCTCGATGTTATTTCAATAAATGGTATTTTCGATAATATTTCGAAAAAAATAGTATTTTAATGATATTTCGATAAAAGTGGTATTTTAGATATTTTTTGATACTATTCAATAAGTGGTATTTTCGACGATATTTCGATTAAAATGGTATTTCAACGAAAATGGTATTTTGATATCTTTCGATGTAATTTCAACATTTTTGATAAGTTTTGACGATTTTGCAAATTACGGTAAAAATGACAAATATTAACTCAAGTTTAATTTTTTTCACACATATATCACCTCAGACTATCTCGAAACTTAATAATAAACTTTTTTAAACTATACACATTGCATTTAAACATGGAAATTTTAATTATTAATTATATTTGATAAACAAAATATGGAAGAGATGAGATAGGTTAATAGACATATAGGATGTGAACCAATTATTAGGGGTAGTTTAGATTTTTCAGGTGTGTATATACATATTTTACCAAATTTTATTGAGGGAGCTTATGCTCCAAATTAGATATATTTTCATGCATATTTTACTTAATTTCTCAATATTAATTACTTTGTCATTATTTTCTCATTTTAATTTATTTTCCTTTCTTTGACCTAAAGAAACACTTTCAATAACAGTCACAGGACAAGTTCCAACCAGCCTGCCGATATAACCGTTTTTTTTTCTCCCCTCCCTTTTACATCATTTTCTCTCTCTTTTTTTACTTTTTTTTAGAGACATTAGTATCTTATTTACATTATCATTTTTTTCGTATCACTTCAAGGATATCATAAAACAAAAATATTATCCATTTTTAACCTGTCTCAATTTGGTAGATCATTTGATGAAACTCGTAAAAACTAATAACTTCCAACAAAGTCTCTAAAAATACTAATAATAATAACTTCCTACAAAGTAAATTTTTTTGGGGGGGCATTGGAAGAATATTAATTTTATTTCTGTTAAGAATACAAGCTCAATATAGACATCATCTTCAACCTTGGTACGTATTACAAGACCTTCTGTCCTTAATTTTGATGCTTTTGTTTGGTTAACTGCATATTTGCAGGTAGGCTTAATGCTTATTCCTTCTTATTCAAGAAAAAAGGCCCTTCTTAATTAATACGGTGCTTTGATTCTTTTCATCTTTTATTTTTTAAATGTATGTGGTGTCCTTCCTCAGTTATGTTTTGTTTTACTCTATATCAAATTGTCTTATAAGAAGTTCTGTCACATTTATATTTATGTATGTCCTTTCGCTTAAAGCCTTATTATATAAGCCTCCTTTTGGGGTTATTCCAATAGTTTTTAGTTTTTTTTTTTTTTTTGCCTCGTTTTGATCACCAAAGAGAGTTACGTATTATAATATTCATGGCTTATAGATTGTATCAAAACTAAACTCCTGTCATTGCAGAAACGCTCTCCTCATTTGTTGATGGTTATTATGACGACAACATTAATGGCGGAAAAGATGATGTTGATCGTGATGATGATGATCATGGTGTTGATGATAGTTGTAGATGCCGTTGATACAAATGACGTTTTCGATCCATGCTCGGATTGTAAAGTGCGGAGATCAGATGGGTTTACGTTTGGACTAGCGTTCTCTTCAAAAGAATCCTCCTTTTTCAATCAAACCCAACTCTCTCCATGTGATAAGCGTCTCATCCTTTCTGATGGTAGAGCACAACTCGCAGTTTTTAGGCCCAAAGTTGATGAAATCTCTCTTCTCTCTATTGATAGCAGTACTTTTGATCCGGTAAGTAGAACGTTATTTTTGTTCTAATTGATGTTAATTATGCTTTTATCTTGTTCTTATGCTTTTGATTTAAGCATTACATTATATTTACAACATATATTGATTCAGGCATGTATGTTCGATGAAAAAACGACTGTATTTTTTTTTTTCTTTTCTTGCTTTTAATCATATCATATTTATATATATATATATACCTATATATATGGTTTCCAATCCAATAGGTATTTTTTTTCTTTACTTACGGGTAGGTATTTTTTTTTTTAGCCGTTGGATCACCATCTAACAGTGATCCAATGGCTATAATGAAGTGCATAAAAAGACGTGCATCATTAATGCTCTTTCTCTCTCTTACTTTTTACAATAAAAAAATGTGCATGTTAAATTTTCATTGATCAAATTGATACCTCTGCATAGGTAAAAAAAAAAAATACCTACTGGATTGGTGCCCATACATATATATGGCACCAATCCAGTAGGCATTTTTTTTTTTTTACAAATTTAACATATATATATAGGTTGCCAATCCAATAGGTATTTTTTTTCTTTATCTATGGGTAGGTATTTTTTTTTAAGCCGTTAGATCACCATCTAATAGTGATCCAATGGATATAATGAAGTGCATGAAAAGACGTGCATCATTAATGCTCTTTCTCTCTTATTTTTTACAATAAAAAAATATGCATGCTAAATTTTCATTGGTCAAATTGATACCTATGCATAGGTAAAAAAAAAATACCTACTGGATTGGTGCCTTATATATATGCTTTTTTTCTCTCTTATTTTTTATAATAAAAAAATGTGCATGCTAAATTTTCATTGGTCAAATTGATACCTATGCATAGGTAAAAAAAAAAAAATACCTACTGGATTGGTGCCTTATATATATGCTTTTTTTCTCTCTTATTTTTTACAATAAAAAAATGTGCATGCTAAATTTTCATTGGTCAAATTGATACCTATGCATAGGTAAAAAAAAAAAATACCTACTGGATTGGTGCCCNATCCAGTAGGTATTTTTTTTTTTTACCTATGCATAGGTATCAATTTGACTAATGAAAATTTAGCATGCACATTTTTTTATTGTAAAAAATAAGAGAGAAAAAGAGCATATATATAAGGCACCAATCCAGTATATATAAGGCACCAATCCAGTAGGTATTTTTTTTTTTACCTATGCATAGGTATCAATTTGACCAATGAAAATTTAGCATACACATTTTTTTATTGTAAAAAATAAGAGAGAGAAAGAGCATTAATAATGCACGTCTTTTCATGTATTTCATTATAACTATTGAATCACTGTTAGATGGTGATCACCATTAGATAGTAATCTAATGGCTAAAAAAGAAATATTTACCCATAAATAAAGAAAAAAAATATCTACTAAATTGGCAACTATGTATAAATATATATATAATAGTTGCTGTCCTAATTAAACTTCAACATATACATATACCCTTTTAGGGGTTAATCATAATCTTATATAGTCAATCAATATATGATCACTAGCTAGTAGCTAGAAGGCTTAGTACCGATTTTATTTGACTAGATACAATAATTTGGCGAATGTCAAATGATGTTTGAATGAGCTGTTTTACCATTTCTCAAAGCAATTAGTCAAGGAGGATGATTGGAAATTAGTATTTCGGGGAGGGGGTGAGGCCGGCTGACGTACAAAACTTTAAAAAAAATTATAAATTATTATGCTACAATAGACATGTTTATCCAATTACAACTTTTTAGATCGTGTAAGTCTCTTTATAAAGTCTACACATCTAAAGATAATAGATGGACAAATGCGTCACTTGCATATTTCTCTCATCAAAGAAAAGTGATTTCACTCTCTTTTGGAAAAAAATGGTTGTAATCTATATTTGAAAAAACAGTTGTCACTTGCCCTTTTCTCCAGGATTAGGTGAACTTTATTGGTTTGGTTGCTGTGTTCTTAGTGCTTCACTATTATTCAAAAAAAAAAAAAAAAAAACAGTTTCTATGTTTGTAGTGCTAGAGTAAGAAATGGATTGGTAAATGTATTACTGCTCTAGATTCAGAACATATACATTTGTGACATTTATACAAATACAAAAATATCACCTTATATGTATTAGAAAATCTAATCGTTAACAAAGATCATTTCTTTTTCACCGCATAATTAATATATTCATACAGAATTTAAGCACCAAATAAACACTGATGTAATGTTTTTGACAAGTACACTCAGGCTGCGTCTGGTGGGTATATGGTGGCATTTGCTGGAAGAAAGTATGCAGCAAGATCAGAACCCATATTGGTTGCTGACAACACACACATCATAACAAGCTTCACTTTGGTAATTATTTTTTCTAAAATAAAAAAAAAAGAACCCATTATTTAACTAAACATGATTAGTGTTAGACTATTAATCTTTTCTTTTTAATTAGATCACTGATTTGTATTATTGATGATCTAGGTACTGGAATTCCAGAGTGGTACTCTTCAAAACTTGCACTGGAAAAAGTTCGGGTGCTCAGGGTGCACAGGAGAGTCTTTTGTGTGCCTCAACGACCAAGCCTGCGCAGTGCCAAAGTCAAAGTGTAAGAGCCTTGGACTTGGAGGGGCGTTTGACTGCAACTTAAGCATACAGTTGACTTTCTCTGGCACTGACAAGAATCTTGATGCACTTAACTCCTGGTATGAGATCAAGAATCTACGACAGTACTCCCTCTTTGGTCTCTTCTCAAGTGTTCGTGATTCTCTCTTCGGCAAATACGACAAACTTTTCTGAGCCTCCGATTGTTACTTTGCTTTTTTCGTATACATATATAGTAATAATGTGTAACATTTTAACAGGTATAACCGCAGAGTTTAGATATTTAACCCCTTCAAAAAATTAAAAGAAAAAGCCTATTTAAACATCTTTAACTTCAATGTCGTTTTACTATAAAATTTGTCATTTTAAGTTTGATATTGCTTTCCTGTTGTCGTCTATTAAGAGCAATATATAGGGATATTATGTCTTAGTTGAGAAATGAACATTGCCCCTAATCACATATGAGAAGCTTTTGGCTTGTACCTGTAAGCTGTAATGGAACAGAACCAGTATAACAAAATGACCGAAAATCTCTGATACTGCCAACCACACAGGAAATGTTAAACCTTGGCAAAGTAAGTAATTTCAAAACTATAAATACTTTATGCTTTACTTGCTTTCTAAATAACTTCGGTTGTCCACGCTAAAGAAACGGAACTTTCATCTCAAAAGAAGTTAAGACGGTCTTCAACCTCTTCAGCTGTAGGTTCAAAAATAGTTTGGAGGGAATGCTGGTTTCAGGCCACTCCAAAACCTGAGGCAGTTTCCGACTTGTGAGTTCTGAAATCCCTGTGCTCATCGATGACCTTATTCTTCTCCTTCAGCATAGCACCATGGTCGATTGCATCCTCAGCATCTTTTTCATCTTCACTGTTATGCCCAACACGCTTTTTATCCAAAAGCTGAGCTTTCTCAACTTCCTCTTCAGAATCATCAGGCATTAAGTCAGCGGATTGAGAAGTTGAGAATTCTTCAGGGCCCTCAGCCGTGTCATGAGATTCATCCTTTGGACTTAAGTTTTCAGCCTTCTTTTGAGAACGATGTGTTTGAATGAGATAATGTGCCACAGATTTGTAACCCAGTCTGAATACCTGTAAATAAACAAAATTTAACCGTGAGTAGTTTCTTCAGTGTTTCCCAATCTATTTCAATGCTTCTGCTGCTCTGTCATGCAATTTTAAATCTAGATTTTACCCAAATCATAGAATGAATAGAGCAAGATTGATGTTGAAAAACTGCTATAAGAGAAGGGGCGTGTTTGGAACTCAACTAAATTATATGAAATTAAGACTTTTCCCCCTCAATGTCATGAAAGTCATGAACAGGATCCCCTTAAGCTGGAAGTTGAGGACAGTGGTAACGACGACTACTTTTTTTTTCTCAGAATGGTGATCAGCGAATAGTAGACTACATGATGACCGTATGACATGCATGCATCACAAGATTGATGGCATTAATTAACCTTTCTAGAGATTGGACCAGTAGGCATCCACCCTTTTGCTTTACGACATAAACTACAGTTGCATAAATCCCGACAAACAGGGCAAACCCAGTTAGGATTCTCCTTGGTTTCTATGACATTTTCTCCATACCTGTGGAAGACAAAAACAGTGAATTCAGATCAAGGCAGATAAGCTATAACTGGTGTTATTATATGCACAAATGACATACTCAAACCGATTGGAACAAAGAAATAGTTGAAATAGAAAGAATACTACTTCTAGAAAATAGAAAATTTTACCTCGTGTATAAGCAGTCTCCACAGAACTGTCCCTGGACCAGATTGCATTTGCTGCAATGAGTATGCTGACCAAGAGTTTTCTGCCTGCAAGGAAGTAGGTGCATCCAAGCAAATTTACCATGTTAACGGGCATATTCAAGTCATTAGGCAAAATGAATGATGCACCGTTCATTATCTCTTCTATAGAGTCTGCTATATGATGAGAAAAAAGCTACTCCCTCAGTAGTTATCCAATCATCTCAATAGTGTACTATTCCAGAAAATCAGTTGTAAAGAAAATACACATATGAAGAGCATTGCTGCAAAATTAGCCAATAAGAACTTAGGGAAAGAGTCCATTGTAAGACACTTCTTAGGGACAAGATTCATACAAAAGTCCCTTCTTCTGTCTTTGAGCATTATTTTTCGGTAGAACAGGCTCAATCCACATAGCAACACCACCAAAGTAAACCTTTTTCACCTCTATTTCACCCACACACACACACACAAACCAAAATATATAGATAGCAAAACATGGCTTAAGAGTACATCATCAGAGACCAATCTAGAGAATAAAAGGAGAAGCAAAGATAAGTCCATCACCTGCATTGATGGCATGTCTCTCCATTAACTTCATCATATATGCGCTTGCCATCTTCTCCATAGCCATCAACAAGCAGAGTCCAACTCTTCTTGCAATCCCCCAAAAGCTTCTCGTGCTCTTCTGTGTAAATCTCTAGCTTCAAACCTTCTTTTATCCGAATCTCATTACTCTCGGAGGAGCCTCTCGTCCCTTGAGGACGAAGCTCAACATAACTAACTGGAACCAAAGTCTTTATCCTATAAACCCAATTAAATTCCCAATAAAAATATCACAACCCATTCGAGAAAAAACAAAAACCCATCAAAGTTTCAACGTTTCATACCCTCTTTCCTCTTCTCTTCTTCTTTTTTTTTTTTTTCCCCTTTACCCACCTTCATTCTCTCGGTAAACAAACGGAAAAGTTAAGAAAGGACTGACCTGGATGAGCGCCTGGGGGACCCATCTGGAAGGGGAAGAGTCTGGGCTTTTTTCTCGGAAGGGTCTCTGGAAAAACGCTTTTTTGGGGCAGAATGGGACTTGAGCTTGAGAGAGAGATCGAGAATCCCAAGCTTCCCCATTCTCTCTTTATTCTCTTTGATTCTGAGGTCCCTGGACTGCTCATACCCCGAAGCATCTGAAGTTCCGTACGGTTGGGACTCGTGAGCGGCGGCGCTACTCTGATCTCCATTGGTCTCTCGAGCTCTCTTTTTCCGACCTGCCATGGCGTTTCTCTCTCCCTCTCTCTGAGCTTTGTTCTCTCAGGATTGGATTCAGAAAGTTGTCATTCCGAGATACAAAAAAAAGGGATTTCTCTTTCTCTTCGCATGCGACCGCGAGAAACAGAAAGAGAGAAAGCGGGGGTTTAGGCTTTGGCGCGACAAATGACTGGTTGATGCGTTTTGCTTTGTAATATAAAATAATAAAATATTTGACCTTTTTCCCCTAATGGTACGGATATCAATTTGGGTTCGAGAATTCCCGCCATTACTTTTCTGAAAAAAAAAAAAAAAAAAAAGGCTTTAATCATTGGTCCAACTATCTAATCTGTGACGACATGGACCTCAATCTTCTTATAAAGCTCTTAAATTTTTGAATTTGAAGCCATTTAATCTATAAATTGTTTAAATTTTAACATATTATTAAATTTTTGATAAAAGAAACACGCAATAGAAAGTCATAGTATCTAAAAGTGTCTTTAAATAAAAAATAAATTTTTTTAAAAAAATTTAAAGAGAAGAAAAAATATATTATTTACATTTTTAGGGTTTTTGGATTGCAAATTTAGAGAAATTTTGTTGTTATTATTCATTTATATGCTTAAAATTCTAGAATTATATTTTAAATATAATTTCAGACACTATTACATGCTTTTCATATATATTTTTTTGTCATAAATTTAATAATATATTACAATTCAAATAATCATGGACTAAATTACTTCTAATCAGAAAATTTAATAGCTTAATTACTACAATCATAACTTTGAAAGCCAAATTATCACAAGTTGGATAATTCAAAAACCATTAGTGTCATTAACCTGAAAAAAAAAATGTAAAAGCAATAAAGAGAAATGTCATTTCTTGGCTCAACGTTTTTTTTTTTTTTTTTTGTCTTTTTTGAGGAATTTTGGTGGCAATTTTTGTTAGTAGGACAAAGTAATAGTACAACTATTTTGGCACCTAAGATTAAATTGGATTATTAAATAGAATTGGATTGGATAGTGTCATTTAGTACTATATTGTATTTGATGCAACACAAGACTAAGACAAGATAAATATAAAATTTTTCTTAATGTATTCTAATTATGTTTTATTTATAAATAAATATTTCAAAAAATAGAAAAGATAAATTAAATGATGATTATATAAAATAATATGATTTTAATTTATTTAAGAAAAATATATATATAAAAATAAAATATATATTTTTAGTTTTTTTAGAAGAAAAAAATATTTTTTAGTTAAAAAAATAAAAGTTAGAATTTAATTAATATTTATATATTTATATTAATTAAAAATTTTATTGAAAAAACAAAAATGCGTGTTGTTGAGCTTGGACTAAATTAACCCAATTTTTAGTTGAGATAATTTAATTCTACATGAAAAAAACTAAAAAACGGGGCTAAACTCATTTGTCCAGACTAATTCCTTCTTAAACCCAAATATGAAATTAGACCAAACAAAAAAAAAAATCCAGTCTCAATTCTTAGGCCAGACCACCAAATAAGACCTAGTATTAATCTCTTTTCACTTTCTCGTCTCAACAATATTTTAATAGTATCATAAAGTAGAGTTGAATTCTAGTATGAAAAAAGTAGGTGAAAAAACGAGCTTTACTTATATTCCTCGTATATTGTGTATATAGTCAGTGTCACGTTTGTTAATTAAAATTGTCGTAGATTAGCAATAATGATAATGCTAAGGAACTAAATTTTGCCCCATATCTTCAATACAAGTGTCATGCAATTTGTTACGTTCTAATTAGTAAAACTTACTAGAAAAAAATTTAATAGTATTTACTGATTAAATACTAAAAATTGAATGTTATATCTAATGGTTTTAAAAACAAAAAAGAAAAAATGTGATACTCACCATTATTCTTGCAATATAGTCTTTCTATCGAAAAAAATTATAATCAATGTCTTTGAATTTATAAAAAGTAAGAATTAACTCACAAAATAATTGACGGTAGTTAAATGAATTATTTAGAATTTCATCTCTTATTTTATTTTTTAAAAAATATCATTTAAATTGATTTGTGAATAATTATTTAATTCATTTATGGTAAGTTTAATTTGTTGAATTGCAGCATAACAATTCACTTGTCGCATCACATGGAACTAAAATAATAAAATTATCGGTGAGATTCCTAGTATTGATCATGTTGAATTTATAATGAAACTTGACATCGGTAGTGCATTTTGAGAAAGTAACATGGCCAATCGTGTTTGAAACGTGGCTATATCAGACTTAGACAAGTTCAAGAAGCAAATATGTCAGTAAATTGCTACAAATTTAATTGTCATTAACGAATTAAAATTAACTGCTAATGTTAAGTAAATGTAGCAACTTGATTGCAATAATTATTTCTTTTTTTAATTTTCTTTGAAATACTGTATTGTCATTTCACGACAAGTTTCAAGGCATGTGTATTTAACCATACATGATGTGTAAAATATTTAAAGGTCCTCGACATTTCAGAGAATATTTTTATCATTGAGTGCTAACAATTCTCTTTGTTACTTTCTTTAATACACTCATTGTCTCACGTTGATTTATTATATTATTACTCTGTTTGGTTTATTTATTTGAACGAGAGTATTTAAATAGAAATTGTGGAATAAGTTATAATTAAAATGAGATATATTTGAAGTAAAATAAAATAGAATAAATTATAATTAGAATGAAAGACAATAGAATAGACTATTTAAAAATATCTTTTAAGCTCCATTTTCGTTCCAAAATACAAAAAATTTATTTTAATAGTTGATGTGACTAATAAACCATTTGAATGAAAAAGTTAAATTGTTAAAACAAACATCTATTCTAAAAGACCATCTAAATGGAAAAATTAGAATTGTTGAAACAAACACATATTCTATTAAGTTTTCTATTTGAATAGAATGAAATAAGGAAAACAAACGTGATCTATTATAAAAGTAGAATAGGATAATGGAATCAACATTTGTACTAAGACAAAAGAACATAAAATAAAGTTAAAAAAAAAAAAAAAGGTGATGTTAGCACTCTCCTTTATAAATTTATAAATTCACATATTAATATTGCATAACTCTAATATTACATAGCCACTTAACAATATCATTAAAAAAAAATAGTATACTTAACAATATCATTAAAAAAAAAAGTATACTTATACTTGTTTCTAATTCTACCCATTAACACGTTTATTTATTCCTAATAGGGTGGATAATTCGGATAAACAATGAGAAAGCGGGTAAAACTTTAAAAATTCGATCCAGGTATGGGACAGATGCAAATATAAGGATACCCACCTGATTATTAAAATATAATAAAAACAAATAAATATATGTATTAGATACATGAGTGATTTATATAAAACACACATAAAGAAATATGTATATACAATAATTAAGTTGTATTATTGAAATACTATTAATTTATTCGATAATGTAGTAAGATTTTTTTTCTTCAAATTCTACTTTCTTTTCATTTTTTGAAATTCTTTAAATTAGTTTGGTTTTTCCCCTTAATTTTTAAAGGGTATGCGTACCCGTTATCCCTACAGAGAATACCCGACCCGCCTTCTTTAACGGGTGCAGAGTTGCCATCCCTGTTTGTGGTACTTGAACCATATTATTTAACGCTGTGACTTGCTCCTTTCCCATAACATCACTGTTAAAGAGAATTTTTTTCTTCTTTCAAAGATAAACTTGGCCGTTAACTTTTAATACTGTTTCCACGTCTAAGATTTGCTTTAGACGAGAAAATTATAAATGCAATTTTCATACTGGTGAAGGGATGAAGTGAGAGATTCAGATTATTTGGATTCCATTTCGTTAAATTATATGCTCTACACAACAAAAATTATAAGTAAAAAACCGGGCAATCCAGAAATTCACACCAGAAAAACAAAAGAAATATATATTTTTCTAATTAAATATACACAACTTCTGTACACCCCTAAATGATAAATCTACATCTGTACAGTTAAAAATGGGGTGAGCAAAACCTATTTCCTGCACATCGTAAAATGTTTCAAAACCATATTTTCTACCTATCTATGAAATGAATACTACACAAAAAGCCAAGAAAAACCAAATTGATGGCTGCCTATCCAGCAAAGTATCTCATCTGGAAGACGTCCAGCCACTCTACCAGGGGAAAGCACACTATTTACCTTCTTATACTGGTTGATGAACACGCATCTTCTCGTGCACATCTAGTACAAGATTCTGCAACTCCGGGAAAATGGATATGAGCGATAGTTCGAGTATGGCATATCCAAGTTGCTTCACACAGATTGTAGACTGCAATTTACCCCATAAAGAGAAAAGCTATGTCCGTTGAATGAAAATGAAAGAATAAAGAAACACTACTTGAACAGAACGTGCACTATAAGGAGCTAACCTGAGTGAAATAATAAATGTCTTTGGCACAACGCCTGTATTGCTTATGTCCAATCAAGCTCACTAATGTTGTAGGAGCTCCATCTGAGAGAAACCGAAAGAGAACAATTTTGTCAATTTTGTTTCTTCACAAACCTACTAATTTCCTAGAAGGCAAATATATAAATTGTTTGAACCCTAACGAGTATTCACATATGGAGAAATGGCAAAAAAATTCACGAATTTCTTCAAGTGAATGACGTCTTTATATGAGTAG
Source organism: Parasponia andersonii (assembly GCA_002914805.1). NCBI lineage: Eukaryota > Viridiplantae > Streptophyta > Magnoliopsida > Rosales > Cannabaceae > Trema > Trema andersonii. Next base: position 163,631 of record JXTB01000164.1, read on the forward strand.
AGATCTTCTCATCCCTATCTCTGTTCCGAGGTCCTTCCCTATGTCAATATTACATAGAAAGTTCTATATGAAAACTAACGGTCATTTGACATTAACTGGCATTTTTTTTCCATTATTTAAGATAAACCTTTCTAAAAAATTTCCAAAAACATTAGCAAGGTCCATGGTACAGAATGTTACTTGGTAACACTACTTACCAAACAGCATTTTCTTCACGTCACTTGCTCTACGAGCAGCTTCGAGCTGCAGCTCAAATGACCCCGGTTTAGAGACCTTACCAGCACCAATTTGTTTTACAGCTTGAAAAGATTTTAGATCAGATTCAGAATTCTCCTCTTTGTCCTGTGCATTTCCTATTTTAAGGAAGAATGTCCCATCAGGCCATAGAACCTGAAAGACATATACAAAGATACGAATTAGAAAACATTTGCATGGCTCTTCTACTTTTACACTACACTGATACTTTTTCCACTTAACAGCAAGAACAGTGTTATCCAAAAGAAAAAAGTTGAGGAAATAAACACCACATGCACAGTTACAGTATAATGCAGACTAAATAAGAGATGTACATGCCACATGCAAGCAATAAAACATAGTCCAAGGGACACGTAAGCGAAGCATGAACAACAAAACCATGAAATCTAAGTGAAAGGAGATGTTTTAGAAGAACCAAAATAACTTTTTGACAACACAGCCAAAGTTTAAGGTCCAATTCTTTTAGAACTTCTATTTACCAGTGAATGGAGCCTATATGTTAACAGAACCTTGATGACATAAAACCAGCTGAAGATATAAAAGGGTATTGCCAGGCAAAGAAGACTTCCTTCAGATAAAACGAACACAATTATACCAAATTCTTGACGACAATGTTATATATCAAAAGCACATTTATCCATTTTACCATGCTTCTATTTATTTAGATCACTAAGTTGGTTTAAATCATTTTGCTACAGAGATAATGTCTACTCGATTAAGTCCTTACATCTTGAACCCACCGAATCCCTTGAGCAATAATATCATCTCTCCGAAGCCAATGAATCTGTCTCAAGAGCCAGTCATCAATAGCATCCTCCATAACTAACTGTAATATTTGTTTGGATATCCAAAAGACCTGTCTCCTGAATAACACCAATGAACAATAGTCAAAACCAAGCCCTAAGTTACTACGCAGGCATACGAACAGGGGTAAAAGGAGATACATGAAAAATTACGTATGGATATTGCCGTTGACATATAAACTAAAAGGAAAACAACACAGGAGCCAAAATGTGGAAGACAATTGAAATTGAACAAAAGGAGATATCCTTCCAATAAATCCACACAAGGGTGGGGATGCACCATGCCTAGCTTGACATATGAAGTCTAGACAATGGAGTGATGTAGAGTGGGAACGGATTAGATCCTGAAATTCCATTCCTACTCTTCATCAGATGGCCCCACACAATAGAACGCAAATATTTTAATCAGAAAGTAAACTTCCATGACAGTAAAAGAGGCAAAGAACAGCTAATAACTGAAAGAGGAAAGATGACAATAAAAGAATTAAGGCCTCTGGTGATGAAACTAATCTATAAACACTGCATGATGATGATATCCAAAGTTGTTTGTTTCATCTCCCGAAATTTAATAAAAAGGACATACAAACATATACCTTAGTTGTCACATGTTTCCAGATGCTCCAAATATTAACTTCTTACTAGTGCTTAAGGCATGCCTTAGATATTAATCATACTCAAGATAAAAGCATTATCCAATCGAACCATCTGGTTAACTAAAACACAAATATGCATTATAAAGATAGATCATATCCACTCCAAGAAAATGAATTATAAAGAGAAGAACAGATCACCTTAGCCACCCTCTTCTCTTAAGCTGAAATATCTTATCCACTAGATTCAACAGAGGTACACTCACATTAGGTGGAGTCCACTGCAAGAAAATCAAATAGTAACTATAAAGACGATATAAACACAGTTAAAGGCGTGCTCACAATTTTTTACTAAATAAATAAGATATCTGTATTAATGAAATGCATAACCATTATTTTAGAACAAAAGTACGCTTTAACCGCAAACAACCAATTACTTCATCTGAGAATTTTAGAACCATAAGATGCGACTCAAAAATCCATTAGTTACAAAAACTCCAGAAAGCTCCAGTCTGTAACTCAACAAGAAACAGACTGCTATACTATAAATATGAAAATAGAGACAAAATAATAGGACAAGTCACACCTCATAAATTACTACCAGAAACCCCAATCCCTTACAAATTATGAAAATATTGTCTTTAAACCTCGAAATCTCACATAATGCACCAGTTGTCCCACTTAATGCGTAAACCTGAAGCACAATGCCGCTAAAGAGTCTCTACTTAGTGTCTTAATTCCTGTTGGGCTCTCCATACATTTATTAAATTTCGCAGTCACCCTAATGGTATTTCCATCCATCTCTTTAACCTCTATCATTTACGCGTGGCTTATCCAAAGCATGAGGTAAATACGGAGAGCAAAATAGTACTGTCCAACATACCATAATCCAAAATTTATACCAAATTTTTAATACCAACACATGTAACATGTGAGTTATTTTTGGTGAGCTCTAATACACTAATTGAATAATGACAACTTGTATGCCACATGTTTTGGTATTAAGTACAAATATTGGGATACCTAGCATCAGCCGTCTAACATATACCTCAAGGTTGATAGTCCACCAACTAAGTCGAACTGATGAAAATGTCCATAGGTGCAAACAGTTCAGCTAGATCACCAAGATATACTTTAAATTTACCAATTACGATAGGCAATAGTATCCAATTACGTAAATAACTGCCAACAATCCTATTAGGACCCATACCCTTCACTCTCCAGTTTCCACTAGATCTCTAATAATCCAAAACATGGGCAGCATTGGGTATGTTTCTTCACTTACAAATAATATAAAGCTAGAATTACAAATATAGCTCTTATAAAATAATCAGCTCCTTTATTTCATTAACAAGGCTTACACTAGTAAACAGCCTAGCAGCACATCCATGTCAGTTACTTCACCTAAAAAAGACATCAACCAAAAATATGTGCACCTAACGAGGATCAAAGGTCATGCATATAAAGAATGGACAAGGAAAAAATCAAAATACCTCAGGTGGCATTCCAATTGGATCCTCTAAATGATTAGAGGTCACTGGAAATTTAGTTGCAGGAAATCCACCTTGAACAACCTCAGATTTTGCCATAACTTCATGCTTATTTTCTGAATCTACCTTCATTTGCTGTTTTATCACCCGCGGAGGATAACCCTTGGAGTTCAATTCATTGTCTGAATGCCACCCATTCGCATGTGTACTGGATTGGACTTCCTCAAGACCATGACTTCCATCATTATCGCCTTCCTCATTGTCTGAAAAGCTATTTGCGGTTTCTGCTGTATCTTGCGTAGACACATGTTTACTTACCTCTTCTGAACTCCAGGACAAATTCCGAGTGGGAATTGAAAACAAGGTTTCATCAGGGTGCAAAGAGGGACCAACAACTTTACGCATTAAGCCATCTGAAACACCTTTAAACTGGCGTACAATATCATCCACAGCATCATCCACATTTACTGTTTAATTACAGGCCAACGTTAATCTTTAGAACATAGAACCAAAAGAAAAATTCTCCACATTCCATGAATGGAATAAACAATAAGCAGATAAAGTACAAGAGACCATAATTTTTAGAGAATTAACAATGTAAAAACATAAAATAAATACAAAGCAAAACAAAAAGGTCCGTGAGCAATTCTCAAAAGCATCGATTGACAATCTTCTAACTTGGGCAGTACATGTTCATGAATAAGTCTAAATCAACATCGTTTCCAGAAACTTAGTAGATTTCCAGCCACATACCCATGAATATGTCTAAGTGAACATATTCACAACAAGTTGGATACGATATATCAGCAAGAAGGAAGTAAAAGACAAAGAAAAACCAAGTACCTGCTAAGGTTCTCATCACCGAGGAAGATTTTCCAAAAGAGTAATTCTTCAGAAAACAAAAAGAATGAAATAGTTAGAAATTTGAGATTACTTTCAACTTTTACACTAAAAAGAATTACATTCTCTAGGAGTCTTTACTAAATACTATATAGATTTCAACAGTACTGTGGCCCCCAAATTGACGAGCCCTAATGCTAAAAGAAATGGGTATTGTGGCAAAACATCATCTAAATATTACAGTTAGAAAGGAATAAAAATCTATTAGAATCTTCAGGAATGAAATAACTGTAAAGAATCTCAAAACTCATTCGGTGAACCCTTTCTGTCTATGCCCAAAATAAACAAGTAATCTAATGTTAAACTTCTATGTTTCTTTTGGGCAGATACTTTTTCGCCATCTTCTGGATTTCTCAATCAACTTCTCTCTCTCTCTCTCTCTCTCTCTCTCTCTTTTTGGGGGGGGGGGGAGAGAAAGGAATTTTACAATTTGCTCTATTCCCTGAAAAATAAAGTAAAAAACCCGAAAGTTGGACCTTCCCCTCCCCCAACTAAAAGTTCTTCCTTCTCGATTTCTCCGTTAATGGTTAAAAATGCCTCGACAAAAAGAGGAGATCCTCAGCCAAAGTAATTCTACATGTACTAAACTGCATATCTAGGATCTTACCCTAAAGATCTACGTAAACGTAAAGGATAATGATACCTTTGAGGAAACACTCAAAAAATCCCACACTTCATGCTGTTCCGCAACATTGGCAATTGACAGGAGATCCTGTCAAAACACAATATAGATAAAGCAACATGAAATGAGGTGTAAAAGAAATTCATACAGAATTGATATCATACTTGCAGATATTTGTCCAGCTGAATGCATCGCTGATGAACAAAAGCATCCTCTGTGCTTGATGAGAATATTCTTTTTGGTGGTAAATGTAATGTATAATTAGGAATGTCTTTAAGCTGCCGATGTAATAGCTCAAAATTTCTGTATCTGCAAACATCAAAAAGATAAAACTGCAAGTAAGATATGTTTGCATGTTTTTAGATATTAAAATTCAGACAAGATAAACTGGTATAAAACAACTTGTAATAACTTGATTGAACTTGTCATTAGGGAAAGAATGTATATATACATATAGATGGTATATAATTCTTCGAGAATCATTCAGATCGTTCAAATTATATTTGCTTTTCTCAAAAGAATACAAAGAAGAATCAATCAACCAGAAAGACAGAAGCAAGGATGAATTACCTTCTTTTCACAAACCAAGTTCTGTTTTCTGCATCTGTCACCGCAATTGAATAAACAGCAAAAGATTTTGAACCAAGTTTTTCAAAATATGCTCCCATTACCTATCGAGATATATACAGAAAAAGAATCCGCTTAGTTTAAAAAATATGCCAAAACTTATTCAGTAGAACTCAAGAAGCTACTAATATATTAAACCGTTGTTTCTAAATATTTTTTAATCACCTCATTTTCAACATCTGTATATCCCATCACAGTTAAAAAAATAAAAAATAAAAATAAAAAAACCCACCCGACACCTGAGCTTGGGAATGTGTTGTCCCACTCTAGTAATCACCATATCTGAAACGCTCTTACCACTAAAATGTTCCCTACGTCTGCCAAAATCAGGGCTATAAAACTCGGAAATGATCGGCGCTACATCTTCTGTAAATGCTTTTTTTGAATCAGGTTCAATTTTCAATGCAGATGTGCTATTGGATCTCTTAAGTCGACTTTTATTATTGGCAGCCATATTAAGATTACCCTCTGATTCATCTACAAGACGCCTTCTCTCAAATAATGATTCCTTGCTAGTGTCTTCGGAGCATTGTGTCTTATTCTTGTTCCCATCTCTTAACTGCAAATCTGAACTTGTTCCATATGTTAGCCTCAGAATAGCTTCCTCTTTGGTTACAGTGGAAACTACTGGTTTGTCAGCTAACATTTCTTTTCCAAGATTTTTAGTAGAAACAGCAATATCAAATCCAAAACCCTTTGCTAGAGGTTCCTGAACTCCTTTTCTGACATTCTTCTTCTCTTTCTTTTTGTAGTTCCTTCCTTTTGTCCACATGTTTTCAAGATTTTCAGGAGCAAGAACTTCAGTTCTTCTTTGTGTTGCTACCTCCAGCATTCGTGCCCAATCAGCAGGACGTGGCTGCAAAGGCTCTTCCTGTGATCCGTTATAGTCTGGGGATGTTTCTTTCTGATTGTGAATTTTAGCAAATGTCATATCAGTACCCTGATTTACAGACGAATTCTTCCTTGATGCAGAATCACGATCATGTAGAACCCCTGCAGTAGACTTCTCACCATCTAAGTCCTTAGTGTTATTATCTTTCACAGCAAGCAAAACATATTCAATCAACTCATTTATATACCTGGAAACGGAATTATTACAAATCGAACAGTTACAAGCTGTAACTAAAAAGTGAGAAACAATAGATAAAGATCATATAGCCGTGTAGCTATTAAAACACAAGAACATTTCAGACAAAATTATTATTATTATTAATGTTGCAGCTAGGCATTACAACAAGGATGGTCAATTGTAATGTTATGAGACAGTAACATGAACTTTCCTCAGCCAGTTTCCACCTTGCTTATAAACTATTCTCTGGCATGTCTTCTTTAAAGAAAAAAAATCCACTACGAAAAAAAAAAAAACACAATAGACGCTTTATATGATTTTATACAAAAATTCTTCTAGCAGAACCGAGAATAGTCTCTAAACAAAGTTAAGAAGCAAGAAGAATGATAGGACAGAATTCTAAATGAAACAGAAAGAACATACCCAGGGCTGGCAAAATTCATAACAGGCTGCATTACCAAGCAGGTTAAAAGTTCTCTTGCGATAGATCGAATCACGGGACATTGAGCTTCTCGTGGTCTTAGCACCACAGTCAACAGTCCCCCCATTAGTCGCTGAAGAACCTATAAAGAGATATAAAGCATTTCCTTGAATACAAGAGATAAGAAAAAAGCAAAATAAATTTTCATCAGTATGCACCACTCACACCTTGTACTCACTCTCAGGTGATACCAGTGCAGGATGAAGCTCCTTAGAAGCCATTAGATGGTGTTTTAACCTTTCATCCCTCTCTTCTGAAGACAATGTTCCCATTACATCGACACCTATGGCGGCTTGGTTTCTTCTAAACAGGTCCAAGTGGCCTCCCACTAAATCAACTATATCCCTGAAACGCTAGAAAGTCATATGTAATATTGTTGCTTCAACGAGAAAAGCTTCTTAAGAAACTTGCAAATTCATTATTCCCAACAAGAAAATCAAGGTACCGTGTTAACAAGTCAACAAGATTTATCTCTTTAACCCTTCCTGATATTTCACCAAGAGCATCCATAATTAATGCATGTATCTGCTCAGGAAACTCCTTGTCCGGTGTTATATCAGCGTACCACAAATCTACAACAAAATCCTTCAAAATCTTGTCAATAAAATCCTTCATTGCAGCCTCTGCAACTGGAGAGTCAATTTTCCTTTTCCATTTTGGTGGGGTAGGTGCAGTAGAAAGGCGTGAATCATTTACAGACAACTGTTTCTTCTCCAAATGAGATAGGTACGTTTGTGGACGAACTGGTCTAAATTTCCGGCGGAATTCCACCTCATTAAAAAGTATCCTTATAGCGCAAACCAAAAGAACTGACACGGGTAGATTCATCCACATTGATTTACTCGTATCTGCAACAACAAAAAGATAATTATAGCCATAAGGGCGATACCAGAAGCTACAAAAATCCGATTAACCCCAATTCGAAGAAATTCAAACCAATTGAAACAAAAGCATCACTTCTATTATTTGTAAACTAAGAAACTTCCACAACAAGCACAGTCAATCCAATAACACTCTGGCAAAAATTGGTTCATGAAGGGAACTTTAGAATTTGTATATTTATCAGCAATTCACCACTTAGGACCTGAATTTAACTACGTCTAACGAGCATTTAGCAGTCATAGTTTTTAAAAACAAGATGTAAATGTCACTGACTATTAACACAGAAAGCGCACTAGTCCCATTGTTGCATCAAGTTCAAAAAAAAAAAAAAAAAACCCCGAAAAGGAAAAAATTATTGAATTCACAATTAGTAAATTTAATCATAGAAAAAAGAATCATCAAAGAAACCCAAAAAAAAAAAAAAAGAAGTCTACAATATGAAGAAGAACTTTGGGAAGAGATGAGCGCTTACGCGAGAGAAAATACGAAAAGGCGAAAATACAGAGAGCCCACCAAACCGTTCGAAGCTTAGCCTCCTCAATCAGATCCTGTACGGTCTCCATGGCCTTCATCTTCTCCACCAAATTAACCTAAAATTCCTCCAAATTTTCTCCAATGGAAGTGAATTCCCGGCCAAAAAACTCACCAGAGAGTACAATTTCGGATAAATTCGGGATCGTCGAAACGCCACCGTCAAGATCGTACCATCGTCGGGAAACGCCCGTCTCTAGGGTTTCGTCTGGGGGTCACCGCCGATTCTCGACGTGGCAACCAATCGGGCTTCCGAGCAACACCGAGAAGAGAGCTTTTTTATTTTTTTTATTTTTTTGGGTGTGGAAAATTGTTCTCTCGTTCAGCTTTTAGCTGTAACGATTTATATATCCTTTCTTCTTTCACATTTATTTCAAAAAGGAAATAAATTATTTATTTATTTAAATTAAGTTTGTTCGAGTCTGACTCAATTACGTGGGAAAGCAAAGACGTAAATTCGTGTCATAAGACGGCGTTACTTTAGATTCGTCTCTTCTCCTACGGTATCATGTGGCTATCTGACCCCTTTTGCCACGTCAGCATCGATTTGGATTTTGGATTTTGGATTTATTCCAAGTATAATATATCAAGTCCGTTTGTCCCTGTCCCTTCATTAATGAAGACAGCGTTTTGATTTTTTTGGTTACTTACTCTTGATGT